>CAIGQS010000005.1:914194-1027932 GCA_903798195.1 Danio kyathit
CTTTCTATGCAGCATCCTAAATGCAAAATATTTTGTTAACTTCATGTGTAAGTTTCCAAATGACACATTTTCAGCAATACATGATCCTTAAAGTCATCCTGAACTCAAGGTTTCAATTGTATACCATACAGTGATGCATTTTCAAGACCGAATGCTCAATATGAAAAATGATGCGCACAAAGTTGATTAGAAATACAGTGTAGACAGCTGTAATATATTTTCTATTCAATCTGCAATTCATTTGTTACAAAATTTCATGAAATGTACATTTCTGAGTGACCTGAATTCAGTAGGTACATTAAATAAAACAGTAAAATTAGAATAGGAACAAAACAAAATAACTCTATATCAAATAGCATACATCATATTTGGCAGATACTTATCCAAAGGACTAAGATTGTCTTTAATCTATACATTTATTAGTATGTGAGCCCTGGAACACCTTTGGCATTGCTAATGCATTGCTTTACCAAATGAGCTATAAGAATGTAACATACACTGATTTTTCATATCTATTTGGCACACAACGTAACAGTGTTTACTCACAAGCAGTGGCACTCCAAGAAGAAGAAACTGCTCCATTAGTTCTGCAAATTCCTCCATAATATGTACTCTGGAATAGAGTGTATTTCTTTCGGTTCTTGACTTAAGAGTATGGTGTCACATTCCAGGTCCATCACAATCTGAGGTAGGAAGACAGCATTGTAGAGTGTGTAAATATGAATTTAAATCACAGAATTAATCGACCTTTGACATAAAATAACATTTATTGAACTGAACTTGCCTTGTGTTAAGTTCCTCAGTCTAGTTCACTTCCTTTTGATCCCATACTTTTGCTTCATTTGCAAGATAATTGATGAGCTCACCACTGAAATCCTTTCATTTCTAAATTTGTTATGAAGACATTCCAACAAGGTATCCTGTAGGCAAATTTACACTTTCTTTCAAAACAAATTTTTCTCTGCAAGACTTTTTAATAAGCAATGAGCTTAATATTCTCACTGTATTAAAACTGCACCAATAAGTAATAGAATATTTTTGTGATATATTATTTCAGCACCCAACAACCAAGTCTGAAATATGCATGTTATAAAATACAATAATTTACCAGGTGTGCTTGTTGATGTCAAATTATGGATGGGGCATGAGTCCTTCTTTAAGCTGGGATCCTTCCTCTTTAAAGCTACTTGTGTCCTGCAGGCCAAGGTTGGGAACTTAATATGGGTTCCATGACTCTTTTCTGTAATCATGAATACAATGTTAATGTCTTTTATAATATTCATTTAATTTTTAGTTACCACAATACAGTTTGTTTGGATTTTAAAAACAATGATACATACCGAGCACAAGATTTATGATGCAGTTCAGTTTCCAGGCTGTTTGAAGACAAATAAGATATATATTAAAATATGAATTTTAAATATATATATTTAACAAGGTTCAATATTTCAAAATACATTTAGCCTGCATTTTTATGTCCTTCATAAATAACACCTGATCTCTCATCTATGGATTATTAAAATATGTTTTGGCTTTAAAAGGTTTCAATAATTCAATAATATATTAGCAATATATTGCACATCATTCACATCAATCTACATTGTAAAAGCGCTATAAAAATAAAGATGAATTGATCTGAATTGAATCGTCACGAATTCAGCGCGTGCACGGTGCGGTTACGAGCGCTGCACTGCCCTTGCGGTTTTAATGCAGACTAGCCCGAATGTCTCAACAGTGGGCAGTAGTGTCCACTACTTTGCAGAGTTTAGCTCAAACCCTGATAAAACACACATGAACACGCTAGAAGTGAGCGTTTGTTCAGTGGTGAAGCAAAAACTTGCGGGGAAAAAAGCGGAAATCGGCTCATATCAAATTTCCGTTAAAACAATGTGCACGCGCTTATTCACGCTCCCTCTCGAAGCTCGCCTTCAAATAACACGGCTGTGTTATTGTTATTGGTAGTTTAATTAATATTGACAAACAAATAAAGCGAGATTGTAACTTATTTCTAATACAAAGCAGAGCAAATTCAACTTACGCAGATTTCTGAACCCAAGGGTGACGATCGAGGTCATCAGTAAAGCACAGTATTTATCCATATAAACGTTACTCCCAACCCCCATATTCAGTCTGTATCACCATATAACAAGGAATTTTCTATCAAATAGAAACATTAACGTTACCTCATAATCAAAATACTTCATTATTATAATATTTTAAAATTAATAACGTACCTGAATGATGAAGCTGAAATATTGGACTTCTCCTTTTCAAAAATTAACCGTCACTCTCGACTCGAGGCTCTTCACCACCAGTCCACCAATAGGAATGACGACACCAGAGGGCTTTTTTATGATTATTAGTTTTAAATAAATTATTAAACCATAACAACGTGGTACTGCACAGTCTAAATAAACTAGTTATTTTATTTATTTACAAAATAATTTGTCAAAAATGTTAAATATTAAGTATATATAAAATGCTAATGTACAAACCTGCATGAAAAAAATCTCATACTGTACATTGATTAGGTTTTTGACCACAGCAATCATTTTATTAGGTTTGGACTCAAAAATCATTGTCTCTCTGTGTTATAGCTTATAATTATTTTATAATCTTTAATAATTATCTAATAAATCAAAAATTATAGAACCATTTTAATCAAAAAGGTTCTTTGCACTCAAAGGGTTCTAAATAGAACCATTTTTAGGGTAAAAGGTTCCATTTGCCAAGTATAGAACCCCAGGGTTCTATATAGAACCTCAATGAACCTTTTTTTTTTTAGAGTGTAGTTAAGTCTTTAAATAACACTTTAATCTGAATACAACCTAGCAAAATAACTAGTCAAATATTATGCACTGACTGTCACCATGGGAAAGATAAAAAAGTAGTTATTAGAAATTAGTTAGTTAAACTATTATGCTTAAAAACGTGTTTTAATCATAGACTGTAAAAATCATGTTTGAAGACTCGTGCTTTATGTCACTACTGACATCAACGACTGAAGGCAAAACTAAACAAGTTAAATATTACTTTCAACGTGACTGAAAACTAAATTTGATCAATGTGTTATGTCACAGTGTAGAACTGAGCAAACACACTGTGACTGACAAACACACATCACATTGCACTGATACATAAAACACATACACTTTTTAACATGGTCCGATTGCCGGCAAACTAATATGTATACACGGATCTTTGTTGTGTTATCTGTATTGTGCATGTGTGTGTTTGTGTAATGTATATAGGTTGTTTTATTGTGTAAGGTTAGCATTATGTTTATGTAAATCTCTCAATTCAATGTCAAACAATAGCCCATATCATCATCCCATTCACACTGAAATAACCACAGACACATTTTCTTTTAAACAACATTTATTAACCAAACATAGAAAGTTTACATACACTTACCAGTTTCCATTCCTCAGCACCAAACATGTTTACACTCCAAACAAAGACATTTATACAGTCTTTTCCTGCCTTCACTCAGAGAAGCCATTTTTGATGACATCATCAGGGTCACGACCCCCTGTTCAGTGACAAAAATCACTGTTCTGTTCTTTATATTTGTATTGGTTGTTTGTTGTGTTGTATTTTGAGTTTTGTGTGCGTATTTATTTACTAGCATTAATTTATACTTTTGTTTAATGTCTTTTTATGTATTTTTTTTATACAGCTTACCCTACATTTTGTAAAATGGTTTAACCCATGGGCGGGGCCAATTATATAAAATGGCCCCAAACCTTCACTCTGTGTGGGTTGTTGTAGGAGTAGGTTGTGTTGTGTGAAAGAGAAAGAGAAAGAGAAAGCGAAAGCGAAAGCGAAAGCGAAAGCGAAAGCGAAAGAGAAAGCATTTTCAACAGATTTCTTTCTTCAGGTCATTGGCTTGATTTAGCTGAACAATCCTGTAAATATTTTGTAAATATTATATAGTTATTTTTCTTTATTGTTATTTAGTCACTTTCACCTTTTTGCTGGATTTTTTTTTTTTTTCACTTTGTGTCAAATAAATCACCCTTCACATTCACCAACGGCTTCTGTGACACTTTTTGCCTCCATCCACCCGGTCAATCGTAACATGTTACATCTGTACCTCTGGTACTTGCCAATTGTTTGTAAATTCAAGACTACATTTCCTAACGTAAAACTATATATGTGCACTCAATTTCTGATTAAGCCTCTGCATAGCCGAGGACTTCCTCTATTAAAAGGTTTAAAATCGCTATTGAAAACAAAAGTCTAATATAATCAACAGTGGACATTTTGATAGTGTTTCACAACATGAACATGACTGAAGTTGAATCTTTTTACCTGTGTCAATTTGGGGGTTAACTTCTGAGGAATGCGGGGAACTGATGCGTGCAGCACCGTCACCGACAGAGAGAGCGCGCGAAAACAGAGCGAGAGAGAGAGAGTGCACGCGAGAGCGAGTGCGTGCGACACCGGGAGCGCACGAAAGAGGCTCCAGTCTCCGCAGTTTGCCGCCAATGGCTGATATCACTTCTCCGTGACGTTTTGAAACAAAAATACGCGTCCAAATTTAGGGGGGCCAAGCTTGTTGACACGGGGGCACCGGCCCCCCCTGCCCCTAGAACCGCCACTGTTTGTATTTATCACTACCCCATCATCTCTTCTTAATTCTTTAAAAGTTTTGGCTTTCCCCCGACTTTTTTCCAAGTTAAAGAAAAACTTTGTACACTTTTCTCCTTCCACTGTATATTTGGCTTTACTTCTTAATCTTGCCCCTTCATATTTTTTTTCTTCTATGTCTTTTAATATTCCTTCAAGTTCTTTAATTTTGTGTATATCTTTCCCATTCTTATTTAATTCAGTCTCTAATTGTTCCTTTGCATCTCTCTCTTTCTTTCTCCTGATTTTCTGTATTAGTTTGCAGTAATTTATCGTATATTTTTTAATAAGATATTTAACACTTTCCCACCACAATCTTTTATCCTCTGTGTATATTTGGTTCTTCTTTTCTTCTATTATTCTTTGAATATTTAAAATATAGTCTTCATTTTTTAAAACATCTGTATTTAAAATCCACACTCCTGGCCCTCTTTTCACTTTACTCCAGTCTAATTGCATAAAAATTGGTTTGTGGTCACTTAAACTAGTCTCCTCATATTTAATATTTCCAATAAAACCTTCAACATTCCTTGTGCACAAAATAAAATCAATTCTTGTTTTACAGATAAAATTCCCTACTAACTGTCTTCTTGAGTACTCTTTCTTTTTTTCGTTTCTTTCTCTCCAAACATCATTCATATTGTTTTCTTCCATTAATAATTTCAGTTCTCTTCTTCCTTTATCTATTTTAAAAACCATTCCCTCTCCCATTTCCAATTTGCTAAAAACACTGTTAAAATCCCCCATCATAATAACTTCTTTATGTTTTTTTATCAGATTACTTAAACCTTTAAAATACTCTCTCTTTGGGTTCTCTTCTGTTGGTGCATGAACATTAATCATAATTATTGTTTTTTCTTCAAATTTCATTTCAAATGCTAAACATTTTCCTTCATTGTCATTATATATTTTGTTACACGTCACCTCACTTCTTTCATTAATTAAAACTGCAACCCCTCTTCCTTGTCTACCATCACCATTATTGTATAACATTTCTCCATTCCACCTTTTTCTTATTTCATTCATCCTCTCGTCTTTCCAATTAGTTTCTTGTAGTAAAATAACATCCTCATTCTTACACATTTCTTTAACTTTATCAAATTTTCTTCCATCTAAGAGTCCTCTGGCATTAAAAGTAATAATCCTTAAAAGCATTAAAAGAATAAAAACCTTGTTAAAACCCATCATTTCATTT
The DNA here is from genome assembly GCA_903798195.1 of Danio kyathit. NCBI lineage: Eukaryota > Metazoa > Chordata > Actinopteri > Cypriniformes > Danionidae > Danio > Danio kyathit. The sequence goes on from CAIGQS010000005.1 coordinate 920,022, forward strand.
CATCTCTTCAAAGTCACTTAAAAGTTCAAATCTGTTTTTGCCAGCTGTCTCTATGAATATTTTTTTCCTTCTGTTAACTTGTAGATTTGGTGTTACTGTGGCGGGGATAAGGCTTTTTGTTGGTAGTAAAACCAATCTGATAACTGGCACACTAGAGCCAAATTACCACAAAAATATTACCTGGGACATTAAATACAGGTTCGTACCTCTAACAAAGACAAATGAGACGTGGATATATGAAAATGGATTCTTTTTATTACAATTCACTTATCGTTGGACCACAGTTATCAAACGACAAGCACACATATGCTTAAAAATGGCACTGCTAGTGCCCACAACAAAACTTCATCCGACCAGAGGAGCTGGGGCTTACCGCAGTCGGGCAGACTAGGCACTGGGCCCAAAAAAATGACCCTAAGATTCACACGTGCACACTTTTAGATTCAAAACACCACACTGCACACGAGTGAGCAAAAGAGAGAGATTAGGAAAAACAGATCCACACCATACAACGGCCCGACTGCCCGGATTAGACACCCCCCAGCTCCTAGGGAAAGAAGAAACAGAATTTAAAAATGGAAAATGTGCACAAAATCCAACATTAACATCATTACTACTACCAATAACAATAATCTTACAGAGAAGAATCAAAAATAAAAAAAGTACCAGAGAGCAGCAACCAGCCACCTGTGGGCATGAAGGAAACCGGGCCCAGCTGAATTACAAATAATGGGTTTTAAAAGTTGAAGCAGAAGGCCACAATAAAGAAAGACAGAGCACCACAAATGCAATATTTAAAGCCAAGCAAAGCTTAAGCAGAAGCAGCCCTTGGGACAAAACAAAATATAATTGAAACCAATTGAATTCACGTCGGACAATCAGCATAAAGAATAACCAAAATCATGAAGAACCAAAAAAAGCAGCAAACAAATATTAAAGAATCAAAACAAACAAACATGCAAAACTAAACACTTCAAAGTAACAAAAAAAACAAAACAGATATTAACAAACTAAAAGCAAAACGAACTCAAAAAAACAAAACAATCAAATGAACAAAAGAAGCAAAACAGAATCAAATGAACAAAAGAAGCAAATGAACAAAAGAAGCAAAACAGCAGCATCCAGCACGTGCCAAAGCAGGAGGAGAAGGCGCTCAAGCCGCAAGGCAATCTATGATAAAGCAGAGCACAATCAACCTACAAACCTTTCAAATATAGTGGACTACAGGGGTTTCACATACCACTACATACGATGCCAATCATCCCTCCAGCAGAGCAAGGCGTCCATACTAATAACGAATTAAAAATCTAAAATCAGTTTATATTTATACTCGTGCGATATGGAAAGTGTATGAGCGGTAGCGCTCTACTTACCGACTGGGAAGACAGCAGTCGCGGGAGCGTGCAGAAAATGTCAACAAACACACGAGGGAAAAGTTTGGCAATATGGAGCGTGATTCCACAAAGCTCACGATGGCCAACAGCAGCCACTCAACGGTGCAACAGGCGCCGAACAGACACCAGCATTCCAGAGCAAAAACTAAATCAAACCCACAACATATTTTAAAAGGAAGAGAAAAGGGCTTAAACAGCCGCTACATACCAGGCGCACGGCAGCGATACACCCACCACAGAGAGTCAGCTGGACGATGACGTAATTTCCCCGGTTCTCAAATGGGCTTTTATACACCTCTTAACAACCCCTAGTTAATAATGGGCGTACACAAATGCTTAATGCATAAATCTCCGCTACAGGCGTATACAAAGGCTTAAATGGATAACATCTGCTACATTACCTTTAGTGTTCTTCTTCTTCTTGTTGTCTCTGGTTTGGTCAAGTTTGTTTCTTCTTCTCTCTTTTTTCCTCCCACCTCCATTTGCTCTTCATCCTCTTCTTTATCCAAATCCATCAAATCCGATGTTACTGTTTCGTCCATCTTTGACCTCATTTCTTCATTTTTTGGTGCATTCATCTGTTCATCAACCTTCTTGTTTTTGTCTTTCATCTTGTCCATCTCGCATTGTAAAGTCTCTGTTTGCTCCCTCTGTGTCTGTACCTCCTCCCTCTCCTGTGTTTGCTCTTGTTTTTCTTCAAGTTGTTGTTGTTGGATTTCAGTGTGTTTACTTGTGATGTCATTCTCCTTTGGCCGTACTGTTGTGTCATCTTCTTGCTCGCTGCTGTCTCTTTCATGCACCTGCCCATTCATCTGCTGCTCGTCCTCTTGTTCCTCTATCCAACATTCACATTTGTTTAAAACAGAGCTGCAATCCGGGCACACCACCGCATCACAATGCCTCATAAAGTGCCCCCGCTCCCCACACTTGTAGCACTTATATTCAGGGCAGTCTTTCACCACATGCTCGGGGCTCATGCACAGCCGACAAGTCTTCACCTGATGGCTGTGCATTACTCTGAAATATTGTGGGCCATCCTCTGTTTCGATTTTTGTGCTGTATGGGAGGGAGGCAACTTCTTTTGGGAAACAGGTTTTAACGTACCTTGTACCGTCCTCTATGGTTGTGCCCGGATAGCAGCGCCTTCTAATTTTTGATTTGGGTTCAACTCCCCAGCCTTCCAATTTTTCTATCATTTTTTCATCAGCAATGTAAACAGGCAGGTGCATGAAAGAGACAACATATTCTCTGTTTTGCAGTCTTTTAACCTCACAGATTGCTCCATTAATGTCCAATCCATCCATCAAATCTTCAGTATCCTCTTCACATTCCAGGGTAATTTCATAATCTGTTGTTTGTTTTGGTCTCACTGCTAAAACTTTCCCACATCCAATCTTCTTCTCCAGTGCTTTTATCACTTCAGTTGCTCTTACATCTCTTATGTTTCCCACACTCACTGTCACAGTTGCTTCTTTTAAATATCTTCGTTTTGCAAAATCGTTACTCATTTCTTTTCCATCTCGTTGTCCTTTAGCCAGTCCATTGTCTTCCTTGTCTCGTACACCGTCCGCCATTGCCATGTCTGTTTCCGTTTGTCCGTCCATTGTAAAAAAATGTGAATCCTCCCAAACAGCACAGGCTGCCGGGAGGATTAAAGGAAAACTTCAAAAAGAAAAAAAGAAAAACTGCTCAAAAAAAAGTAAATCAAAATCAAAACAAACTAAGGAAAAAGCTTTGGTGAGCCTTCCTCACCTACTGTGGTCACACACTTCCTGACACACACTACTCACTAGCGCCCTCAGGGTGGTATGGCCGTAAGCGACAGCTGCTGTCAAGATCTGGTTATTTAAAAGAAGCACAGCACCAGGACCCGACAGCAGTTTAGCTCGTATTGACACAGCACCGACAGAAACAACGCCCTTGTCCCGTCAATTGTTCACCTATGGGTTTATTTGTTCCACCCCTCCCAAATAAAATGAGTAAGATAAACAATACTAACACCAGAACTGTGACCCGGGGAAGTGTATTAGCTGCCAAATGAAAAAAATTAAATAAGCTTACAGCACCTGGCATTCCTAGGCAGTCTCCCATCCAAGTACTAACCAGGCCCAACCCTGTTTTACTTCTGAGTTCAAACGAGATCAGGTATATGCAGGGTGATATGGCCGTAAGCGACAGCTGCGGTCAAGATCTGGTTATTTAAAAGAGGCACAGCACTAGGACCCGACAGCAGTTTAGCTCGCATTGACACAGCTCCGACAGAAACAACGCCCTTGTCCCGTCAATTGTGCACCTATGGGTTTATTTGTCCCACCCCTCCCAAATAAAATGAGTACGATAAACAACACTAGCACCAGAACTGTGACCCGGGGAAGTGTATTAGCTGTCAAATGAAGAAATTAAATAAGCTTACAGCACCTGGTATTCCCAGGCAGTCTCCCATCCAAGTACTAACCAGGCCCAAACCTGTTTTACTTCTGAGTTCAAACGAGATCAGGTATATGAAGGGTGATATGGCCGTAAGTGACAGCAGCTGTCAAGAGCTGGTTATTTAAAAGAGGCGCAAGATACGTCCGGTTCACAGTTCTTTAAAATCTCACAGTCTCAGAATCGACTAAGTTCGTTTGGGGGATGGTGGGTCTGACCGGCGGGGTCTCTAAAACGACTAAATCCTTTTGGGGGATAGCGGGTCTGACTGGCGGGGTCTCTGAATCGACTAAGTCCGTTTGGGGGATGGTGGGTCTGACTGGCGGGAACGACATGAAGACTTCCACCGCTAGAGTTGTTTAGACCAGGCCCAAGCATGCCAGGCCATGCCCGATGGGAGACCGCCTTTCCCGGACGTCCCGCACCTGGAGTTACGTGCCGGACCCCAGTTGCCTCTGACCTGCCATTGTGTTTTCGGAGAAGGTGCAAAAGAGTGGACTTAGGTTTTGACGGCTTTGTGGTTCAACAAACCAGGGGGTCTCTGGCGATGTCTGCTGCCGGGTAAGAGTCTCCGTCTCCCGCAAGCTAAGTGCAGGGCAAATACGGAAGCCTTACATTAACTGTTGGCAGAACTACGTGTCGTTGATGGACCTCAGCCACCTCGAAAACTGAACCGCGTCAGGAGGTGGAACTGGGCAGGGCTGGTGCACCAGAGCCAGGTGGGTCACCAACGGTACGTATGCCTGGCCTGTGCAGTTGGCAGAGTCTGTGTTCCCGGGCTTAAGTGTGGGGTGCCCGGGCACTGCTGGAGAACAGGTGTCAATCAAGGGCCCCTGCGGAGCCGGAGCTTGCCCCGGAAAGGGCGATAGTCTCCGGGCAGAGTGGGTCTGGCTTTGGGGGCTGGGGGTTATGGTAGGAAATAGTCCCAGGGCCTGCAGTGGTGCAGTTTGGGCCGGGAAAGGGCGACGGTCTCCGGGCAGAGTGGCTCTGGCTTTGGGGGCTGGGGGTTATGGTAGGAAATGTGAGCCGGGGAAGTGTATTAGCTGTCAAATGAAGAAATTAAATAAGCTTACAGCACCAGGTATTCCCAGGAAGTCTCCCATCCAAGTACTAACCAGGCCCAACCCTGTTTTACTTCTGAGTTCAAACGAGATCAGGTATATACAGGGTGATATGGCCGTAAGCGACAGCTGCGGTCAAGATCTGGTTATTTAAAAGAGGCACAGCACCAGGACCCGACAGCAGTTTAGCTTGCATTGACACAGCTCCGACAGAAACAACGCCCTTGTCCCGTCAATTGTTCCCCTATGGGTTTATTTGTCCCACCCCTCCCAAATAAAATGAGTACGATAAACAATACTAGCACCAGAACTGTGACACGGGGAAGTGTATTAGCTGCCAAATGAAAAAAATTAAATAAGCTTACGGCACCTGGTATTCCCAGGCAGTCTCCCATCCAAGTACTAACCAGGCTCAACCCTGTTTTACTTCTGAGTTCAAACGAGATCAGGTATAGGCAGGGTGATATGGCCGTAAGCGACAGCTGCTGTCAAGATCTGGTTATTTAAAAGAAGCACAGCACCAGGCCCGACCCCAGCTTAGCTCGCATTGACACAGCTCCGACAGAAACAACGCCCTTGTCCTGTCAATTGTTCCCCTATGGGTTTATTTGTCCCACCCCTCCCAAATAAAATGAGTACGATAAACAACACTAGCACCAGAACTGTGACCCGGGGAAGTGTATTAGCTGTCAAATGAAGAAATTAAATGAGCTTACAGCACCTGGTATTCCCAGGCAGTCTCCCATCCAAGTACTAACCAGGCTCAACCCTGTTTTACTTCTGAGTTCGAACGAGATTTTTTATTTTTTTTTTATTATTTAATAAAACATTATCAACAATCATCAACAATCATGACATTTATACATACAAATATTTAAAATGTAAAATATTTAAAAATCTCGAGGTAAGAAAATTTCAAAACCAGTCCAAGTTTGTACAATATATGGATTATTTTCTGTAATACATTTTTCAAAAATGTCCATCTTTTCATACATTTTGCAATAGTCATATATAACCATTATTTCCTCAGTCACAATCTGTTTATACAACAAAAACAATGATATTTCTTTTTTCTTGTGTTTCATAATATTTCTTCTTTTCCATATTGTATATCTAGCCAGAGTCAACATATAATTAAGAGCAAACTTATTTTTTGTTTTCCCATTAAAACCAAATAAAAACAGTGTGTCCCATTCTTCTAAAATAATATTTTCATCATACAGAAAATTACATACCATTGTTTTGACCATCTTCATAAAATCACTTAACTTTTTACATTTTAAAAATAGGTGCAACACACCTTCCTTTTTCTCCAAACACACCTTACACATTTCATCTTGTGATATGGCAATTTTTTTAAGATCACATCTGGAGAACACAGCTGCTGTGACGGGAGGCATGGCTGAGTAACGCGAGAGCCCACGAGACCCAGTGTAGAAACCAAAATGGCGGCGTCCGTCTGCTAGACAATAACAAACTTCAGTGTTTTTCCCCTGTTTTTCTTCTTGTTTTTTCACTTTTCTCCGTTTGCTTCCACCCATCTACAACCGGACTATACCAATACAACTGGATTATATACATTTTTTCTCTTCTCCGTCGTTCACCCTGGATCAACTCGAAGAATATATCGACACATTCTACAACACAATCTGCTGCAACATGAACACGCCAGATCACAAAGGTAAACGTAACCCCACTCCAAACTGCAAGAGACCTCGGTCCGATTCGCCTTCCACTATGAACTCATCACCTTCCTCTCCATCCTGTTGCACCGAGGTAAGCGATATATTACGCTCAATTGAGAATAAACTTTCCGGACTCGACTCAAGAATCGCACTCATAGAAGTCATTCATAAGGAATTTCAAGAGCTCCGTCACAGTCTAGAATTTAGTCAAGAACAGATAGACACACTTACGAAAGAAAATAACTTCCTAAAGGACTCAGTTCACGTACTTTCCACTCAACTCACTTCCGTTGTCACAGAAAACAAATCAATGAAAGAAAACATCTTGGACTTACAAGCACGCAGTATGAGAGACAATCTAGTTTTCACAGGCATCCCGGATCAAACTCCAGACGACCCCGAAAAATGAATCAAGGACTTTATGACAAAACAACTCAAACTGCCAGCTGAAACCGTACAAAGCATCACTTTTCACCGTGTCCACCGCATCCGTTCGCAACAAAACAACAACCGACCGCGTCCTATCATTGCGAAATTCGAACACTATAAGCACAAAGAACTGGTTCAAAAACAAGGCAAACAACTTAAAGGTACAGTTTACGGTCTCAACGAACAATATCCTAAGGTCATCCTGGAACGTCGAAAACAACTTTTCCCAATCCGAAAACAGAACATGAATGAAGGAAAACGGGCAGTCATAACAGTGGACAAATTATACATAGATGGACAATTATATCGTGATAAGGACATTACCCCCTGGCTTTTTTGAACACATCATTTCCATAATAATCCTCTATCTATCTAAATATCCTCCTAATATAATTGAGTTATGTTTTTGATATTGCACTTAGGTCTCATTCTCCTCCCACTTTAAACGTTATGTTGGTTTTTCAGTTTTTTTTTTGTCTGGTCATTACTCTATTGTGTATTTTATGTTAAGTCCGTGTCTAAATTGTATGTTTATCAATATATCAGTAACATTCTATTGTCATACACACACACACATGTTCAATACCACACCCTGTCAAATACATATTCTCGTATTTATACATATGCCGTACTAACAAACCCACATATTAATATACATCGCTATCATCTACTTCTTTACTTATTAATTTTCTGAGATATGTCACTAATCACTTTTTTATCCTGGAATGTCCGTGGACTTGGCTCCCAGGCAAAGAGGATCAAAGTTTTTAACCAGTTAAGTAAACTACAAGCAGATATATGCCTTCTACAAGAAACTCATCTATCAGAATCCGATCAAAACAAAATTAAATCATCACAGTACAATCATTTATACTCCGCCCACTACAACACAAAACAGAGAGGAGTGTGTATACTAATAAATAAAAAAATCTCATTTGCTCATAACACCACCATTACAGACCCAGAGGGACGTTTCATCATAATTAACAATTTAATTAACAATAGCCCACTCACAATAGGCAACTTATATGGCCCAAATACAGATGACCCATCTTTTTTTCAGAATTTTTTACCTCCATTTCAAATCTCTCTAACTGCCCCGTAATAATAGCAGGTGATTTCAACACAGTTTTAGACCCAACTACAGACAGATCTAACAGCATCAGCAATAAACGCATCTGGAAATCTGCAGATACTATAAAACAGTTCATGAGTGATCTTGGTCTTGGCGATAGTTGGCGCCTCCAGCATCCAGACATTAAAGCATTTTCATTTTTTTCACCAGTTCATCATTCGTACTCCCGCATTGACTTCTTTCTCACCAGTAATTCTATTATGTCCAATATTTCTGAATCAAAGATCCACCCAATAATCATTAGTGATCACGCTCCTGTAACATTGAAACTGAATATAACCACTGCACATAAACCCAGTTCTAGATGGCGATTTAATACTTCTCTTCTTCAAGATCATGATTTTGACCGTTATTTTAAAAGAGAGTGGGCTTGCTTTCTAGAGATAAATGACTCCCCTGAAATATCTCCATCTCTTCTGTGGGAAACAGGAAAGGCAGTATTAAGAGGAAAAATAATTTCATACTCCGTTTACAAAAAAAAGAAAGAGAAAAAACAACAAGCTGACCTGGAACAGAAAATTAAAGAGCTAGAAGACATTAACGTAAATAATCCAACAGAAGAAACGCAAGATACGCTAAGAAAATATAAATCACAATTAAATAAACTAATTAATGCACACACTCAATTCCTTATTCATAGACTACGACAAGAACACTTCCATCATAGTAACAAATCTGGTAAATATCTGGCTAATCAAATCAAACACAATAAAGAAAAAACAACAATATCAGTCATTAAAGACTCAGCAGGGAAACCCACCAACTCACCAGAAGAAATAAATAACATTTTTCAAAAATTTTACAGTAAATTATACTCCCCTGAAAAAAACCCATCCCAGGATGATATAAATTAATTTCTCAACAATATCAATTTACCTCAACTAAACGAACAGCAAATAAATACTCTTGAATCCCCTTTATCAGAACAAGAAATTTCTAATGCACTTAAGCTCATGCCCAATAATAAATCACCAGGTCCTGATGGTTTCCCTGCTGAGTTCTACAAACACTTTTGGTCTATTTTATCACCACTTTTCATCCGATTGATAAACGAATCAAAACAAATTTCAAAACTTCCAGACACCATGAACACAGCCACAATTGCACTCCTCCTCAAACCCAATAAAGACCCAACATTACCATCAAGCTATCGTCCAATCTCACTAATCAATGTAGACACTAAAATACTTGCTAAAGCTCTTTCCCATAGAATAGAAAAAATCATGCCATCTATAATTCATCCAGACCAAACCGGCTTTATTAAAGGTAGACAAGCATCAAACAACACACGTAAACTCCTAAACCTAATACACCACTCATCAATAAACAAAAACAAATCCATCATAGTCACCCTCGACGCAGAAAAAGCCTTCGACAAAGTGAACTGGAAATTCCTGTTTTCCACATTAGAGAGGTTTGGTTTTGGGGAGTCATTTATTAACTGGATCAAAATTCTCTACACATCACCCTCAGCTACCGTCATTACTAACGGACTAACATTACACAGCTTCACTCTACACCGGGGAACTAGACAAGGATGCCCACTCTCTCCCTCTCTATTCACCATATTCATCGAACCACTTGCAGCAGCTATCCGTCAAAACAACTACATTAAAGGAATTCAAACATTAAACATACACCATAAAATAAGTCTTTACGCTGATGATATATTATTATTATACTTACAAAATCCCCAAACATCATTACAAGAAACAATAAAACTTATTGACAGCTTCTCAAATATTTCTGAATACTCAATTAATTGGAATAAATCTGCTATACTTCCATTACACTCTGCCAGTGTGGATGTGGCATCCCAAACCCCACAAATTCCTATGTGCACCAACTACCAGAGTTGTTTGGTAAGAGTAAAGTAAATGTTAGGCTGTCTGCCAGTTAACATGAAGTATGGTGTCTTGTTTTGTGCAGTAGTTTGAGTTTGAGTTTCTGTTGCCTTTCTATCAGCTGGAACCAGTCTGGCCACTCTCTGACCTCTGACATCAACAAGTCATTTGCACCCACAGAACTTTCGCTCACTGGATATTTTCTCTTTTTCTCTGTAAACCAGCAGTAGATCAGCAGTTTCTGAAATACTCAGGCCAGCCAGTTTGGCACCAGCAACCATGCCACATTCAAAGTCCCTCAAATCACCTTTCATCCCCATTCTGATGCTCGGTTTGAACTGCAGCAGATCATCTTGACCATGTCTACATGTCTAAATGCATTAAGTTGCTGCCATGTGATTGGTTGATTAGAAATTTGCATTAAAGAGCAGTTGAACAGGTGTACCTAATAAAGTGACCAGTGAGTGTGTATATAGCAGTCTTACAGTACACAGTAGTATCCTGGGTTCAGTGGAGTCAAAATAAACCCTGAACATCTTTAAACTCAAACTGTTTATAAAGGTTTAGTTTACTGCCTTTAAATATAAATGAAGTTTCTCGCTGGCTCATGTCGCAGCTGTGATTGGTGTGTTAATTAAGTTGACACCCCATTGTCTGAGGTGTTTCCTGGTACTGGGCTGTGACCCCTGATCTACACTACAAAACAGTTAGGCTACTGAAAATCTTCACCCCTTTTCAGTTATTGAGTTTAAATCTTCAGGTGTTTAAAGGGTTTCATTTTCAGTAACTTAACATGTATTCAAGAGTTCAAAGTCAGCTGATGGATGTCAAGGATTTCACACTTAGCTGATGATTAATAATAAAGTGTGTTTGGCATGCTGTCCCGGAAGAGAGCCCTGAGCTCATAAGATCCTTGAGCCTCGGGCTTCCTCCCCCTTAGCAGGGCGAGAGGGGAGTTTGAGCTCCAGTCCCGATGAAGTCCCACGACTTGTTTCTGGCTAATGACAGATAAACGAATGGCTAAACAGTGCTAATTACTGAGCCGCTGTGTCATCCAATCTAGAAAGGAGGGGGAGTTGGGGTGAGAGGGGGATTCTTCAAGACGAAGATAACTGAGGTAAGAAACTCTGGTTATTTATAGTGAGTTAGAAATCATCTGATTGGATTCATCCTATCATCATCTCAATTTTAAGCACTCTGCTCTCCATTGTGAAGCTTCAGGTGAGTGCTGAGGCTTCTTTTATGTTTAAAGCCCTTTCCACACTCACTGCATCTAAAACGATCCTCTCCTGAGTGAGTCTTCATGTGTTTCTTAAAGGAGTCTTTGCGTGTGAAACTCTTTCCACACTGATCACATGTGAACACTATGGTTCCAGTGTGACCATCCATGTGGTTCATGAGGCTAGCTTTGGTTGTGAAGCTTTTTCCACACCGAGCACATGGAAACGGCTTCTCTCCAGTGTGAGTTCTCATGTGGTGTTTGAGTGTGCTTTTACATGTGAAACTTTTACCACACTCTGTGCATGTGTAAGGTTTCTCTCCAGTGTGAATCCTCATGTGGACGTCAAGGTTTTGTTTTTGAGCAAAACTTTTCCCACACTGTGTGCAAGTAAAACTTCTCTCTCCTTTATGAGTTCTCATGTGTTTCTTAAGGTTGCTCTTTTGCTTAAAACTCTTCCCACACTGAGGGCAAGAGTAAGGCCTCTCCCCAGTGTGAATTGTCATGTGCCCTGCAAAGTTTCCTGCATGATAGAAGCTTTTCCCACACTGTTGGCATTTGTACTTCCTCTCCCCAGAGTGAATTCTCATGTGCATTGCAAGGTTTACTGTATTATAGAAGCTTTTCCCACACTGTTGACATGTGTACGGCCTCTCTCCAGTGTGAAATCTCATGTGGGCTTTAAAGTTATAGATTTTAGCAAAACTCTCTCCACACTGTTCACAGGTGTAAGGTTTCTCCCCTGTGTGAACTCTCATGTGAACATTAAGGTTTGACTTGTGACTGAAACTCTTCCCACACTGTTTACAGCTGAAAGGCTTCTCTCCAGTGTGAATTCTCATGTGGAGTTGAAGGTTGTGCTTTCGGCTGAAACAATTTCCACATTGATGACAAGTGAAATTACACCTAGATTTGGATTTCCGAGGTCTTACGCGTGATGAAGTCTTTTTAGTCAGTGTGGGTTTTTCATCAGTCATTACTTCTTGGGGTTTCTCAAACTGCCGTTTCTCTTCTATTTCATTTTCTTGATGAGTCTCTTCTTTCAGCAACCTCAGGTCTAAAAAAAATAAAATAAAAAATAAAACTTTAGTATGAAGGCACAAAGTGACAAGCATGAAATGGACGTTTCACCCAAAAATGAAAATGACCTCACCATTTACTCTGCATCATGTGGTTTTAAACATTTTCTTTTTTCTAGAACACAAAGTAAGCCCGTGTTTTTTCAAAATATCTTCTTTTGTGTTCAACAGAATCAAGAAACTCATAAAGGTTTAAAACCACACGAGGGAGAGTAAATGGGGAGGCTAATTTCATTTTTGGGTCAACTATCCCTTTAAACCACAGGTCTCAAACTCGATTTCTGGAGGACCGCAGCTCTGCACAGTTTTGCTCCAACCCTAATCAAGCACGGCTGATCCAACTAATCAAGGTCTTTAAGACTACTAGAGACTATTAAGCAGAGGTGAGTTGGAGGTGGTTGAAGTTAAAGGTGCTGTATGTAAGTTTTTGACTCTTCTAAAGCAAAAAAATACCATAATATGTATGCAGATATTTAAGAAACATCCCAAGTGAACATACTTGTTTAACTGAAAAACAATGCTGAAGTCAGATATTCTGTTTTGAAAATGGTTTTTCCGTGCCGGAACGTTGTCTTTGTTTAGGTAAAATTACCTGCCCAATGCCAGTTTATCCAATTATAATTCAGCACCCCGGATTGCATTGTTGGAAAACAGCGCATTTCATTCATTCATTCATTCAGAAAGACTCTGAAAGCATGCGTCCGTGAGCGAAATGCGACAGATGTCAAAATGAGACAGATTCAGTTCCACATGAGGTTATTAGCAAATGACATCAATATTACGAACGTGAGCAGGTTACATCACGTGTCCTAACAACACGCTGTGACGAGATTGTGATGAGCTATTTGGCTGTTTGCACCACAAAACATGGCAGAAATTTAAATACAGCCTTTCAGAAGCACATAATATGCACTCACTCACGAAACGGTAAGGTGTATAATCTGTTTAATACATGTTAACCCCCTTTAACATCATTAAATGTAGATGCTAAATCACTCATATGTGTTTAGTTCTAAAGTTCAATTTCAAACGGTTTATTGTATTTTCCAGATCTGAGGTGAACTTTCTGCTTTCAGTATATGGTAATAAACGTCATGTAAAATGCATTCAAACTCGCATTGTTAGCATTTAGCACTGAATAAAGCACACAAGGCTTACTTGAGGTGATCTGTCATAGGTTTCTGTTGTTCATCTGTGGGAAATAGAAGCCGCTTCTAATAAATCAATTTGAGGTGATGGTTAGAACCAAAACTCCTCTTAATAAGGAGAATATTCCCTCAATCGTGTGTCGTTGCTTTTATTTAGAACACAGTTTAAAATCACTCAAACTGGCAACCCGGCGTACCTTTATTATGATTCAGGACTACAATACCTAGTTCAACCACTGGGTGTCAAACTTACATACTGCACCTTTAAACTATGGAGAACTGCGGCCCTCCAGGTATTGAGTTTCAGACCTTTGCTTTTTAAGGGTTTCTATTATGAACCTTTTTATACAAGATGTAAAATAAGTCTTTGGTTTTCCCAGAATGTGTCTAAAGTTTCAGCTCAAAATCAGATCATATACCTTGCACAATATTTAATTTTGGGGGTCAGAGGAAAACCAAGCTCTTTTTGTGCCTGTGGCTTTAAATGCAAATGATCAAATGCACTCGCTCTAGATTACTCGTGTTGTGTTCCCTCATGTGTATCTTCCACTGGATTTAAACATTTTTAACCTGCTTGGAGGCCCAATGGACAGAAATCCTGCATGTTTGTCGCAAGTATGCATAATTCACGCTTATATTAGTGAGTTTGCATTATTGTATATAACTTATGCAAATGCTTAATGCCACGTTTGCTGTAAACTGGAGTGATAAGGAGATGGCAAGATGACATACTTTGCAACTTGTTTTCATTCATTTGTACTTTTGTCTTTGTTTTCTTGCCTTTGTGCATGTCCTGAGGTTTAGCTGAAGACCTACGTGGTGACATTTTATACCCGACAAGATGCAGAAATGCCATCTAAAAAGGTGACCTGCTGTTTGTCCAATCAGGAACAGTGACAACGTAAATATACAAATAATGATGTTAACCCAGGGTTTGCCAATGTGAAATGTCTGTTAATGAACACCCAGGGTTATATTTTAACCCCAGGTATAGCATGAGCAGTGTGGAACGTGATTACAGATAACCCAGGATTCTGTTTATCCAGGGTTAGAATGAATAATTTCAAGTGTGAAAAGCCCTAAAAATACTCGGCATCAGCTTTCAGGACAACCAGAGTACAATGACAAACAGCGACAATTGTCAATCATGTCATAGTAGTGACCTGGGGCCTGTTTCAGAAAGGAGGTTTAGAAAAAAACTTAGAGTATTTTAACCCTGAAATGAGAGAAACTCTGGGTTTTCTGTTTCAAAATGGCAGGTTTGTCAAACTGGAGAAAGCAGGGTCCAGTTAAGTCAAGCCTGTTTCTGAAAGAAAGGTAACTTTAACTCAGTCAGTTACCGTAGTAACTTACTCTGTGAACCTAACCTGGTCAGGAGCAGGTCTTATTCTCTAAACTCTGAGTTTCTGTCGGTCTCCTCCCCCTTTTTAAAGATGAATCGGTATTTCTCACCGTAGACCTACGTTTCCACATACATCATTTATTGTGCATTTTGGATATGTGCATAAAAAAAAAATCTGTTGATGGAAACGCCAAGATGCACATAACTCTTGAAAATAGGCATAATAAACATATGCGCATAACTGAGTAGGAGAAACTTTTTACTCAATAAAAAAGATGCGCATAAAATGTTGTTTTGGTCATTCTAAAACACCTTAACCGTTTTAGTAATATTATATTATTAATTACCTTCAGAGCGTCTGAAGCGTGTCAAGAGCATCTGTTCTCTGCGTCTTATGGCTTTAAACGCCACCACGTGTTCATTGTGTGCCGGCATTGTCCTCTGAGGTGAAAGTCATTTAATAAATAAAGAAAAGATTCATGCAGCTTCTTCTACCGCAGTAAATTCTGTTTTTACTGTTGATATTTGGCGCCAGTTAATCAGGAAGTGACGATTTTGTTCTCTTTGACTGGTTGGATGGAAACGCTGATTTATTCGCACATCTTTTATGCGATATTCCAGTTTTGCACAAAGTTAATTCGCATTTTTGGATGGAAACAAAGCTATTGCCTACATTTCACTCACACAAAGAACAAAGTCACGTACGAGATTA
This sequence comes from Danio kyathit, assembly GCA_903798195.1. NCBI lineage: Eukaryota > Metazoa > Chordata > Actinopteri > Cypriniformes > Danionidae > Danio > Danio kyathit. The sequence continues at coordinate 935,497 of CAIGQS010000005.1, forward strand.
ACTTGTCCTTTTTTAATAATTAATTCGCTTAAATTCACTTACCTTCCACAGGCACATGTAATGTTACTAACTAGAAAAATGGGGTAATTACTCCTTCTAAAAACTATTTTTTTTAGTTCTGCTTACGTTATAAATGTCATCAACCTCTACCACTCGAACAATAAAAAAGGCAGACACACAAGTGCACTTAAATCTATTAAAACTGATCAACGTGTGTAAAAGTGGGAACCTTAAATTAAACATTTCCACTGAACATTAAGCTAAGGTTATCTGCATTCTTGTTTTATCAAATCTGTTGTAGAAACTATACAGTAGCCTATTTTATGTAATTTAATGCAATTACATCTGAAATAACTTCAAAATTATGGCCAATAAACATCACACATTACATTACTTTTTTATTAAACTGAATTATTTAAATAATTTAAATGTAAACTTGCGCATTATCTTGAGCAGCTGTTTTCCCATGCTAACTGTCTCTGTTTCACTGATGCAGTGGTGTTGCTGTTTTAAATATATGGTCATATTTGCTATAACTTTGCATGAGCACATCAAGTTCAGCTGGAGAACTCATAATATCTGTGCTCCATTGATAATGTCTTTTTATAGTTGCGGTGTGCGCGCTTAACTCAGAGTTGGTCTACTCAAAGTTGATTGACCCAACCCAGATCAGCTATTCTGAAACCGAAAACTCTGAGTTTTTAATCTCTCGGTAAATCAACTCAGAGTTCAAGTTTAAACTCAGAGTTGGTTGAACCTCCTGACTGAAACAGGGCCCTCATCTCATATGCTATTGTTTTAGAACTTCAGTTGCCTATTGGAGAAATGACCAGGAATAATAAAATGGCTACTTGCTCTACAAACAGGTGTTCATGACTAAACATACAAAGAAAAACAATAAAATTTGAAAATATGACTTTGCAACATCAAGCAGCATTAGGCATGGGCTAGTATAAGATTCTGACAGTATGATAACCTTGAATAAAAATATCACGGTTTCACTGTACTGTGTTTACTGCTCTAAAATATATTCTTTTTAAATGTCTGGGTAAAAAACAAACACTTTTTCCCCTTTGAGCACAATATATTTTCTTTTGAGAAACTTACAATATTTTGGAGCAGTACACATATCATGCTAAATAGTTTAAATTAATCATTGACTTCTGCTGTCTTCATTTGTTTCAGAAACACAGATTTCTTTACGAATTAAAACAGCATCTTTGGATATCTTTTCTGCTGGAGATACTGTTATCCTAAAAAACTTAACAAAACGTAAAAAATAAAACTTACATATACTGTAGGGACGATACAGCAGAAAATATTGGTGGTTTTAAAACCTTAACTTTTTCAAACTGCGGTATACCTTGTATACGGTTATTGTTCCACGCCTAAGCAGCATAACACTGTTTTTAGGATCTAAAAACTCATTCTTTAAAAAAAGTCTCAAGCAAAAAGATTCCAATGGCGGCGCCTGCTGGTGCGTGAATTCAGAGAATTTCTGACAAACTTTACACTCAAATGTTTGCATATCATCAGCATGCTGTAATCCATTTCTTAAGCAGCAAAAGTCATTTTAGACTAGTTTGTTGGCCAGTTGTAGTCAGTGCAATGCTAAACATTATTGTTCCACTATAATTTGTTCGTTTTGTCTCCCGTTGTCCCACAACATCATCATATAGTTTAGGTTACTGTACAATGTTTTATAATAATTAATTATTTTAGTGTCCATTTCATTCAGCATATTTAATATTGGGGACATCCACGGTTTATGACATACTTTAAACCAGGGTTTCTGCAGGTTTCAGCAAGTTAAATATAAGACTTAAGACCAATATGAATTAAATTTTAGACTCATAAGGCTAAGGAATTTTTCAAAATGGCCCAGATGGAAAAGACTTATTTGCCTTATCAAAAAATATTATAATTCAATACATTTAAAAATACAACAATACATGATAATAAAAAATTACAATATTTTAGATATGTCTTAGCAAAAGATTTTAAATATTGTGTAAAAACAAGCATGCTCTGCATGTATCTACACACTTTTTTCCAACATAAACTTCACACTTAGCTGATGATTGATTATAAAGCAAGTTTGGCATGTTGTCCCGGGAGAGAGCCCTGAGCTCAAAAGGTCCTTGAGCCCTGGGCTCCCTCCCGTTTGCAGGGCGAGAGGGGAGCTTTGAGCTCAGGTAGATCTCGAGAACTCCCCCTTTTTTGATAAAACTTGATGACAGAAAATAATTGCTATGAAGAGATATGCTGCTGGATGAGAGTTTGACTAGTGCTAAATTTAGATTGATCAATTCACTTGTAGTGCATGTTTTTGGAATGTGGGAAGAAACCGGAGAACCCGGGGGAAACCCACGCGAGCACGGGAAGAACGTGCTAACTTCGCACAGAAACAACCGCCGGCCTGTTAAAGGACTAGAACCGGTGACGTTCTTGCTGTGAGGCAACATTGTTAATCACTGGGCCACCGTGCCGCCCTATGAAAAAAAAAAAAGGTGGAGGAGTAGGGGTGGAAGGGGGGATTCTTCAAATCTAAGATGACTGTAGTAAAAAACACTGGCTCTTTATAGTGATTTAGGAATCGTCTGATTGGTTGATCATACATAGTTAATGCAGAACCAGCCGTGTTCAATCATAATCACATGATCCTCTCGAAATTAGTTTATAAATAAACTTCACTTTAAATGAAAAAAATAAAAGTTTTAAAAACTATAATAAAATAAATCTATGTACAATAATCTATCCAGGTCGATGTCCTCAGCGGTAAATACATGGAGCAAGTTCAAACAAATGTTATTGCGAGCAAAATAATTAAACCATTAGGATAAATAGAGTTAAAATGACCTTTTTGAATAAAAAGTTGAAAGTTTTATTGAGATGATTGTTGGTGATTGTATGGGTTTGGGCCAGATTGGGTAACAAAACATGAATAAAGGAAAATGAAGACTTGTTTAAAAAAGATTTAAGATCTACAACACAATATTTCAGTAAATTTAAGACTTTTTTAAGGCCGAAATTTTAGATTTTGTAATTTAAGACATTTTAAGACCCCACGGAAACCCTGTTTAAACACAATAGCCCTGGTAATTAGTTATTATAATAATGATGTAATTCTAACTCAGATACTATCTGTGAGAACTAGTAACAACTACTAGAAACAAGTTTAAACTCATGAAGAAGTTGATGGAAAAAAGGGAATTGTGATCAACGTGACATATGCAAATGGAAAGTACTAAGCCAACACCATCACTGTAATAGCAGACATCTTCTATGAGAATACTGTAGGTCAAGTTAGGTCATAGTCAGCTCAGTTAAACTTATTTAATTTCATGTTTTTTTTATTTATTTTATATAGCGCCAGTGCTCAAGAACTCTTACAAACAGTAGGAGAACAAGAAAGCAATAACCTTAAGAAGGTAGAGAAAATGGGAGACTAATAATACATAAAATAATGACAAAAGACATGAGAACAAGAAAGAAACTCATTCCTGTCTATCAATGAGTGCTTATGTGCATTTAGGAGAACTAGGCAGCACACTCAGGGCTGCAAGATGGATTTAATTTAGTATTCTTATTATTAAAATATATCTGAATGAGGATCAAATGACTGAGTTGGTCTTTGAGAATGAAAATTAACCTGTTTGTTCCTGCAGATCTTCCTGTTTGACTCTGAAAGTTTCTTCAATCTTCACATCTTCACTCTCCTCTTTAATAAACGCCATCTTTATAACAGTGTGGAGATCAGTCGCTTCAGCAGGAGTTTTTCTCTGTGTTTGGACACTTTATCCTGTTTAAAATGAACAAAACAATAAAAATGTTCAGTTTAAAATAAATAAATCAATGAACAGAAACAAAATAACTTTTCTTCAACACTTGATTCAACAGTTTCTTTATCTATATAAATAAAACCTTCATTACTTAAACACTTATTGTTACACACATTTCTGTTACTTTATTCAAACAATAGCCCTCATTAATCTGAGTAAAATAATACTACTTTGTATAAAGGCTTAAAATAATACTGTCTAAAGCAGGTACATCATTTAGCGGATAAAAAACCTTCAATCAATCCGTTTATATTCATGTAAAAGTTTTAAAACAAACCTTTCTTAAGTTGAATCGTAGCGCGATAGCGGCGCAGCCTTATGACGTCACACGCAACGGCAAAATAAAAGTTTTTTTTTTTTTTTTGCTTAGCTTTTTTGCCTCTTAATGTTCCAGTCATGACTTATTGGTATTTCTCCCTCGTTGTCCACTTTACACAATTTGCTATCTTTCTCACATACACAGATATTCAGTATTTGAAGTTGATCAAAACTTTTAATCCAAACAATTTTTAAAATTTTTTACTCCACTAAGACTAAGTGTTTAAAGCAGAAAATCAATAGCGGTATAATCCCTCAGTTTATAGTGATGTATACTTAGAATGGACTGACATTATGCTATTTAATAAACTAAACCTTCATTAAAACACTTATTACATGCATTTGTTACTTTATTCAAACAATAGCCCTCATTACTGTGAGTAAAACAGTACTACGTTGTATAAAGGGTTAAAATAATATTGTCAACAGCAGGTACATCATTTAGTATCGGATGAAAAACCTGAAACTTTAATCAATCGCTTTATATTCATGTGAAAGCTTTGAAACAAACCTTTCTCCAGTCAAATCACAGCGCGAGAGGGGCGCGGGCTTATGACGTCGAACGCCACGCCAAAATAAATGTCTTTTTTGTTTAGCTTTTTTTTTGCCACTTACTGTTGCAGTCATGACTTACTGATACATTCCTCCCTCGTTTTCCACTTTCTCACATACATTCAGTATTTGGAGTTGATCAAAACCTCTACTCTAAACATTTTTAAGACAATTTTGAAACCCTTTTTTAATATACTAAGACTAAGTGTTTAAAGCAGAAAATCCCAACATTCTAAACAAATAATCTGATGGGTGTTTTGAGCTGAAACTTTACAGACACATTCTGGAGACACAAAAGACTTATCTTAAATCTTGAAATTGGGGTAAAATAGGTGCCCTTTAAAGTACCCATTACTACTACATGTTTTAGTTTCACTAGCTGGGTCATTATCACTATAAAGTGCCTTTGATGTCCCACAAGATTAAATCAGTCCTATATGGACATAATGCACAATAATCAAACGTTGATGTTTTGATATAGTTGGCTAAACCTTTACACACATGCAGGTAGAATTATAAGTGTGTTGAAATATGTTTTTGTCATTTTCTTTCATTGAATAGATGTGATTTTACCATGTCCCACACACTGCTCAGCCAACTTCAGTGAGTCTAAAAAGTAGGTAAATTAGATCAAATTAAAAAGACTTTTAAATATTCTTATTGTCTTAAACAAGTTATTTAATAAAAAAAAAAAAAAAACTTTTTGTTTTCATAATATCATTAATCATTTTGCACGTGTCCTTGAAATTGCTGTCCACCCTGTCATGATGAGGTAAATGCCCCTTTAAGAAAGATGTACTCTGATGTACTCTTTGACATTCCCATGCCCATTTTGCTTTTCTTGATGTGCACACAGTAACCATCTACACTTATGTTTCTTATTTTTCATCATATTGTGTTTAAAAGTAAATGTTGTCAAGTTTACCTATACAAAAAACCTACAGGATTTTCAGCTCATTTTCCTGTAGGAATACCTGCAGGAATTTTATGAAGGAAACAAAATTTATGCAGGGATTATTCCTGCAGGAATTACAATCCTACATGTCTATTCAAATATACAGTTCCAACTTGATTATTGTGCAGGATAGATATAAGGTTAGAGAAATTTCACAATGAAACAATGTATTTTCACAAATTATTTATTAAAATTGTAAAAATTTTGAAAAAAAAAAAACTAGACCAAAGCAGAATCCAATTCACAGCTGGCTGCGTTTACTCCATTTTCCTAAAAAAAAGTTTTCTGTAAGAGGAAGAGTTGGTGTAGGGCAGAATACAGTCTGTACAGTATAAAAACCATTACAGCTATGGAGAATCCCCATAAACAACTAATGGACTCTATTCACAAGACTGTTATGACATGTTTAATGGTCATCAGCATCCTAAATATCTTAAAGTTTTTAATATTTAGATTTTTATAAATGTATGTACATGTATTTATGTATAATATAATCTTTGTGTCAAATTACAAATATGAATGATCGCTTATGCGAGGAGTTTTTAATGATAATCTATGGGGACAGGACAGTAAATCTGACATTATTCCCTCTTCTGGCTGCCGTTACCAGTCTCGCACTATTTTATTTTCCTATTTCTGAAAGTCTTGATAACACCATCCTGGAGTTTTCCTTTTATTATTTCAGCAAATAGAATTGTAAAAATTATTTGTTGTACCTGATGAGACATCATAAGAGATTTTAAATAGCGTTTCTTTTATTTAACAGCTGACAGATTTTTCATGTTCAAATTCACACATAAAAGTCTCATTATCAGGTGTGTGGCATTTGAGTAACGAACACAAACATATTTTTTTTTTTCAAAAAAGGTATTAATGTGCATTAACCAAAATTAATAAATGCAGTGCAAGTATTGTTCAGTGTATTTAAATGGCATCAGTAACAAATGAAATCTTATTTTAATGCGTTTATGAAAACATTGTTTTGCCTTTAAATTGTAGATGTAGTAAGATTTTAATGTGAGATGTAAAGAGATTTGAAGTTTTCTGCTTGGTTCTATATTTTGAAACCTGTATATGACGACTATGCAGATACACAGATTACGCCAACTGCTGTCTAGACTAAATGAGTAAATCTAACAAGAACTTTATTTTACCTTCATGAACTTTACAACATGATCAGCTGCTTCTGTAGCACTGATTTTCCCAGTCTTCCTTCCTTTTACAGTTGGAGGCAAGAGATGAAGGAGCAAGAGAATAGCAGCCACATCACTGTCCCATCCTAGAAGGCTAGAGCATTCAGTTAAACCTTATACCAGCTTAATAATTATAAAAAAAAAACATTTATACTTACCATAATCAGACTCCTCCAGAGTAGACAAAACCTCATCCACATGTGCACCATGATGCAGTTTTTTGCAGTCAGCAATTATTCTTGGCTTGTAGAATGTTGGCCATTTTGCAATAAACTTGCTTGAAATGTCATCTCCAAAAAGCATAGTAAAGTCTTGGTCAATCTATCACACAGAAAAATCAAGTCAATAACAAACATTACAATTAAATATACAATCAACATGAACATTTTTATATTTCTCACCAAGCCTGTTGTATCCAAAAATCGGGGAAAGTAATCAAGGATGAGTGAAGATTTGGGTCACACTTTATTTCGATGGTCCGTTTGTTGACTTTAAGTTACATTGCATCTACATGTCAATTAATTCTCATTAGATTATAAGTAGACTGTAAGGTTGGGGTTAGGGTTGGGGTTAGTGTAAGTTGACATGTACTTGAAAAGTTTCTTATAGTCAGTTAAATGTCTGTTGAAGGACTGTTAAATGTCAGTATCAACAGATATTAAGCAGACAAGTCTACTAATACTCAAATGAACCATCAAAATAAAGTGTTACCAAGATTTGTTTGGATCACGTATCAAATTCTGTCTGTACTTGAATGTTGTCTTCATTTTATCCTTAATAACTTGTGCATCCGTTGAATGCTTCATCATGGATACATCCTCTGTGCATTCATCACCTGACAGCTGCTCAGTTGTTGAATAGGTCTCACGCAAAGTCTTAGGACCATCTTGGTAAACCACCGTTGGTGCCCCCCTCAAGTTATTTACAGAGTTGCGCTGAACAGTTTTCAGTCTGTAGGCAATATAACCCTGGCCACTGCGTGGATCGTAGAACTGTTCCTGTCAAACATTTAGCATCTATAAGTCATCAATGTTTCAGGCCCAGGCAGTATCACATGGATACAATTTTGCAGAATAGTATATAGTTTACAGAATTTCTGTGCATAAACAATGCACTACCCAAACTAGAAAATAATATATAATTGTTTTATGACACTTACAGCTACCAATAACAGTATTCTAAGCTTGACACATTTGACCAGGTTTACAATACTTCCACAGAATACTGCAGATTTTTCTTGAAGAACATGTGTAGATAAATGCCAAAAAATCTGAGATCAATCATCTGTCCACTTTTACGTTGCTTTAAATAAAAGCGTCTGCAGAATAACTACACTTCAACGTATCTCAGTATAATAAATAATTTGAATGACTAGACATCAGATATGTGCTGAAATAAAGAGAGTGTATGGTCTATGTACTTTAGTTACTTACATAACCAGTTGGTGAGAACTTATCCTTCAAATTGGGGAACAGAGTAATGATTCCGAGAGCATAGCTTACACAGATACTGACTGGTGGAATCCTCCTACACCACAGCATGAAAAAAATGCAGTATAGTAAATGTAACTGTAAAAATACCAGTGCAATATAGACTTTTATTCAGGGGTCACTTACCCATGCGTCTCTACCATATCAGCCACAAGGATGTTTACCAGCTTCCTTCGTGTCTTGTCAGACAGACTCTTTGTTCGTTCGTACTCCTTCAATATATCAGAGCCTTCTGGTTTTGAGTGCAGCGCTGCATGAACTAGCTGTATAAATATATATATATATATATATATAAACAGAATGAATGCAAATTAACCAGTCTTTGATATACTAATGTTGGTAAGAAAATTTGATACTATATCAATAAAATCATTTAAGTATAAAACTTAAGCAAAAGAGGAAAAATAACTCACATCTTTTGATACATTGCAATCAGAAGGTTCTTCTAAGAATCACTTTTTGCGGAATCGCGGACTCACTGTGGTATCGAAACTTTCTGATTCTGATGAAAATGACGACTCTGGGCACCACAGCTCAGAGAAATAAGTCTCAGCTTGTGGAACATTATCTTAAAATCACATTCAGCACACAAGACAACATAAACATTACAAAAACAGATGCCAGCATCATGTATTGTGAAGAAAGATGCTTGAGAATGCAAACTATGCAAACTCATACATTTTTGAACATGGCAGCAGATCATGAGTTTCTTACCTGCTGTATCACAATCCAAAATTTTGAAGGACACCTTAGATGTTCTCACAAGCTCATCAAAAATATCAGCATCAACATCAACTCCTGCAGAGTCTTTAAGAACCACATTGCCTCCATGGAGCAAGTTGAACTTTGCTGAAGCTTAGAAGTAGAAAATACAATTTGATTACATGTTCAAACAGACTGAAATGACAACAATTTTATCATTTGATAGTATTTTCAAATGCAGGTAATACTTACAAATACTAATACAATATGTTTAAATAAATAGCTATTCAGATCAGTAAAATAGAATTAAAGTCAAATGTATAGAAAAGATTTGTTATATGCAAAAAAGTGTGATCAATATTATTTAGGATCAGGTCAATTTATAATACACAGAATGTTTAATGGATAAATGTATGACTACTTAATACAAATAATAATAATTTATTTCAAAGAAAATAATACTGTAATAATAATAATAATAAATAATAATAATAAACTTAAAATTACTCTATTTGAAAAAAAATTACCTTCTTTAATGAATTCAAAAAAGTCAAAACAGTCATTTTTCACTGGTATTCGGATCCATTTCAGGTTCCCTTTACACTCCATTTGAACCAGCATTTCTTCGGAATGAAACACTCTCACTATTAGGATAATTACAGTCAACCTGTGTACTTTTTTTAACCAAACTAGCATATATACAAGGTGTTTTGTCAAGCTTTTGAGATGAGACTAATACAAAATAAAATAAAAAACAACAGCATATAACTCGTAAAATAAACTTGTAAACCAACCAAGCATGTCTTGCTTAAGTGATTTAACTGAGTCATGTTTTTGTCCCAATAGTGTTGGTTTGGTGATCAGTGGCGGCTGGTCAATAGAGGGCGCTGGGGCGCCGCCCCCCCCTTCAAGTTAGAGCCCTTTAATATGTTGATGTTTATTATCACAAATATTAACAAAATAAATTGATTTAATTATAACATTCTAACATTTATTGTAGTCATACTAACATTTATTGAAAAAAAATGTATGAACAATATTTTTTCATATGTGTGTGGGGCGCCGGACTAATGGGTGTCTATGTAGGTACACGAACATTTTCAATGCACGTGATATGACAATAAGCTCTAATTGGCCGGTTTTAAATTGTCTTTGGGGCGCAGCGCTCTGCGCCCCGAACACTCCCATTTTTGTTGTTAGAACGAATCATATTTGTTTTTATATGATTGGCCTTATGTGATTGGACCATTCTCACCAAAGAGCTTAGAATGCAATTTCTCGAGATGAAGGAAAATTCCGTTGGATCTTTGCAAAGATATCCGTTCACAAGGCGTTTGGATGAAGAAAAAAAAGATCAAGGAGTTTGGACCAGATCGACCTTCCTTGCAAATTCACCAGTAGTCAAGTGATCGCGATTCGGGGCTTTTCCAGCACTTGTTATGACAAACGGAGTTTGCCAAGTTGTGATGTACAGTAAGTCATCCCTTTTACTATTTCCGTGTGCTGTTTCAAACAGCATGACGCAAGAGAGGCTGAATGCATTGCCCATGCTGTCAATAGAGAAGAGACTGGTGACTGAGATGACTGACTTTAACCAAAAAAGTTATTGAGAAATTTTCAAGCCAGAAAAAAAAAGAGAGCATAATTTATTTTCAAGTAGTGCTATTGGCCAGTGATTAGGCAACATTTGTTTGTGTGTGTGTGTGTGTGTGTGTGTGCGTGTTTACTGATTATCTTGATTACTTCATTACTGATAATAAACCCAAATTGAACTAAAATGAACTGATTTGTGATGCATTTATTGTATGCTTTAGTCATATTTTAGTTTTTTGATGCATCACCTGAAAAATGGCTTTTACACTCTTACTAGGGCTGGGCGGTTTTTCCGATTTTTTCGATTAATTCGAATTTACGTTTTAAGACGATTTTATTTTTTACAAAATCGAGGAATCGCGGTTTTTTAATAAAAATATTAAAGCCGCTTTTCCACTATTGTGCCAAACCGTTCTAAACTTTTAGACAACCGTGCTGAATTGTGCTGATTCTGTGTGTTGACGTCGCGGCTCTGTTGATGTGCTGCCACAGCCGGTAGCGGAAGCGCGCCAGGGCGGACCGGCCTTTGGGAACACCGGGATCTTTTCCCGCTAGAGCAACAAGCGCCCCGCAGTCAGCCTGCCAGCTTCGCGAATGTTTCCATGCGCGTCGTGCTGTTGTTCGCGTCCCGCAGCCGTCTGTGTCTCCCGCGCGAGCTGCGAGACGGGGACCCGCGCACCACCTGAACGGCGTGTTGTAAATGTCGGTCACCGCAGAAAGTCAAATCTTTAATTTGGACTTTTGCTTGAATTACGGAGTGGCACAGTAGCTGTCAAGGTACTGTATGAATTAAATCATAACCCATATGTGCACCAATAAACAAGTAAAATGAATGAATGAATAAAATAAATATGGATTTTTAAATGTCTGTATTGTTTTTACTCCAAAAAATATCAATACGTATCGACAAATGTTTTATAAAAATAAAGCAATTTCCAACATTTCAGCTATAGGCCATTATACGATTCAGTTAAATATAAGATAGACCTTTAAATGTATATAGATATGTAACAGGTTTCTGTGGGGTTTTTTTTTTCACGGTAATCTTTAATATATACTGGGTGGTGTAGCTACGCACAAATATTTTCTAAAACGTCAAGCAGATATTTGTCTATAGCTCGTTAGTTATTTATGAAGACAAAAAATAATTAAAATAACAAAAATAAAACTATAAAATTACAAAGATAAATGAGCAGCATTCTGCTAAATATAGTCCTTTATATCCTGATATGCTATGTGTTGTTTCATTCGTTTTTTTATATTTAACTTGATGCATTCGTTATTTAATATTTAAATACAAAATCGTTTAAATGGTTATATTTTACCATCAAAATGTAGTATATTTTATATCATTACCATTTTTTGATATAAAACCGCTGTTATTTAATTGATTGTTATGAAATAATTTAAGTGCTATATTTTTTATTAGTGAAAGTGCCCGCTCACTTTGACAAGGCCTGTCTAAATATATATTTCTGCCATGCCACTAATACAGATAAACTATTATTGCATTATCATTGTTTATTTTTCTGTTATGTACAGAGATTTGAATATTTATTTCCCCTCCAATCCATTTTAATCTTCACGTTACATTTTGGTCATTTTCTCTCCAAATAAAATTTGCCCAAAGCTGCACAACATATGACCTGCTGTGACTTCTATTGTAGCTATGTTTAGCATCCCTATATGAGAGAGTGCCATAACCGCGTTTAGTCACACTATTGCTTTTCTTTTACAAGTGAGCATGAAAAAAACTAGTTTCAGCATTTATTTAAATTTAAATGAACAAGGTAAGCTGGTAAGGTAGTTACACAGTAAAAAAAAAATAAATAAATAAATAAATAAATAAAAAATCGAAATCGAAATCGTGAATCGGTCAAACTTTATGAAAAAATCGAGATTTTTTTTTTTTGCCATATCGCCCAGCCCTAACTCTTACTTTACCAAAAGTTTTTTTTTTCTGGTGTTTGCGCCCCCCCCACATTTTTTAACACCAGCTGCCACTGTTGGTGATATTTCTAATTGCTGATCATGCTAAATATATAAATCTAACATCTGGTACAACATATCATATTTATGTTCAATTAATGATTCAACAATTCACACATAAAACTTCATGTTTATTATAAGTGGATAATTTTTTAAAACCTATTCAGTGACATAATTTTCATGGTTGTTTGTCGCCATCTATTGGTTACACAATGTAATTGCTACAAAATTCACATCAAGTTTCATTAAACGGCCATTTTAATCTTTGCCATAAAAATCAGTGTTTATATCTGAACTATAAACTGTTCTCCCAGCACTTCTGTGTTATTTAATTGTTTGTAACTGAAAAAAAAGTGTAAAAACGGAATCTCTCTCGATCAAACACAGTGCTTCGAAAGATTAATAAACATATGCAGATTATTATCATTTATCATTCATGTTGTGCGGGTTTGAATAGAGATCACGATCTTTTAAAGTTTAATCGTGCAGCTTTACACTGAATGGATTAATTGAGGCGAAACAAACAGTGACAGAAACACCTTTTAATAGGCTAAAAAGAATTTTGGTCCCACCACAACTTGTTCCGTCTTAATTATATTTTACAGGGAAATCAAAATGCTTTCATACACTTGATTTGAATGACACGAGAGGCGACTCTCTGCAAATGCTGGATTAACCAACGAATTCAAAAAAGTTATTAATCCGCGGGCCATGAAAACATGTGTAGAATATATGTGTAGAATATACATATGTATATATATATATATATATATATATATATATATATATATATATATATATATATATATATATATATATATGTGTGTGTGTGTGTGTATTATTATTATTATTATTTTATTTTTTAATATATATATATATATATACACTCTCACATTGACACATGCACATATACACTATGGCTAATTTAGTTTAGTAGTAATGGGTACTTTACTTTTTACCTATTTACCCCCTTTTTCAAGATTTAAGATATTTGTGTCTCGAGAATGTGTCTGAAAAATGTCAGGTCAAAACACCCACCAGATTATTTATACCTTTTAGAATGTTGGGATTTTCTGCTTTAAACAGTCTCAGTGGATTAAACAAGTTTTTCAAAATTGTGTTAAAATGTTTGGATTAAAAGTTTTGATCAGCTTAAAATACTAAATGTTTGTGTATGTTAGAGAAAGAGCAGATATGTTGTGTAAAGTGTAAAACGAGGGAGAAATGTATCAAGTCATGACTACAACGGTAAGTGGCAAAAAGATAAGCAAAAAAGACTTTTATTTTAGCGTGGCGTGTGACGTCATAAGGCTGCGCCGCTCCCGCGCTGTGATTCGACCTGAGAAAGGTTTGTTTGAAAGCTTTTACAGATATAAACGGATTGATTAAAGTTTCAGGTTTTTCATTCGATGCTAAATGATGTACCTGCTGTTGACAATATTATTTTACCCTTTATACAACGTAGTATTATTTTACTCACAGCAATGGGGGCTATTGTTTGAACAACACAAATGTGTGTAATGAGTGTTTTAATTAAGGTTTTTTTTACCTGATTTCTTTTTGTTAATGACTCTCATATAAAGAAACTGTTGAAGCAAGTGTTGAAGAGAAGTTATTTTGTTTCTGTTCATTGTTTTATTTATTTTAAACTGAACATTTTTATTGTTTTGTTCATTTTAAACAGGATAAAGTGTCCAAACACAGAGAAAAACTCCTGCTGAAGCGACTGATCTCCACACTGTTATAAAGATGGCGTTTATTAAAGAGGAGAGTGAAGATTGAAGAAACATTCAGAGTCAAACAGGAAGATCTGCAGGAACAAACAGGTTAATTTTCCTTTTCAAAGACCAACTCAGTCATTTGATCCTCATTCAGATATATTTTAATAATAAGAATACTAAATTAAATCCATCTTGCAGCTCTGAGTGTGCTGCCTAGTTCTCCTAAATGCACATAAGCACTCATTGAAAGACAGGAATGAGTTGTTACCTGTTCTCATGTCTTTTGTCATTCTTTTATGTATTATTAGTCTCCTATTTTTTTACCTTCTTAAGGTTATTGCTTTTCTTGTTCTTCTACTGTTTGTAAAGCGTCCTTGAGCACTGGCGCTATATAAAATAAATAAAAACAATAAATAAATAAAAGGTTTAACTGAGCTGACCATATTTGACCTACAGTATTCTCATAGAAGATATCTGCTATTACAGTGATGGTGTTGGCTTTGTACTTTCCATTTGCATATGTCACGTTGATCACAATTCTCTTTTTTTCATCAACTTCTTTATGGGTTTAAACTTGTTTCTAGTAGTTGTTACTAGTTCTCACAGATGGTATCTGAGTTAGAATTACATCATTATTATAATAACTAATTACCAGGGCTATTGTGTTTAAACAGGCGACGCAGTGGCACAGTAGGTAGTGCTGTTGCCTCACAGCAAGAAGGTTGCTGGTTCGATCCTCAGCTGGGTCAGTTTGCGTTTCTGTGTAGAGTTTGCATGTTCTCCCTGCGTTCGCATGGGTTGCATGCTAAATAAGTAGTATATGCTGCTAGATGATAAAAGAGCGCGATGATAGTTTGCAAGTTCTCCCTGTGTTGGCGTGGGTTTCCTCCGGGTGCTCCGGTTTCCCCCACAAGTCCAAAGACATGCAGTACAGGTGAATTGGGTAGGCTAAATTATCCGTAGTGTATGTGTGTGAATGAGTGTGTGTATGTGTTTCCCGGGGATGGGTTGCAGCTGGAAGGACATTCGCTGCGTAAAAACGTGCTGTATAAGTTATACGTGCTGTATAAGTGCTGTGGCGACCCCAGATTAATAAAGGGACTAAGCCGAAAAGAAACCCGGAGGAAACCCACGTGAGCGCAGGGAGAACATGCAAACTCCACACAGAAATGCCAACTGACCCAGCCGAGGCTCAAACCAGCGACCTTGCTGTGAGGCGACAGCACTACCTACAGTGCCACTGCGTCGCCCAACATCACAAATTGTATAACTTATTTTATTATACTTATTTAAATACTTAAATGTAACCTTATGCCTTAACTTGAGCAGCTATGTTTTCCACGCTAACTGTCTTTGTTTCACTTATGCAGTGGTGTTGCTTTTTTAAATATATGCTCATATTTGCTATAACTTTGCATGAGCACATCAAGTTCAGCTGGAGAACTCGTAATATCTGCGTTCCATTGATAATACCTTTTTAAATTTGCGGTGTGCACTAGGGGTGTAACGATACACCAAAGGCACGGTTCGGTTCGGTTCACGGTTTTGGAGCCACGGTTCGGTTCGGTTCGGTTTCTGTTTGCTGTGGGGTTAGGGTTGATGTCATCTTAACAGTAATGCTAAGGAACAATAGATTCACTTAATAACAAGAACAACTAAACTTTTTCTTTATTAATTTTGCCATCACATTTTTAGTACAGTCAGGATACCAGAGTAAACAACAAAAATGAAATAAATACCTCCAATATAGACTAGTCAGAAAAAACAATTCTCTTTAGTGCAGCCATCTTAAGAAAGTAAACTCAAATTAAATAAATAACTGCAGTGTAGACTATAGTGAAAGATAAACAGGCTTGTCCTTTCTAAGGACATTTGGAATATTCAATTAAGTTTTAAGTTCTTCTTTAAAAGCACCATAATGTCCACATTCTCAGGTGAGGGGCTTGATTTCTGTGCAGACACAGACAAAGTGATGCTCATTTTAGTTATCGTTTAGATAGGTTTCTGTTTAAATTAATGAAAAAATAATATACATATAATGTGCATGTAAAGTGTTTTTTACATGACCTATTCACCAGTAAAATACATTGCAGTTTTGTCTGAAACTAATGTTAGGGTTGTAGCCGTATATTAGTTGTATTTTTGCCTCTCTCTCTCTCTCTCGCTCGCTCGCTCTCTCCATGCCTGTCATTTCTGTATATCCGCCTTCACGACAGCTAATTGGTCAGGAGACCGATCTATCATTACTGGGCGACTTGGCGCGGGAATATAAAAATGACGTCAGGAAAAGCGGAG
The DNA here is from genome assembly GCA_903798195.1 of Danio kyathit. Classification (NCBI taxonomy): domain Eukaryota; kingdom Metazoa; phylum Chordata; class Actinopteri; order Cypriniformes; family Danionidae; genus Danio; species Danio kyathit. The sequence goes on from CAIGQS010000005.1 coordinate 952,147, forward strand.
GATAGCGCATCTTCCTTTGATCTCGTTTTTCGTGTATTTTGCTAACATGATTATGAATTTCGTTGTTTTTGCTTAACTTTCGTTTGGGCAAAATTATTTTGCATTAGTTTTGCCCACTTTGAGAAATTTTGTGATTTTTGTACACTTTTATTTCGATTGATTTGTTTGGTGCTTTTTTGTTCAGCTCTTTCTCGTCATATTGAGCTTTACCTCCTCAAGTTCACCCTTTTCTCAGAGTAAGGTGGATAGGGAAGATGTCTTACGACTTCCATTTTGCAAACACGTAGAAAATGTATTGTTAAAGACATCAGGTAAGAGGTGAACGTCATCTTTGCATTTATTTTATTCTACAGTTCAGTATAGGGTCCTAGTGTTTCCTCTAGGATTTTTTCCAGCAGTGGAGGCAGGACTTTTTTTTTTTCACAGATCTGCCAACTATTTTAAAGACAAATATTACACGCAGTATAACAAGTCGAGATAGCATTCATGTAATACGAGCATGCGAATCTCTTTGCTTGCGCGCCGATTTCCTCCGTTCATGCACAGAACTTCTTGCACGCACTCAAATTTACACGTTCAAGACAAGTGCAGATCTTCTCGTGCGCTCTCCAGTAAGCGCTGCTGAAGCGCGATTTAGTGTGTTTTTCACATCAACGCGTCCTGAAGTAAAATGAAACAGCTATAAACTCCAGCAAGATAAAGTCATTGTATGCAAAGCCATTGACCTTTATCAATAAAGTATACTTATGGAAACTCTGTTCATCTTAACTGAAAGCTACGCGGTGTTTGCTAGACTCACGCACCTGTCAGTCAGTCTGTCAGAGAGTCAGTCAGCATGTCACCTTGAACAAATAGCGCACAGCACTACTACGGTTACAGAAAAGTTTGCGCTGTTTACCTCTAATATGTTTTGGTGCGATTATAATCCGCTATAAAAAACACGACTAAATGTTTTAAATAAGAAGCTGTAATGTAGCCGTGGAGGGATGAATTTTGGCGTGGCGGCCCGCCACGGATGAATGAATGTAGCGGAAACCTTGAATAAGGCGCACGGCGCTGAAAACCTTTTTTTCTTTTCATCAGTTTCTAGCGAGGTAAGGGGTTAAATCCCTTTTGTTGGCAGTTCTGTTGTCAGTGTCTTTTGCGTACACCCTCACATTGTGAAATTTACCACATTTTTTAAATGTTATTCCTTATTAAGTTTTGTGAAACAGTTAGTTACGACGTGCGCTTTGTCTACGACACAAATTCCATTCCTGTACTCCACTGGAAAACCAAAATGTTCCCAAACAGACTTAAACAGACTTAAATGTATTTGGGGGATCTGCAATCTCAATATATGCGAAGCAGCCGTCCTGCATATACAGTAGTAATGGAGTGTGATCGCTAACTCAAGTCACATGACATGACATGCACTTGGAAAATACTATTCTAAATTCTAAAACATTAGAATATAATATTTAGAACGAAAGCTCATCATTACTAATACAATTTAATCAAATGTGATAAAATAAAGATGTTTTGGTTCAATTAGAGACAAGTGACGTCAACCTTAACAGTGGGCAGCAGGGGGCGTGACAGTATCGCGGTCCGCCACGAGAGTTTCGCGATACGTATCGTGGTTGGTGTATCGCGATATTTCGGTTCGGTTTGGAGTATCGTTACACCCCTAGTGTGCACGCTTAACTCTGAGTTTGTCTACTCAAAGTTGATTAACCCAACTCAGATCAGCTATTCTGAAACCGGAAACTCTGAGTTTTTAATCTCTCGGTAAATCAACTCAGAGTTCAAGTTTAAACTCCAAATTGGTTGAACATCCTTACTGAAACAGGCCCCTGGTCAGTAGCAGGTTTTATTCTCTAAACTCCGAGTTTCTGTCGGTCTCCTCCACTTTTTTAAAGACGAAGTGGTAGTTCTCGCTTACCCCTGCGTTTCCAGCCACCCATTTTTATGTGCATTTTGGATAGGCTATGAGCATTAAAAAAAATCGGTTGAGGGAAACATCATGATGCACATAACTTTTGAATTATAGGCATAAAAAACATGCACATAACTGAGTAGGATAAACTTTTTATTCGATAAGAAAAGAAACTTACATAAGCTACGCAAGCACTTTTACTAAACAAATTCCAGTATGTGCATTAAAAAAGGTTTGTTATAAGAGATCATATGATGATGAAAATGTGTGTGAATAGACAAACCAGCAGGCTGAGCACACTGTAAAACATCTGAAATGTTGTTTTGGTCATTCTTAAATGCCTAACCATTTTAGTATTAATGTTATTATATTATTAATTACCTCCAGAGCGTCTGGAGCGTGGCAAGAGCATCTGTTCTTCACGTCTCATGACTTCAAACGCCACCATGTGTTCATTGTGTGCCAGCATTGTCCTCTGAGGTGAAAGTCATTTAATAAATAAAGAAAAGATTCACGCAGCTTCTTCTACTGCAGTAAATTATTTTTTTACTGTTGATATTTGGCGCCAGTTAATCAGGAAGTGATGATTTTGTTCTCTTTGATTCGTTGGATGAAAACGCTGCTTTATCTTTTATGCGATATTCCAGATTTGCACATAAATTTAATTCACATTTTTGGATGGAAACATAGCTATTGCCTACATTTCAGTCACACAAAAAACAAAGTCACGTACGAGAATGGCCTTTTCAATGAATGATTAGCTTATATTCACAGACTTGTACTTGGACATGTACTGTAACTAGATTAAAGAGCCCCTATTATACATTAAAAATGGTCATATTTTGGTTTTGGGGGTCTCCAACAACATGCTAATGTGCATGCAAGGTCAAAAAACACTTTCATGGTCTTATAATACGCATTTATTTTTACCTAATTATCCCAACGACTCTCATATGAATCGTTCAGCGATTCATTTGTTCTCAAACTCCTCCTTAGCGCTAAGCTAATCTGTGCTGATTGGACCGATGACTCAGTCTGTTGTGATAGGTCGACAGTGTTCAATTATTCAGCCTTCCGTATTTCAGACTCATCTAACGTCACCCTCCCAATTTGTTATTTCTCCCGGAACAAGATGAATACAAGGAGTTAACTAGAGAATACAAGGAGTTAACTAGATACACTACAAGCGGATACAAGTAACAAAACACAGTTAAATACATTTGGAAGCTAGACAAAATAATGAGGCAACCGTTTTAATCGCACGTACGTACACTTGTGAAATGGAAGAAGGAGGGATTGGATAGAGGGGGCAGGCCAGATTCACGGTGGCAGGCCAGTTTGGCCATCAGACCACTGGGAATTGTCCTAGTGCTCCATATGGCCAGTCCGCTCCTGCATACATCAATATTCTTTTCTAATCCTTCCTTTAACAAACCGCCGACGAATCCCCCATTGTAAGTGTGTAGGTTTCAGAAGCACTCCTCAGAGGGAACATAGCACAAGGCTGGGGCTATAATGCATTTTTGCAAAAATAAACCTCAAGCACTGACTCTTCACAGTTTCATCTTTGGTTCATCCGCACACTTCCAATAATATCTAGCTGAGCACAGCGTCTTCGTGAACCGGCGTCTGCTACAGTGTTTTTCTCAGTGTTGCCAGATGTAGCTGACTGATTCCAGCCCAAAACCTATCCAAAAGGTTTTACCTGCACAATCAAATTCAAAACCGCCCAATTTTTTCAACACTGGTTCTTTTTCTCCGTTTTCTTTTTCTTGCTACTGTGTTTGTCGGCATTGCCAGGGTTTTCAAATTTTCACTGGTTTGCTTGCGCACAAATAGGCAGGGCTTAAGTTTCGTATCGACGTCATGCCGAAATGGCTAAAGACTCGTTATCAAGACGAGACATATCTGTGAGTCGACCCTTTTATAAATGAATCAATAGTTTTAAACACTGTGCACTTTCAGATTTAAGCCTTAGCTGGATATTTCACTTTACTTAGAGCTGTGGTACACACTATATGCAAGCTCATTTTCAAAAAACCATAATAGGGGCTCTTTAACAGGATTATTACTCATTCTAAAAACTTTTTTAGTACTGCTTACATTCTAAATGTCATATCAACCTCTACCACTTGATCAATAAAAAAGCAGACACAGAAGTGCACTTTTAAATCTATTAAAACTGACCAACGTGTATAAAAGTGGGAACCTTAAATTAAACATTTCCACTGAACATTAAACTAAGGTTATCTGCATTCTTGTTTTGTCAAATTTGTTGTAGAAACTATGCAGTAGCCTATTTTATGTAATTGAATGCAATTACATCTGAAATAACTTCAAAATTACCCAATTTTTTAAGTAAAAATTTAATAAATGTCACACATTACATTACTAATTTTATTATACTTAAATATTTAAATACTTAAATGTAACCTTGCTTTTATATTGCTTGTTTTTTAAACGCAATGTTTGTCAGATATCAGGTCATGTTCAGTAAATGATGTCCGTCATTTTGACAGATTTGCCCTCACAATTGTTCTGTAACCTTCTTACGGTGATAAAAAAGCACAGTAATTTTAAACAGAAAGCGTTCGTGTTGCACCGTGAATGACAGCACAGAAGCCGTCTTTGCTTTCACTATCGATTTCACCATGAAGCACCTTTACCGTTGACATAACAGCTCAAAATGCTTATTTAAAATAACACATTTATGACAGCTATGAGCGAAATCGCGGAAAATAAACCTTGCAGCTCGATCAACGAATGACATGTTTAGTCTACTCGCATATGACTTTCTGTTTTGGTTCGTTTTAAAAGCGAATCTTTGTTTCAGAAAAAGTCTATCTGCAGGGATGAAAGCATTTGTCGTACAAGAAAAATAGCTGAAGTAACAGGTATCACTGGCGTTCAACATGAATTAAAGCGCGTCTTTATGTCCGAGGTCTGATATAAATCAACAATGACTAATGCTGGGTTCACACCAGATGTGGAAGAGGCGTCAAGCGCGAGTGATTTACATGTTAAGTCAATGCAAACGTGGCGCAGATGGTGCGATATGCGCGAATGGCGGCGCGCGAATTGAGCAAACGCGCGAGTTCAAAAATCTGAACTTCTGCGGACATTCGCGCCGCGTTAACCAATCAGGAGCTTGCTCTTGTGGGGGCATGATTGTGATGTAGCACCTGTTGTTGGTGTCCTGGGGAAATCCTTCAGCCGACACTGACAACAGTTCATCAAACTGGGCTTGGCTCAGTCAGAAGCACCGCTGAAAGCCTCCGTCATCCAGGTACAGTTTCTGGAGGAGTTTATGAGCTCACAGAGCTAGTTGACTCAGACACTGGTCCAAACGTATCGATGCTGTTTTTCAGCCTTCATAAATCACATAAACACAGTTATTTTATCAATAAAATCCATGTTAGCCATTTAGCAACGAAGCTACAGTCACCGGGCAGACAGAAGCCCTGCCCATGACGCGAATCCGCGTCTGTTCTGAAGTGAATTTGATGCGCGAATGAAGCGGAGTCTGACGCGCGAATGAACTCAAATGTTCACGCGCGAATAGTGCGATTTGTCCATGCGTTCTGCGTCTGGTGTGAACGCAGCATTAGAGGAGAGGGGCACAACAGGGGCCAACCCGATTTAAACTGTGGCCCCACCCCTGGATCCGCCCCTGTTCATACTAAAGTTAACATTTTTTTTTTTTTTTTTAGACCTGATGGTGCTGAAAGAAGAGACTCATCAACGGAATGAAATAGAGGAGAAACGGCACTTTGAGAAACCCCAAGAAATAACGACTGATGAAAAGCCCACACTGACAAAAAAGACTTCATTACACGGAAGACCTCAAAAATCCAAATCTGGTTGTAATTTCAGCAGTAAACAGAGTAGAAAAAGTTTCTGTCAAAAGTCAAACCTTGATGTTTACATCAACATTCATAGTAGGGAGAAACCTTATACCTGTGAACAGTGTGGAAAGAGTTTTGGTCAAAAACAAACCTTTAAAACCCACATGAGAATTCACACTGGAGAGAAGCCTTACAGCTGTAATCATTGTAGAAAGAGTTTCAGACAAAAGTCAAACCTTGATGTTCACGTCAGAGTTCACACTAGGGAGAAACCTTACAACTGTGAACAGTGTGGAAAGAGTTTTGGTCAAAAACAAAGCATTAAAAACCACATGAGAACTCACACTGGAGAGAAGCCTTACACATGCCAACAGTGTGGAAAAAGCTTCTATCAATCAGGAAACTTGGCAGTGCACATGAGAATTCACACTGGGAAGAGGCCGTACACTTGCCAACAGTGTGGAAAAAGCTTCTATCATGCAAGAAGCCTTGCAGTGCACATGAGAATTCACACTGGAGAGAAGCCTTTCAGCTGTAAACATTGTAGAAAGAGTTTCAGTCAAAAGCCAAACCTTGATGTTCACATGAGAGTTCACACTAGGGAGAAACTTTACACCTGTGAACTGTGTGGAAAGAGTTTTGGTCAAAAACAAAGCTTTAAAAACCACATGAGAATTCACACTGGGGAGAGAAGTTTTACTTGCAGACAGTGCGGGAAAAGTTTTGCTCGAAAACCAGACCTTGACATCCACATGAGGATTCACACTGGAGAGAAACCTTACACATGCACAGAGTGTGGTAAAAGTTACAAACATAAAAGCACACTCAGTTACCACATGAGAACTCACACCGGAGAGAAGCCGTTTCAATGTGCTCAGTGTGGAAAGAGCTTCACAACCAAAGCTAGCCTCATGAACCACATGGATGGTCACACTGGAACCATAGTGTTCACATGTGATCAGTGTGGAAAGAGTCTCACACGCAAAGACTCCATTAGGAAACACATGAAGATTCACTCAGGAGAGGATCACTTTAGATGCAGTGAGTGTGGAAAGAACTTTAAACATAAAAGAAGTCTCAGCACTCACCTGAAGCTTCACAATGGAGAGCAGAGTGCTCAAAATTGAGGCCTTGTCCACATAAACATGGGTATATTCAAAACGGCAGTAGTTTGGCTGTTCATACACGTGAAGTTTATTTCTAAACTACACTGTAAAAAAAATTCTGTAAAATTTACGGAAAAATACTGGCAGCTATGGTTGCCCGAACTTTTTTGTAAAAAATACAGAATTTTTCTGTAAAATAGTTTTTACAGAAATATGTTGTATTTTTTACAAGAGAAAAATGTATTAATTAACTGATGCAATGATAATATACAAACCTTTGAGTTAATTATTTTTATTTGCAGAAAGCAACTACATTTTAATTGGCATTTACTGGCATTAAAAGCAATATTTTAAATGTCTAAGTAATATATCTGAGCATATTGATATTGAGAACCATTGCACATCAGTTCACTACAAAAACTTTTTAAATAATGCAAAGTCATTAAATGCATTAATGTGTTCATGTGTGACTGGAATTAAACAGATTTCCACTGCATTAGTAACTACACCGTTACATTTAAATAAAAGAAGATGCAGCATAACATCAGATACTCCCAGTTCATCTTGGTCTCGCACACAGACGCTACTATTCTCCACAATGGTGACACAAAAAGGTTTTACGGTATTTTGCTGTTGTTTTTCTTCATTTTACAAAAAAATACTGGCAGCTGTGGTTGCCAGTAATCTACTGTTTTTAACATTTTACATTCGTAAATTCAATCTACAGAATATTTCCGTTAAAAATACATTTCACAGCCTGTATTTTTCATCGAACACATTTAACCCCTTAAATCACAGAGCAAAATCTTCAGTAGGGTGCTCACTACAGAGGGTTGAACACTCAGACAGTGATGAAGTTAATGAGATAATTAAGTGTCTAATTAAAGGAGGATTCAGAATTATTGATGAACGACTGTTAACAAGCAGAATCACTGGAGAAAAGAAAAACACAAATTACACCCAAAACCAAAGATGAAATCAACTGAAAATAAAACTCTAAATAATTTTGTTTTAATAAAACTAATTACACAATAAAATTATAATTTCTCAAGATCTCAGCAGAACATCATTAAACAACTCCACTAACATCAGGAGCTTCACTTATTACAGAACTATGACTTTATTTCTGTCACGTGAACAAAAGCTCTTAATGAAATTTCTGTTGTTCATTTGAAGTCACCATGATGGAGGACAGAGTCTGCTTTAGTTGGGCTCTTCAACTTCTTGTTTAAAATCGTTTTTGTACAAATAGAGTAGTTTTTCTTTTGGCTGCTATAATTATTGGTGTTATCACACAGTTTGTATAGCATAAAAAGCCATAAGAAATTATTAAAATAAGTTTGGTGAGTTTAACTATGACATCGAAGCCTCCTTGTGTACTTGTTGAATATCATGTTAGCTCTGTGTGATTGAATAACACAGGTAAATGAAACCACTGGAGCTTCAGCAATCAATGACGGTTTAACAGGTCTTTATGCACCATTCACAATGAAAATGTTTGATCTATGGCAAAACTTAAAAACACACAGACATCAACAATTAGTCCTTGAATCTCAATAGTGGTGACAATCAAAAAATAAATATCAAACACATATCAACCCAGAACAACACAAAACAATCCACTGAAATATTACCCCCAAAATAAAATAAAAGCAAAGAAAGAAATTTTAAGACCATAAAGCTGCATAATTTATTCATGCTGCAATGCATGCTGGGAGTTTTGTACTATGCTGGTACCAGCATGCATTGCAGCATGAATAAATTATGTAGCTTTTTTTCTTTAGCAACCATGGTTGAGGTTCATATCCTGATTCTTGATGTCTGTGTGTCTTAAAGGAGTTGCTGGAACTGTCAAGGTTTTGTGCATGAATCTCTAGTTATTAATTCCTTCATAATTGTTTGTTGACCTTTCTGGACTCCATATTATTGTCTTAAATAACATCACATAAATAAGTTAATTTTTTATGACTTATATATTTAGTTCTGCAATAAGTATATAAAGGATCTCATAGCTTTTCTTGCCATAACTGATGAGTTTCAGAGTCACAGTTATCACAGCCAGAGAAACATTAAGATTATAGAGCAACGGTTCAAGAGCCCAACTAAATCAGCCTCTGATCTCCATGATGGTGAGGTCAAATGAAACATTTTCAATAAAAAATATAAACCTCTGTTAATTATTAAATATTCTTTGCAGAATATTGAAATGAAGTCAAACTTTAATCAGTGAAACTGCTAATGCTGTTTGTGGAGTTGTTTAATCCTTGGTTTTAATTCTGTTGGTTTGGTGTTGTTGCTGTATAGTTTTATTTCTTGTTCTGTCCTTCAGTGATTGTGCTTGTTAGCTGCAGGTGTTCATTAATTCAGTCATTTGTGGTCATTCGCTCTGTCTAGGAGACTAAACTAATCAACTGATTTAGGGACTAGTGAATGAGGGTGTATGGTGAGATTTCAGACACTCTGCCTACTTTCTCGAAAACAAAGGTTAGATCTGTTACAGTTACTTTCCGTATTTTGTACAGAAATAAGCTGTTAATCATTTAACAGGTTTTCACTGTAAATTTTACAGACTTTTACTGTTAAAATCACGGACATTTTTTACAGTGTACTTTCGAGTGGACCACATGCTTATGATTGTCCACGGCTGGTCCTGCATTAACTAACACATGATTCACCAATCAGATGATTCCTGACTCACTATAAATAACCAGAGATTTTTACCTCCGTTTTCTTCATCTTGAAAAATCCCCCTCCCACCCTTACTCCCCCTCCTTTCCAGATTGGGCAACACAGCAGCCCAGTGGTTAGGACTGTTGCCTCTCAGTAAGAATGTCACTGGTTAAAGTCTCCACTGAACCAGTTGACATTTCTGTGCAGAGTTTGCTCATTCTCCCTGTTTCCCCCGGGTTCCCATGTTTCCTCCCACAGTCCAAAAACTAAGTCTAAGTAAACTGAATGTTCTTAATTGGCACCATAGTTGAGCTCTTAGTAAGCCATATATCTCCCTTTAGCCATCATTATATCTGTCATTAGAATAGAAACAAGTCAGGGGAGTTCTTCGAGATCTACCTGAGCTCAAACTCCCCTCTCACCCGGCTTATGGGAGGGAGCCCAGGGCTTGAGGATCTTATGAGCTTAGCTCTCTCCCGGGACAGCATGCCAAACAAGTGTGAACTCTTTAATACATATCATTGAACACCTGAAGATTTAAACTCAACTTAAGAGGGGTGAAGATTTTGACAACTGTTTTGTAGTGTAGATCAGGGGTCACAGCCCAGTACCAGGTTGTGAGAGTTGCTACCGGGCTACAAGAATGCAAAATTACTCTCAATGTTGATAGATCGTATGGCTTGTTTCATATGCAAACAAGTATCTGCATCTGATAAGGTGTGAATCAAACGACCTAAAGGAACTCAAGAGTTGTGACCCAACCAAAGCAGTTGGGTAATCTCTAGGGGGTTACATTCTTTGTACATTCTTTGTAGCGTCTCACAGAGAGTACTTTGGGTTAAGTTACTTGAAGACGGATGAGTTAACATCACTGATGAGGAACTGCACTATTCATTGTCTTCAATAAAGTCTTCTCCCCGTAAGAACTTTGGTCAGCTTACTTATTTGATGTATTAGAGTCATCTATACATTAGCGAGCCACCCAAGAACGTTTAAGCCAAATACAGCAAAATCTAACAACGTGTTTCAACTTATTATGAACCGATAACCATATTTGTGCACATTGCACACACTGTAAAAACTGCAGGGTTCCACACAATTCTTTCATGTTGTCACAACACAAATTAAGTTAACTTAACACTTTTAACAAATTTGTGTATTGAACATAATAAAATTAAGTTGTCCCAATGAAATCTCAAGAATGATGTTATTTCAGCTCATTTTAAATAAGTAGTTTGAAAAAAAAAAAATTTGAGTGCACTTGCAAATAGTTTATTAATTTATCAATCAAATGGCCGGCTCTGAAAAGAGAATTAGAAAGTTTAGGGAGAAGAAAATGTTTGGGGAGATGCAGGAGAGAGAGAAATATGGGGGTGCATCTGTCAGAAAATTTGACTGATGATGCCCCGGCCCTTATTGGCAGGACCTGTTTAAGCCCTGCACCTTTTGATATAAATGTAATAATTCCGGTAATTAGATTCTTATCAGTTTAATTAAATTATAATTCTAAAAATTAGAATTTAAGCAAACTAATTAATTTATAATTCTGGTAATTAAAATATAATATAAAATAAAATAATATAATAGCGTTAATTAGATTCTAATCAAATGAAATAAAATATCTCAACCATTATTAAAGCCATTATTTTATTTTTTATTATTGCAATAAATTCTATTATTCTAATTATATTATATTATATTGTATACTATTATATTATATATTATTATATTATTCATTCATTCACTTTCTTTTTCAGCTTAGTCCCTTTATTATTCCGGGGTCGCCACAGCGGAATGAACTGCCAACTTATCCAGCACATATTTACGCAGCAGATGCCCTTCCAGCCGCAACCCATCTCTGGGAAACATCCATACACACTCATACACTACGGACAATTTAGCCTACCCAATTCACCTGTACCGCATGTCTTTGGACTGTGGGGGAAACCGGAGCACCCAGAGGAAAACCACGTGAACGCAGGGAGAACATGCAAACTCCACACAGAAATGCCAACTGACCCAGCCGAGGTTCGAACCAGCAACCTTCTTGCTGTGAGGCGACAGCACTACCTACTGCGCCACTGCATTGCACCTATATTATATTATATCATATCATATATCATATCATATTATTCATTTATTCATTAATTTTCTTTTCGGCATTTCATTAAGCATTTGCATAAGTTCATTCATTCATTTACCTTCAGCTTAGTCCCTTTATTTATCAGGCCTCACCACAGTGGATTGAACCGCCAACTTATCCAGCATATGTTTTACGCCGCGGATGCCCTTCCAGCTGCAACCCATCTCTGGGAAACATCCATACATACACACTCAATCACAATCATACTGTGAGGCGACAGCACTACCTACTGCACCACTGCGTTGCCTACTATATACTATTATATTATATGATATTATATACTATTATAATTCATAAACTATTAGTTTATGCATTACTGTACAACGTTTCTCCCTTGTGTTCTTGCCTGCTATATGGTAATTTGAAGCTGGTTGACGTCTGCTTGTAAAATATAGAATTATATCTCATATAGGCCTATATCTGTTTGGTTCTCATACTAAATAAGTAGTATATGCTGCTAGATGATAAAAGAGCGCAATGATAGTTTGCAAGTTCTCCCTGTGTTGCCGTGGATTTCTTGCGGTACAGGTGAATTGGGTAGGCTAAATTGCCCGTAGTGTATGTGTGTGAATGAGAGTGTATGGATGTTTCCCAGTGATGGGTTGCAGCTGGAAGGCCATCCGCTGCGTAAAACATATCCTGGATAAGTTGGTGGTTCATTCTTTGCTCGCAGTCAGGCCGTACCATTGCCGTCGGAGGGGTGTGGAGTTCTGGATTAGTGCGCATACCAGCAGATACCGTAGATGCTGTCATGTTTTTGTGACATATTTGATACATTGTTATCAAGGCTTGACATTACCCGCCATATGCGAGTGAATTTCACCTGTGGTGAGCAGGCACGTGCAGAGGGGGGCTTTGGACGTTGAGCACCTGCCCTTTTTTTCTCTCTGAGAAAAAATGCCCCTCTAAATGAATGAAAGTGCCCCTAACTCTCTCCCCGAATACTTAATTCATGTTTAGTGTGAACCCAGCATAAGACCAGCAGATAAAGAATCAATCTGGTAAAAATGAATACAGTCACATGAAACAGATTGTACAGTATAATAACAATAAGGCACGTGCACAGGTATCTGCTTGTTAAGTGTGACGTCACGCGAAGGGCTTCCGGGTCCAAGCGCTCTATGAAACTGAATGAGGAGACTCATCAAATGCTAATAATAAGCATTTACAAAGCGATGAAATGCTTTCGAAAATCACGATCGCAATATATATGTCCATGCCTAATATCTGATGGCCAGAAAGTGATGAATTTTTTTAAAAATGTTACAATTTTGGTATTTGTGATGCAGCAAGCCCAGAGATTGTTGTGTACACTATGACTTTATATAAAATTCACTTTAATGTGTGATATGAATAAAAAAAAAATCATAAACGAATATTTTGTCAATTCAAATGAGTGGCGGCTTGGACCCGGAAACAGTATTACATACGTCACTTTCACGTCACCACTTAACAAGCGGATAGGGCTCAACGAATGGTTCTCTGCATGGCCCTGCTAACAATAGAAAATTAGAATGTCCCAACAATTCACAAAAACAGACCTCTCCGTGTGTATGTGTTAGACAGTGTAAACTCTGCAGACTTGAGGACCCCTCAATGTAACATTACAGTCTGCATTTAAAAAATAGCTTTGCACAAAGCCAAAATCCGCTTCTTCTTTTAATGTGTGCTCATGCGTTTACAGTAACTGTGATCTTCAGCACTGCCATTGTAGCAATGTGCTTTTTCAGATTTGTTTGCCTCAATTTATAGAATTGTTTTTCACTTTAGAACTTTAGAAAGCCACACTTACACACTCCTCTGCATACATGCTAGAGATAGATTACATTATTTAAAACTTCACTTGACTGGATCTGTTCTTACAATCTTCCTACATGCTTTCAAGCAAGCTGCCACTCCTGACCCATCCTCTTCTCTGGTATGTTCAATTAGTGTTAAAGTGTTGGGATCATTTACAGTTTTAACCCAAAGAATGAGCAGTCTGTCAGATGAAGAAGAGCCGGAGTCAGAGATTTAAATAAATAAATCAAGTTTACTGAAGATAGTTTGCAGTTTCATCAGCAGAAGCCAGCTTCAACACTCGCAATGAGTTCCTAGGCCGCTCTGCTTACAATCACAAATCAATAACAATTATACTCTCACATAACATCATTATCTGCGTCAGACGTAGAGGTTTAACCTGATAGGTTAAAACACAGATAGACTTAGAAAATTTCCATGTGGGTGCGTACAATTCTGAACAATATTTTAAGCATAAACATCAGACATCCACTAGACTGTTTAGAGCTGACTCCAGACCTGTTAAAAGTATCTACAATCAAATAGAACACACACTTAAAGTACAATCTGTTTCTTATCCAAGGTGTACTTCTCAGCCGTCTTTATCAAAACTGGTTAAAAACCGGTATAATCTACATTCAGACAGTTAAATTCTCACTACACCAAGTCTATCTTGAATAAAAAGTAAAATCACTTTAAAAGAATTAACCGTAAAAATAGCAAAATCACTTAAGACATTTTAGATAGAATTAACTCATAGAAATAACAAAAGAACAATATTGTTTCCAGTCCTCAGCCGTTCATTTCTACTCAAGGTCTCCGTGACCTCTGACCTAGTTTGGTGGCTCCTGAAATTAGTTTCAAAGAGACAGGCAATGCACTGAACATTCTTACATAAAGCAGTGCATTTAACTTATTCATTAGTTGAAATCAATGCAAAGTTAAATAGTCGTTCAAATAACCAAATAATTATATTTAATAAACATAATGAGAAACGGCATGATGAGAAAAAGGATAAAAGTTGATCCATGCTTAGACGAACTGGACAGTAGAAATCTGAATCCTTCAATATGATACCAGAATGTCATGCCTCAGCATCGATACTAAATTGATAACATTTTTTTTAATTTAATTATTTATTTAGTGTGGTGTTAACATGATTCTAGCATAAATTTGTTTGTTGTTAGCATAATTTAAGACGCTAAATTTGAAAGGGGGCAATAGTGGGTGATGATAGACAAGACAACACTTATTTGTAAAACAAATTTAATATTTTACTTGTTAAACTGTGCAACTTATGAACTTGTAAACTTATTAAACTGCACAATTAATTAATAAAGTACAACCACAGAACAAAAAAAGGAACATCAAAAACGATTAATAACTGATTAAAAAAAAATTGTAAACGAGTGAAATAAAATTACTCAGAAACTTTGCTGATTTCAAAAACACGTCTGTTGACATGCCTTAAAACCAGGTGCAGCGGGAACCTAGCAATGAGCTCATCAGCGTTCCCAGCGAAAACGAGCTGAGGAACCACGTATACTTCGCAGTCGCAACCCAGGAAATGGAAAGTGTGATTGATGTCAGACACCCCGATAACTTCAACCACCGTTTCCTCCATCTGGCCCTCCGCAATTCAATCTATATATATATAAGTTTCAATGTACCAACACTGTCCCAGGTTGACGTAGTATAGAAATGTTATACATGTACCTCCACAGTTGTATAATTTGAAGAGTGGAACTCTCCAGTTCCCAGCTCCTGAACGCAGGGACGTAGGTGGGTGATGACAACCTCATCACCCACATAAAGCTCCGTCAAAGCTGCCTTGCTCCATAGTGAAACGTTGAAGATCCTCTCCAGGCATTTGATTTTGAGGTCTACTATTGGCACACGTGTCCTTGTCATCCTTACCCCATGGAACTGCAAAAGTGCAATTTACGGGTGAGTGTAGTAGCATTTCACAGGTATATTTTTTTAATTCCTTAACACTGCATATTATGGATATTTATTTAATTCACCCATATTTTGGTCAATTAACCCTAGTAATTTCCCATATAAGGGAGAAATCCAAAGATGCAGTATTGGGTGCCTCTTGCCATTTTTGTAAAAAAACACTGTGAGACAGATTGATTTGACAACACACCGTAAAATGAACTGTGCCCATGTACTATTTAAACAAACTGGTATTCCCTCTCTAAATCTGAAGCTGATTAAGTGTATATTGAGCATTCATGATAGATTTCAAGTGTAAATTATGTTTTAGTTATTTGTGATTTGATATGCAGAAGCATTCACTTGGCCAAAGACACAATTTCTCTAAAATGACAGTAAAGTATATTGTATCTAATATAATGGCTGTGACTAAGTTTAGCTGTGGTTTTGTTTCTCTACAGTGATTCTGCTTGTTAAAGTGACAGTTAACCTAAAACTGTAATTTCTGACATTTAGTCACCCTTCAACTATTCCTACAGTAAGTGCTTGAGTCTTTTATTTAAGTTTAAGTTATTTTAAAAATTAGAAACCTTTAAGACTGTTTCTGTCTCGAAAATATCAGCTTTTTTGTTTAAAAGAAAAAAAGAAATTCTTGTTTTATAGCCACTTGAGGGTAAGCAAATAAGCTATATATATATATATATATATATATATATATATATATATATATATATATATATATATATATATATATATATATATATATATTTATTTTATTTTTTGTGAACTATCACTTTAAGAACAGGTGTCCTACATGGGTACTCGGTCATTAATCACAATTGCTTCTCGTGTGTGGGTAAATGACAATTGTATATTGGCTGAAACTCTCCCTAGAGTTGATTTTGCAATTTTGATTATTTGTTTTTGACTATTTGTAATACTTAGCTGTTGAATGCAAAGAAGTTGATTTTACATCTGAAGGATTTTGGAATCACTTTAGAAGTAATTTGAGAGCTTTGCCTTACATCAGAACTTATTTATTTTCCTATTTACGTTGTCTATTCTAGATAGCTCTATGTTGAGACAAAACAAATACACTGATATACAGTAGTCAACATTTGATGCGAATCAAAGCCTTTCATCAAAGTTGCCCTAAAGCTATTAAAAAACACACATTCTAGTCTCAGAACAATTTTGAGCATTTTTTTTTTTGACTTGCTAAATGTAGAATACTATATTTCAAGACCAGACTTTCAGTTTCAACTTATCCTACATTTTGTTCTCGGACTAGGCTTAAGCCTGGTCTGTAAAATAGGAGAAAGAATTGATTTAACACTGCACACATTATTACAAATATGCAGGATTAACTCACTTCTGTAATTTGGCCCTTAAGGCTGAGGTGTCCTCCTCTGGAAAAAATGTCTGGATCTTCGGGGAAGGAGGACAGAGTGCCTCCTTGGCAGATGTCTGTGCTGCTTCTGGGATGTCGTGTGGCGTAGTCTTGGATTTGAGACTGCCTGGTCCTACAAACAGATACGTCTGCCCGAATTTTTTAGAGAGTGTATGTCTCTGAAGGATGTAACTCACCCCTTCCTCAAATTCTGGGGTTGATCCATCTTTTTTGTTAAGGTAGCTAACCATGCCATGAGGAAGCCCAGAAATGGTTTCCGTCTTTATTTTTGCAATTTCTATTCTTGTTCCAATGATCGAGTAACTCAAAGCTCTTCTTTGGATGCGTGTTGCAACACATAAACATTTCAAAAGGCCTGTGGTAGGTGGTGGAGTTTCCATACTGGAGAAAAGAGAATACAGACACAGGTTATTGAGAACATATTTTATTAGTCTTTACCCTTAGAATTATAGTTAAATGCAGTATATTGAGTGGGAAGTGGGGTTGTTGGATTTCAAAAAGAATGCTTTTATACTGTTTATTATTAATATTTATTAGCAAAAATATGGTTGGAATTGTAAACTAATGCTTTTGAAATGCTACAATATAATTTGTTTTATAATTATTATTGTGTTTTTGGACAGGTAGTATAAATAATTGTTGATCATTGTTTATTAGACCTTAGGCTTAGTCCCTTTATTAATCTGGGGTTGCCACAGCAGAATGAACCGCCAACATATCCAGCATTTGTTTTACGTAGCGGATGCCCTTCCAGCTGCAACCCATCACTGGGGAACATCCATGCACATTCATACACTACGGACAATTTAGCCTACCCAATTTACCTGCACCACATGTCTTTGGACTGTGGGGGAAACCGGAGCACCCGGAGGAAACCCGCGCAAACGCAGGAAGAACATGCAAACTCCACACAGAAACGCCAACTGACCCAGCCGAGGCTCGAACCAGCAACCTTCTTGCTGTGAGGCGACAGCACAACCTACTGCGTCACACACGCACGCACACACATATATATATATATATGTATATGTAATATTTTAATTAAAACCTCTTATTTTAATTACCTGCAAAACAAAAACACCACAGCTCACACCATCAGTCTGAAAGGTGTGATTTATGGTGGCAGGTGTCCATTTAATGTCTACCCAGTCCTCCTTTCCAATCTGATTCCTTCTCATCTTGAAGTACTCTCTATTTTTATGTATATACATATAGATTAAACATACTTACTGATTTATTTACTATATATTCTGTCACTGTTATTCAGCTAATATTGACTTTTTAAATTATTTAACAAGGTATAAAATACCGAGCCAACTTACCCAAATCTCAAACATGCCAGTTTTGCATCATGCATTTCATCAGAGCCACTTAGAGAATCAATCACGATAAGAGTTTGGGAAATTGCATGTAGGTACTGTGTGTATGTATAAAAAGAATACCACATTGTTCAGTTGACAGTGAAACTGCATAAACACATACAGTACATGCATATTTTGTAAATAAACTACATTTACAAAGGTGCTTTACAGAGTTAAATAACAGTACATACAGTAAGTATTATTGGTTTCAAAGTTAATTCACTTACCAAAAACTTCCAACGCAGATTGATGTTTACAAACGTAATTAGTCCACTGTATTCTTGAAAGTTCACCTGTATTACCATAATTACAAAGTGTCAATACACAGACACAAACATATATACAGTATATATATATATATATATATATATATATATATATATATATATATATATATATATATATATATATATATATATATATAAACTGCAACTGTGATCGGTTTTCTTTCATATAGACCAGACAAAAAGCTATGCTAATGCACCCAGTCTTGCTGCTTTCAAGAGCTCCAAATATGTCTTTTTGTAAGCAGCACCGGTTGCTTTCGCTTTGAACAGATTATTAATTGGTCTTAACTGTGTGATCATCTTTTCATTATCACACACAGTATGTTTTTCACCTGCTTTCGTTTGCCTATGTAACGGATCAGTTTTTTACTCAAAAATATCCAGACAATACCAAGAACTGCTTTCCTCTAATTTATTCCTTCCCTGCAGAAGACAATAAACACAAATATATTGTCTTCTGCCTGTAGTGCACGTCCGACCCCCTCATCCATACCCAGCAGCATTGTCAGGTCAGATTAATTATTTTCTCAATAATATTATGTAATGACATTTGATACATTTTTCAATTTATCCACAATTACACACATAATCTCTCATAATTTACAAAATGAACATTTTTCTTTATCATGACATGAGAAATCAAACTTGACTACATACAAAAATGTATGTGTAAAAATAATGCACAACAGAGCCACCTTGTGGGCAACTAAAATGTGCGTTGAGTTAAACAAAATGCAAACAAAAAAAAAAAAAGACTTTAAATCATACCTGCAGAAGACAATTAAACACAAATATATTGTCTTCTGGCTGTAGTGCACATCCGACCCCTATAAACACAAAAATAATAGAGTTTTCACACTGAGAAACCAAGTAAGATGAAAACAAAATGGCGATATGCCAATGTGTGTTTAGCGCTTATGTAAAACTCTAGAAAACTGCCACAAACTTAATTCAACGATAGAACTAAACAAAAATAAAATATATGTATTATAGTTTTCATAAAATGATAAACATTAGCTTTACAACGATATAAATATGGAAAACTCCCAAGGAGCAACTCTCTGCACAACTTACCCTCATCAATACTCAGCAGCATTGTGAGGGGGGAGGGGAAAAGACGGACTACAGCAACTCAAGAGGTACAATGAGGGGCGATATGCAGGTTTATCATTGCCATAGAAAATAAATATTATGACTGCAAAATGTGTTCTCAAGATGATAAAATTCACAAATATGAAATAAAATCTTTAAATAAATAAAAATCACAATATAATTTGAAAATGTTATAATTTTAACAGAGTGCAATTGTAACTGTTACATACGGTTATTTTGTTAATATGGTTTAATTATCATATTTTTACAACAACATTGCTTTAATATGAGATTAACTCTCCATGTATGTGTAGTTAACTGGTGATCTGAAAGACCATGAGCGAGGACAGATTACTGTGCATATCTTTGATACATGAAAATAACCATTTTTAAAAGTCAATTGTTTTTTATTGTTTTTTTAAATAAATGTTTTGTTAAATAAAATGTATATTTAGCTTGTTTTGACACATTTAAAAATAATTATTGTTTGGTGTGGTCAGAGATAAATTTGGTAAATCCTTAATTTTGAGTTCTGAAAAGTCATGTAAAATAAAAACTGTTTTATAACACTATGAAACCATGACCCATTTGCTCATACACGACACACACAACGTGAAATGAATGAGGAGGCATGTGGACAAAACACACAATCTAAATTAAGTAATTTTAGCATGTCAAAGTCATATTTATGCATATAAAAATATTTTCCCAACAACAAAATTGTGGCTAGTGATCAAAAAAGTTAATACACACACACACACACACGGTTAAAGTCAGAATTATTAGCCCCCCATTGATTTTTTTTTCTTTTTTAAATATTTCCCAAATTGTTTAACATTGCAAGGACATTTTCACAGTATGTCTGATAACATTTTTTCTTCTGGAGAAAGTCTTATTTCTTTTATTTTGGCTAGAATAAAAGCAGTTTTTAATTTTTAAAAAAACATTTTATGGTCAAAATTATTAGCCCCTTTAAGCTATATATTTTTAGATAGTCTACAGAACAAACATCATTATACAATAACTTGCCTAATTACCCTAACCTGCCTAGTTAAACTAATTAACCTAGTTAAGCCTTTAAATGTCACTTTAAGCTGTATAGAAGTGTCTTGAAGAATATCTAGTAAAATATTATTTACTGTCATCATGACAAAGATAAAATAAATCAGTTATTAGAAACCTATTATGTTTAGAAATGTGTTAAAATATCTTCGTTAAACATATATATGTGTATATATATATATATATATAGTGTGTCAGTGGCAAAGCTACTAAAAAAAAATTTATTATGGAAAATCCTAAATAGAAAGCATGTAATTAATATACAGATAATTATTAATGCAATGATTAACTGAAAGTTGCAGTTTGATTTTATTAATATAGATGCATTATTTTAACTACATTTGATTTCTGGATAAATTAAATTTTGCTGTCTTTCGCCATTGTGTACTTTAGACCAGGGGTGCCAAACTCCTGAAGGGATGGAATTCCTGAATTCCTGGAATTTTATGTCCATAAATAGTTCATAAATAAGTCAAAAACCATGCCGAAATGCAACATATTTATCTTAACATTGTCAAACATCTTAAATTGGTTAAAAAAACAATATATCATAAATATATGGAATAATATATACAAAGATTGATCAATAATAATAAGATTCTAAGTTAGTTTTGCCCAAAACGTACACAACACAACTAGGGTTGGGCCGATAGACGATAGGATGATAGTGGATCGCGTCTCACTATAGTTGTTAAACGTGATATTTAATTAATCTTGTCTCTATCCAGGGCTTAATTTGTGCCGGAACACGCTGGATCCGGATCCGGCACCTCATTTTACCGATCTCCCTCCTCAACCGCCCTCCTCCCCTGTCCACTGTTCATTTTCACTTTGTTCCGCAACTCCCCAACCCTCTTCACCTTCGTCCGTGACACCTCAGCGCCGCTAACTTTTGTCCGCGAGCAACCCCCGCGCCGCTCACTTTTGTCCGCAACACCCCTCCGCCATTCACCGCACCAAACAAATGACTGACACGGATCACTCTGCCTATTCATCCCAGAGTCCCGCGGAAAAAGTGATCGACAGGTGGTAATTTGTGTGTAACTTATCTTTATTTATTTATGATTTGGTTATGGGTAAAACAAAGACCAGGTTGTTGAAACGGTAGGCTACAAATAATTAATTCGTTATGAATTAATTAATTATTCATAAATTTATTCACCTCCGCCTATGAAGACGATGTCATCGTCCATCGCGATGTTTCACATTAGACATCGTACGATGCTAAATTGGTCAACATCGCCCAACCCTAAACACAACATAACCTTTTTTTTTTGCAAAATGCTATATATCCACCTTAGGCTATATTCGACTACTGTAATACCATTAAGAAAAGCTAGTGAATCAATGTTTTGTTTGATAAGTAAGATTAACTGATCACACCAGTTTCCAGGCACAGCTTCATGCAAGGAAACGGGAGCGCGCACGTGTTTTAAACAGTCGCGCGCATCACATCAGCTGTTGGCGCGAGCGATCATTCTCTCATTCGATATTCACCTGCCCGCGCGAACAGTTATCTCTGTCAGTCGTCCTGCTTCTCGATTCTAAGGCTACGTTCACACTGCAGGCAAATGTGGCCCGAATCTGATCTTTTCGCCCATATGTGACTCAGGTCTTGACAGTGTGAACAGCCCAAACCGCATGGAATCTGATCTTTTTACTTCAGATATGTGCCACTTTCATATGTAGTCTTAAATCAGACACAGATCTGATGTTTTGCAATGCGACCGCAGTGTAAACGGTTATGTCGGATTTCATGTGACTTTACATAATCTTCGAGAAAAATACGTCATCATTCTGTGCTGCAAACATCATCTACACCTCTGCAGCAGTAGAATAACACACAGGGCGTTTACTTTACCACAGAAAGTTGGTTGTTCATTTTGAAAAAGATTTTGAAGGCAAAACTGGTGCTTGTTAACCACTCTGGTTAACGATCGGGGCACGGGATGATCGCGATGCTAAAGAGCGCCGGGGGTGTTGCGGATAGGGGATCCGTGCACAAAGGAGCGGGCACTTTCATT
Source organism: Danio kyathit (assembly GCA_903798195.1). Taxonomy (NCBI): domain Eukaryota; kingdom Metazoa; phylum Chordata; class Actinopteri; order Cypriniformes; family Danionidae; genus Danio; species Danio kyathit. The sequence continues at coordinate 974,783 of CAIGQS010000005.1, forward strand.
TTAAGGACGAACATTATCTCCGAGCGAATAAAGGGCAGGAGCTCAAGCACCCAAACCCCCCATCTGCACGTGTCTGTTGTTTATACCGAAGTAAAATAAAATAACTACAAACGGAGATAAACCAACTCCGCCTTCACAGTTCAGTCTGCGGCTGCTCATTAACCCTTGATGAGTTCACTACACCGGTGGTCAGACAGACGTGCGCCGCGGTTGTCATAAATCACAAATGATCAGTGTTTTCAATCACAAGGGACTTATTTTAGGTTTCAAATGTCGAAATACACATTAGTAGTAGCAAAACAACCCTTTACAGTTAATGTAATACACCACGGTTGTCTATGAAAAGGGCAATAATCTTATTAAGCATAATCTGACAACGTGCTTCATACAGTACACACATTGTGTGCATATTTAGACATTTTGTGTTGTCCGTAACTATACTTCTGCGCATGCGGGTCAGTTTACGACCATGATCTGTTCACACTGCAAATCTGATATTGGCCACATTTATAACAACAGTGTGAACAGCTAGGCAAAAAAATCAGATCTGAGAAAAAATCAGATTTGAGCACTAAGCCTCGCAGTGTGAACGTAGCCCAAGATTTGCCATCCTTATTGTCGAACCCTGCTTTTAGGAAAACTACATTGAAATCCATGACGTTATAGCTTGACTCTGAAGCTTTGATTCCCTGACTGACAGAGAGCAGCTGATCAGTGACAGCCTACATGACTGACAGCTCGCCTACAGTATAAACAATTAAATGGTAAACATTTTTTAGTTAGCCTATTGAATCCTCTTTTTAAAAATATATGTTTTTTGTTTTGATATTATCGTTAAATCAATGAGCAAACTCGGAGCACTTCACCGGCGGTGACTCTCTTCCCAGGGGATTCTGAGCTCACGCAGCATCCTGAACGTTCTATTATATCGCACTTTGTAAAAAAACTGGTTTGGCGGATAACGCGTTTTGTGAAAAAATACATTTTAAAGTAGGCCTAAAATATACATTCTTCAATGTTATTAATGGCAGCAATTCACACATAGATTAAGGTACATCTGAACAGTGATTTCCAATAATATCCAAATCTCAAAAAATGGCGTTTATCGCGTTTTGCAACCAAACTCTTCATATATATATATATATATATATATATATATATATATATATATATATATATATATATATATATATATTAGTATTGAGTTTATGTTGTGTCCTGCACATCAAGTGAATCATGTGTTTAAACACTTAATTGTAAAAGACACTGTAAACTGTGGAAAAATCAACAAAGTTAAACTATGATGGACAGTAACACATAGTAACACCAACAAAGTGCTTCGGAGGGTGTTTACATATCGCGTATTTTGCACGCGCAAGTTTGGTATTTCAAATGAAGGTGTGCGACTAGCGCACACGAATTGAGCGCCCGTAATGCACCTGCGCTGAGTGGCTTAGAGAGAGAGGTGCGCGCGTGTGTATGTATATTACTTACTCTTCTCAGACTTTGGTGAGCCATCTGATCTCTTCTTTTAGGATCCAGAATAATTCCTGTAGTGTAATGGTTCAATTGGAAGATACGTCCGTTTGGGTCAAATGAATTGAGAATCGCCCTGAAGTAAATCTCGATCGTCTAAATATTGGGGTTAAAAGTGCACTACTTCTGTATTTTAGAGGTCGCCGCAGCAGGATGAAGTGCCTGCAAGTAACCAACAAAAATAAATTGTTTGGTCCTGAAAAGCTTACCTCCCCAACCAACCAGGCATGAGGCTTCAGTGACTGAAAATCACTGTGATGCAACAGATTTTCGACACTGCCATCAGGTGCTCTACCAATTGCCACAACAACATCTGTGGGCTTATTTTGCAGTAGTAAATCAACCTGTAATGACACAAATCATGTGGTTTACAATACAGTTTAGATGTTAAAGCTACAAGTGCTGTCTGAAATGGGTTAATTCAGTGTTATTTGCACTTGGAAGTTTGTTTACCACACATGTATAGAATCTGATACAAATGAAGCCTTCTTTGGGTGTGCTCAGAATTATTTTCCTAGCCTGTAATTAGCAGTTAATAAAGTTGTAAATAATGTTCAATTTGTTTCACAGAACAACTGTTACAACAAAGGGTGAATAAATCATGACACAATGTTTACTTTTGGGTAAACTATCCCTTTTTGTTTTTTTCCAGACGTTTTGTGCCCCATTCTGTAGGTACCCCAGGCTGTACTCCAAACATTCTTAGTTATGTATACCCTCTGAATCAAAATAAAAAACCTCCTTAGACCCATTTATATTACTATTATTATTATTAGCATTATCTCATCTTCCACAGTAATGCACTTTGCTTCAGATGGCATTTCGGATGGCTCCAGTACTGGTGTGGTTTCAAGGGTCTTTATTTGTAATTTGGCCTCATCCCTCTGTATCTTTTTTTTCTGGGGGGCTGGCACGTTGTCTGGAGTAGAATAAAACTTTGATTTGATTGCTTTGACTCTGCTTCTCTTTCATTTTGACCAGGTCTCGTGACATTGGGAAATATCTTTGGCCAGTGGTCTTAAAAGCCATTCTGGGGACAGATTATGGTGCACAATGTGTTCCTTGTATCTCGCTCGGAGGGATGTGTACATCTGCCTCAGGAATGTACCTGGTCTGATGCATTTTTTTTAAATGATTGAATGTTTAACAATGCCAAACCACTTTTCCACATGGCAGTTTGTATCTCTGGTCTTTTCTGGTTTCTTGGCATTGCTTTTGTTTGGAACATCCAAAGCATACCTATTGAGGTCTCCCAACATCAGACCACTCCACAATGGAAAGATTGCCAGGTAAATGTCAAACAAAAAGTTGAGGATTCCTGGACAGTAGTATCCTCATCTGACACAATCTCATTTGATGTTTGTTCCTTGACCTGTTCTAACAGTTTAAAAAAAAAAAAAAAAAAATGTAAATGGTGATCTCCCCACAATACTTTTCAGATCCATCACTCCTTCCATGTACTGCTCCATGTCCCAGTCCTGCAGAATTGTCTCTTCAATGGGGCCTCTGTTGCTTTTTGAAATGCAGGATTGCAGAAAAATGCACACATTCTCTGACACCTGTTGTGCACTTGCGAGTGGTCAGGACTGTGCAAAGAGGTATAAAGAGGATCCTAGTTTCCTGAAGTGAATTGACATTTTGGAGACATGCAATACAAAAAGTAACGAAGTCTCTTAAGTCCGTTATCCTCTGTTTGCCTACAAACAGCTTGTCGAATGTTTTTCAGCACATGAGCAGAGCACAGGTGAAGCACAGTGTGTTGTTTAATGCTTTCCCATGTTCTTTTACCCAAGCAATTATCGTAGGACCTGTCCACATAACTGTTGATGTCCTCTTTGTTAAATAACAGAAGAACACTCTCCATTAGTGCCCAACTGTAATCAGTTTATATTTGTTGTATGTGTATTTTTGTGTAATTTGAATGTTGCAGAGAAAACCAAAATGTGATTGGTGGAATGGAATGTTCATTACAAACCATTTCGCAGACTGGGAGAGGAGGTGCATCCTGACCACTTCCAGGAAGTGTCAGGGAGTAGTAGAGGACCTTTTTTGGCTGGCACGGGACTTTGGACACCAGGCCACCTGTAGCATCCAGATAAAGTGTAACTGGAGCCGCCTTCCGCAGATGTTGTACGACAATTTTTATGGATGTTTCAGTGTACATATGTACACTGAAAGGATCAATGCCTAGGTGCTGGATGTAGCCAGGAATTCTGTGGTAGGTGGTGTCACATTCCCCTAATACACTCTGAATTAAGTGCATTTCTATTAATCTGTCATTATGGAGGCATTGTTTTTTTCTTACCTCTGCACCTATTTCTTTTATGTTTTTGTTGAGGCAATGACTAATGTTATCGGTCAGAAGTTCTGCTGTTGGTGTTGATTGGAGCCTTTGATAATAGTGCTGACCCGGACCATGAATCAGTCTTTTGGCAATTTTCCCCCTTTTCAGATACGTAGTTGGTCGGGTTTTCTTTTCGGTTTGTGTTTAATTGAGCCAGTTTGAAAAACTGATATTTTCACAAATTTGGCTTTGTCATCAGGGATCTTGTTGAGTATGAATGTGTATTTGGCCTTGCATGATGGGAATGAACACACTGCCATACAGCGTAAATAAACAGCATTTTTTTTTCTGCTGGAAGCAGCTTTAATGTGCTGATATTTAAAAGACAGTGTACAGTATGGATTTTTTCTTTTGAATAATTTGTAGAAAGAATCGGTCCAAGGATGTTTCATGTGTGAAGATCCTTTCATTGGTTTAATTTTTCCCAATCTGTCCCTTTCATAAGGATTTGAAATTTTTCCCTGATTGCTGGGAACCGGCGTAGACCCACTGTCTTTTTCATTTTTGGTCTCTGTACTTTATTTGTCACTGTGCTCTTCTGAAGAGTCAGGATTTGTGTGTGTCTCTCTGGAAATGTTGACAGTTCTTTCTGGCTTTCCACTTTACTGGCTGCCATACAGTATCTGTGTAAAATGAATATGAAAGATTTATGTTATTACCACACCTTTTATAATGCGTTTTTAATAAATATTATCATGCCAAAATTGCTAAAGATTTTAGAACATGACTTCATTTTTTTTAGGCTTAATCTTTAAACTTCAGCTGGGATTGGAGAAGTGTTAATGACTAGCCCAAACACCTTAAATCATATGGGTCATTCAATAATTAAGGGTACATTGTTATTTGTACATGTGACATATACTTTCCTTTGACTGAGATCTTACCCATTTAGGTTAACAGTTTTGACAGTAGGAAACACAATTGACAGTGGACAATACCAGAAAGAATTGAGGTTTATAAATAGCTTTTTTCCATAAATTTTTGAACCGCCAAGTGTACCCAATTCTAAATCACCTAGAATTTATATATATATATATATATATATATATATATATATATATATATATATATATATATATATATATATATATATATAGCTCAAATGAAAGTCTAAAAAAAAAAATTCATTCAGCATACATAGAGAAAAGCACAAACATGCTTGTGTGAACCATGTTTGTTCTTGTCTGTCAGGCTAGTCCTTTTGAGTTTCCATTTATTATGACTTTGATTGGATTTTTAATTGATAAACAAATAAAAATGAAATGAAAGAATATTAAAAATAGAATTTGTGTTTTGAATATGAAGACTGAAGTTAAGGGTCACTAATTAATTACTACATTGTAATTGTTTAACACTTCAATTATATTGAGCATAAATATTGAGTTAAATAAATCACAAACATAGCAGCGACAATTTTACAATACACTGTAAAGACATGTTCATGGCTGTCTAGACCAGTGTTTCTCAACTGGTGGGTCGCGACCCAACAAAAGTTTAATTTTTGACTTATTTTGCTTATACCGGACTTTTATTTTGAAATGCGCCCGCAACAACCGTACCGACTACTTTCTCGATAAACATGATGATGATCCGTGGATAAGCAATCGCTTTGGAATCGACGTGGAAAGCGTCACATTGCCGAGCAACAAAGAGAATCAGCTGGTGGAGCTGTCATGTGATAAGTCGATGAAAAATATATTCAGTGAAGTAAGCCTCTCCCAGTTTTGGTGCTGCGAAGTGCTTTCTGAGTATTCTTCCCTTGCCATTCGTGCGATCAAATCCATCCTACCATTCAGCACTACGTATTTGTGTGAAAGTGGCTTCTCTTCCTTGGTGCAGCTTAAGTCAAAGCAAAGGAACAGGTTGGACATGGAGCACGATCTTCAGGTCTACCATCACCCCAGACTTTAAAACTCTTATCAGGAGTAAAGCACGTCCTCAGTTATCTCATTAGCTTCCCAAATTACTGTTAAGTGAAACAGATGTTTATAATTGCTGTCATATTAGATGTAAAAATGGTTATGATTGTTTTAATAATTTTACTGTAATTTGCTGATTTGTTCTGTTCAACAGGATCAGTGTTAATGTTTTATTAACAGTTCAGTTTAGTTCATGCTAACTGAACCTTTTCTTACCCTTACTTTGTAATATTTCTATAATTTGATACATTTTGTTATATGACAGCAATAAAATATTGTTTATTTGTAAATATTGATGACTTGTGATTTATCTGTCACTATTTGTGTATGTTAACAAATAAATACAAATTAATAATAATTCCTAAAATTATATTATAGTTCTTAAAAGTTTGGGTCGCGGCTTGATGACCATGTAAAAATGTGGGTCCCATGGCCAAACCAGTTGAGAACCACTGGTCTAGACCATATATTTTTAAAAGAATTTTTTGTTATGTTAAAAAAAACAGGGCTTTGAAAATTACTTGGATATTCCCTTAGATATATTTGCAACATGGCAGTACAAATTTTACATTTTATATGGCTGCTGACATTGTTTTTTTTTTTTTTTTCTTTGGAATGCTTTAGGTGAAAAAACAGGAAGGTATACAATCATAAATGGATGATCAGTATCAAGTGCAGGCTGCATGCATGTTGGAATTCAGAGGTTAGATTCACATATTCATTTACCTTCATATTGTTATTATATAAACTTCTAAACACACAATTCTAAATGTATAATATTTTTTAGGTGCTTCATGGGTGTAAACCCTGTAAAAGTCACCAAGAGTGAACATGTCCTATTGAAGCAAACTGGGAAGGTCACACACAAGAAAAAAAAATCATTTAACACAAAGGTTGCCAAGTCTACTTAGGAAACTAATGGACTTCATAAGTGATACCTCTCTCACACACACACACACACACACACACACACACACTTTACCCATGGGAAAAACATGCTTTTAGTGTGTTTGTTGCATTATTTTCTCAGATGTTAATTTTTGAATACCTAAACTGTGACTTTGTTCATTGCATTCTTTATTTCTTATTCAGTAATTTGTTCTAATTTAGTCAATCATTTAGTTGGTAATGTTACATAAATGTTTTGTTTATTCAGTTAAACAAAAACTAGTAATTCCACTTAGTTTTCCATAGCTACTAATTTTGGAATATTGTGGGTTTAAAGTGGCTTTTGTTTTTCAAAAACGTAATAAAGCACATTAAGGTCCAAGGCCTACATTGTATTACAGTTTATGTTTCAAAGGCTATATGTGTGCATTAGATTAAATTGTATTATTGTTTTTGTACAAATATATATATATACCTTTTTTCTTAGCAGTTCACTTCTCAGTGTAACATATTTGTAGTTTACAGTTCATCTGAAATAAATATTACCTCTATTGACAGTAAACTAATGTTAATGGAAAAAATAACTGTAAAAAAATGACTGGCCAAACTTTAATAACTGGTCACATCTACATTTTTCAACTGGCTCAAATGAAAATCTGCAAACTGATTTTTTTTTTCCCAATTGTATCAACAGCCTGTTACATTGTCTCAATGAGAATTAATGTGTTGAAACAATTGAAAAAGCATCAAATCTGCGCAATCACGTAATAGGCCAATCAAATATTTTAAATTGTTATAGCATGAGTTTTTGGTTTTCACTAAATTTAAAACTGTATATTGGTAAATTTACGTTGCTAAAGCCACTTTATTGAATTGCTTATTGCCCATTGTCCCAAAAGAAATAAATAATAAAATATGCAAAATAATCATACACTAAACACTGCCACATTTATTTATTTTTATTAAACTGACAGTATTGTGAAATATTGAACATTTCTACAAAGTATACCTTATAAAGTCATGCATTTTAATTATCATGATATACACAAAGCTGAAATGTAATTAATACATTTCACAGACGTGTGCAAAAATGTAAGTCTTTTTGTGAGGTTACTTTAACCATAATTTAGTGTAGTCACCTGATTATTACCATTCCACAAAAGGTAATCTGAACCCATGAAATCACATTTTTAATGGTTAAACCACTTCATTAACATTAAACAACAAATATATTTACATATTAACCCTTTAACTATGCCACCAAGAAAAAAAAATATTTGGATTGCATCTCTCAACTCCTAATGGCACTCAATGCATTTTTTTTTCAACACATCCTATAATTTCTAAAATATCAGCCTCCTCTGCCAAAAGGTTGATATGTCGGTTTATGGAAAAAGTTCCTGAATTAATACATGTACTATGAAAAATCAAAAAATGACATAAGACCAATTTATTAAAAAATATATATATATATTTAAAAAAAAAAAAAAAAAAAAAATTATATATATATATGTATATATATATATATATATATACATATATATATATATATACAAGAAAGAAACATCTCATGGATGGATTTGGGACACATCCTCAGTGATGTATCCTGGGATCATTGGGTGTTTCGGGTCTCTCAACATCATACACTCTCCCCCAGGTGACCCAGCCGGGGTTGATCAAGTGCCGACTTGTGTCCTAGTAGCAGTCCACGGATCTGCCCTCTTAATCCACAGCCTTCTCTGCGGGAAAACCAACTTTACCTCTATATATGATTGAGCATGACGGGCTGCTTATCTGTAATCAGTAATAGTCCAATCAGAGTGATCCAAGCTTGCTATAAATGGATCGTTTTCTCCCTACTGCTCTATCTTTGTTTTGGAAGAATGCTTCCCGCTACAAACCCTCCAGTGTTGCACCATTTAGCTATCAAGATGGAAGAACCAACCAACAAACAACTTCAACTTCAGTCAGAGCACCGCTCTCCCTGCGACTTCAGCCGCAGCTCAGCACTATCCAGCCCCGCCAGGATGACAATAGAGGTAAAGTTGGTTATATATTCGCACATTCGGACTTTCCCCTTAATAATATAATTTCATAAAAGTATTATTTGCAAACTCTAAATAGCAAAATCATATTAGCAGCCAATGACTATCAAAGTACAACATTGTTCACAGTCAAATAAACAGTGTTAATGTTGTTTTGAAGTCACACTTGCATGTTAATTTCGATCGAATATTCAAAGTAACATGGTAAACAATATAGAGACTTCTAAATGAACGAATGTGCGAATATAAAACCAACTTTACCTCTATAGCGAGCCTGAGGTCCCGCAAAGACATCGGCCAGCCCACCAGCTTTCCACTATCTAACCATAACACGGTTAATATAATCTCCTTTTCCATTCACTTCAAACACCCTCACCCAACGCATCTGCGGTGCTTTCAAACCAGATCTCCTGCAAGATCACTGTCCACAACTCCAATTAAACTCTCAAGATGCCGGCGATCCAAGCCATTGCAATGAAGCTGAACTCTTACTGCTTTCCTAGCGGTCCACTAGCGGTAACGTACATGTCATGCTCAAGGGGAAGCCGCGCAAAAAACTACGACTCCCCAACAAAGACTAAACATTTATAAATCTTTTGAAAGAAGAGACTACATTGATTCAACCAAGAACTCACCTCTCAAACCTCCCGATTGTCCACTGATCCATAACATTCTAACAGCTGAAGTAATTTGATTGCAAGGATCCAGGCAATCTAATCCGTAAAACATTTGTCCACAGTGTTATTTATACATTGATAAATATCCATGGTATGCTCTGTTATCATCCAAACTAGCGCTGGAGCGCGTTTAGTAGAGTAGTCTTCAGGCATAAACACTAGAGAGGTTTCAGTTTATAAAATGGCCGCCGACCTTTTGAACCTTTGATTGACACTCCATTGAGCCAATAGCTGAAGGAGAAGTGTCACCATCCAATGAGCTTCCCAAAACTTGAGATGGTCCCACCCTTCTTTCTTGACAGTTCACAAATGGTTACAAAGACTTTGTGAATGAATTGGGCCAGATATGCTTGCGATTTTTCTAATCATGTTAAGATTCCAACGCAATGTTATTTAATTATTATATAAAGTAAATCCCATAACAAACATTCTATTCACACAGTTTACTAAGTGGTGACATCTTTTTTAAGTTCAAGGGTTGATATTGGCAGTTGCTATATTTATTTATTATTATTATTATTATTATTATTATTATTAATCATAATTTTGATTTATTTATATTAAAAAAATTATTTAAAAAAAAATTGCAAGCATAGAAGTCCAATTGTAACACGCCATAGTGACTCCCATGTCATTACACACAAAGTGTCATATGCAAGTTTATAATGGCAAGTCTGTTGGGTGTAAAAACTGCAAAGAAACAAACTTTCCGCTTGACTGCTATGAACGGGAGGAGGAATGTTTTATCCATTGACTGTGTTGGATACATTTGCATTTTAAACAAAATTCTTTATCACTAAGGGGTTAAACTACTCTCCACAATCACCTCACCCGCTCAGTCTACAAGAGGTACTTTTAGGACCATCAGCCAAGCCACGCCCCATATCCTCAGCTCTCCCTCGATCTGCCATCCTGTGGGGGGCCGAATGCCTACCTCTACTGTCCCTGCACATTGTGACAACAAAGCTATTGTCCCTCTTATTAACACAGGAGCTCTTTCTTTTTCTTCTTTTATTTTTTCTCTCTAAACTCTAACTATCCCATACTTCTCTCTTATTCACCACAGCTGTGACCCATTTAGGGGTCACCCTGTTTTTCAATTGCTGCAGCAGCAACGCTCTAAACAAGCTCATATACATTTAGATTTCCAATACCACTATCTTCACACTCCCCCAGCACTAATACAGCAGTAAATGCTTCTGCTGGAGCACACATTGCTTCCATACTGACTACCACTGCACCTCTGCAACAGCAGAGACGCTCTGCTGAGCTACACTGCCCAGTAACACGATTCTGATTCAGAGACACTTCAAAGCAATTCTCCACCTCTCAGGCTACCCCCCCCCCACCCCCACCCCCAGGCTCACATTGCAGTTTCTCTTTCACAGGGTGTCCGCGGGGTCTTGGAGGGTATTAAGAGTTGATAATGTAGAGAAGTTTGGAGCCCTTAAAAGTATTAGAAAGTCTTGGATGCTTTGCAAGGTATTACATTAATATCATTTTTGATTGTGCAAGGTATCGTTGTATGTTAGTTTGACTTAAATCTACAAATATCAGGATGCTGTGTGAGTTATAAAATCAGTGTAATCCTACTAGATTTGACATCATTCTGCTTTATTTACTGCAGTATTCAAGGCAACATCATTATTTCTGTAACTCTATAGGCGACAACTTCTGAATTAGCTAAGTTTAATGGATATTTATTCTGTGTATGAATAATGTTTTAGGTTTGATTAAATTCAGTAATTACACTTTAAATCCTGCCAGTGTTTCTGGATGAAGTGGTTATAAGGTCTTAAAATGTATGGAAAGGGCCTTGAATAAGGTATTAAATGTATTGAAACTCATTCTCTGATTCCTGTATATACTCTGTTTCAGAATAGGGGCAGCCACCACAGAAGCATAAACAAGGCTTTCACAAAAAAAATCTATACCTTGGGAAGGTGGTCATCCGATGCCTTCAAGACGTACATACGTCTTAGCCAAAGGCAACCCAAAGAAACCCAGATGACCCTTGCCGGCATGACCCAGCCATCTTCTCTCCTTGTACTTCCTTCCAGATTGAGCAACACTCAGCCTTCTCCCCCTGTCACACAGCTAACTGGAGTGTCCTCCAAGCCCCCATTGTCACCCCCCCCCTCCATTTCCGCAGGAGTCTTCACTGCACCCTCCCTTTTCCCGACTCCTGCCGGACCCTGTCCCCCTAAGGCTCTGACACCTGCAGGAGTTTTACCCCGAGCTTCGACTACCGCAGGATAATGTACATGTATATTTATATATAGCGCTGTCACTCTCCGCTCTATCTCCTTACGGAGTGTTCCTCAAGCACCTAACTCACCCTGTCACCCTCCAACAGGAGTCAGGTACCCGATAGGGCCGCTGCCGAACTATTTGTCCAGGAGGAGTCCGGATGGTATGATGTACTAAAGCTGTCCGCCCGGGTCGATCGCTGAACACATCCTGGAATTGACTGACCAGGGATTCCAGCTCGATCTTCTGACACGCCGACTGTTGCTCTCCCATCCCTACTATCGGCAGGGAGCTTTGGGTGAAGGCCACCAGATCTTCTCGGGGTGCTACCCATTTTTTCAGAAGGTTGATGTGGTAGACCTTCTTCCACGTCGACGTCCCGGCTGACGAACCTTGTAGTTGACACGACCCTCTCCACAATGGTGCCTGGTCCTTGCCAGGAAGCCAGAAACTTCACTGTGGTAGTGGGGACGAGTATCAAAACTTTATCACCAGGCTGGAACTGTCGGGATTGTGGGGGCCGGTCATATATTCTTTGTTGGGCGCGCTGGGAGGCCGCTAGATGTTCTCGGACCAGAGGCATCACATGGTCTATGCGCTCTCACATGTCCCGCACGTGCTTCATGACGCGTCTCCCCATGTACACAGGTGATTGGCATTGTTGCTTTAAAGTCTGTTTGGGGAGGGACAATGTGTGGTTGAACCAGTGTGATGGATGATCCTGAGTCCAACACCGCCATTAGCTTTTTTCCCCCGATCTTCACCATGCGCTGTGGGGCTCCATTTGGCACTGTGTGAAGCACAATGCAGCCAGCCATCCATACGTGGGCCCCTGGAGATAGTGGTTCGGTTGGCATGGGCTCGTCGATGAGGGAGGGGGCCGTCGGCCTGCTGTGTGGCTTGCACTTGGGCGGAGACCTGTTTATCATGCGGCCATTGCCAGAACTGCTGGGCTGCGCTGATGGGAGAAAGCCCAATTCTCGCCAATATCTCTTCTTTTAATATCTCATAATCTTCATTTTGCGGGGATTTTAGTGAATAATAAGCACGTTGCGCTTCACCAGTTAAAAATGGAGCCAGGATTCTCGCCCATTCACTTTTATCCCACAGCTCTCTGGTTGCTATCACCTCAAATGTATGTAAATATGCTTCAATGTCATCCAGGTCGCTGAGCTTCATTAGATGGTGGTGAGCAGTACTCCTGGCGTCCGGAAGAGGCTCAATAGGCTTTCGACCACCTGCTCAGTTCTTTCCAGTCTGGCTGTGATTTTGTCCGAGAGCTGTTGTTGCCGGGACGCCACCTCTGTGAGCTACTGCAGTAGTTCCTCCATTCTGTCGCTGGTAGGGAGAGCGAGCGAGATGACAAGCTGCAACACAAACAACAAATGTAAGCGGTTGATGGAATGCTTAATTTCACCCCTAAAAAACGTGCATTCTCCACCAGTGTAGCAGGGTGGAGTGAAAAGTCAAACACAAGTTGTCAGTGAACACACCCCCGAAGGGCTTTTTATTTACAGTGCGGTGAACGAAGGTGAGATGTGCAGGTGTCTTCAGTGTGCTTCCCTTGGTTCCCTGTGTGTCCGTGCTTTAAGTGAGTCCTTAGGTGGGTTGTGGGTGACATGTTTGTCTTGTTGGTCCGTGCTGCTGTGAAACGCTGATCGCCTGATCCAATCACTCCGTGCTTTCTGTATGAGAGAGAGAGAACTCGTTAGAGGTTTGGTTAGCGGAGAGGCTTCTCGCCATCTGTCCTTGTTGTGGCGTTTTTAAGTGGCTAGAGTGAACGAGCTCCAGGTGCAGGCGATCGGCATAATTGCGTCCAGGTGGCTGACGTGCTCTTTCCCCAGGATGACGCTGATTATCCATTGGGCGGCCCGCCACAAAATATATATATATATATATATACTCTCATATATACATTTATATATTTATATAGCGCTGTCACTTCCCAGCTCTATCTCTGCCAGGAGTGTTACTCGAGCATTTTTGACTCCCAACGAGTCAACCCCACCCACCCCTTTTTTGGCCCCCTTCAACCCCCTCCCCCCCATGCTCGGGCACCCGCAGGAGTCTGTTTCACTCTGTTTCACTCTTTGCTCCCGCAGGAGCTCCCTATACAGACCCGTAGGAGCTGCTGTCCCGAGTTAATAGCATTTTGGGGAGCTCTCGAGACCTACCTGATCTCGGATCCCCTGATATGCTTATTGACCCGGCGGGAGCCTTGGGCTCAAGTATCTCTGAGCTCAGGGTTCTCTCCCGGTACAGCATGCCAAACCTGCTATAAACGCTAATCATATCTAAGTGGGAACTCTTGAATTGAAATAAAACTTTTTTCATTTTAAAGTATTAACATACAATATTTATCTCTACCAATTGTATATATAAAATAGATGTATTGTTCTTTTCAGCTCCATCTCTTCCTAATAGACCTTCCTGTTCTTTTGAGAGCACACATTAGAGATCAGATGAGCTGCCCAATGTTCCTGAGGACAACAACAACAACAACACCTATGAACCTATGAGACATTATGAAGTAAATGGTAACAAGGTACATTAGTGTAATTGTCAAGCCTTTTTACACTTGGTTTCACACATCACACACTGTTTATTACTTTAACAGTTTGTCCATATAAATGTGTTTTAAGTGGCCTTTACAAGGATAGTTAACTCAAAGATAAAAAATTACACAATTTACTCACACTCAAGTGGTCAAACATGTATGTTTCTTTCTTCTATTGAACACACACACACACAAATAACAAAAAGTGAGTGGATGCAGATTTCAAGCTTTCATTTTCATCTAAATATCTTTTTTTTCAGACAAGTCAATCATGAAATAGTTTTTATATTTAAGAGATCTATCCCTTTAGTTGCAGATAAAACAAATGTTCGTTTATTTTCTGTTTTGACGATCCACATAGGAGACAACATTTGGATCCGAAAAGAGGTGTGGAAAAAAATCTAATCGGCTACAAAAGATTCTCTTTTTGTTAAAGAGATAGCTGTGGCACTGTGGGGGACTGCCACTTTAAAAACAAGAAGTATGTCAGGAAAGGAGTGTCCCACCAAGAATAATTTAGCAAAGCCTCCCCTGACGCTAGCCAAGTTGCAAGTTTTGAGAGGTAAATCAAAATTTTCTAATCATTCATTGATGCACTGTAACCATAGTCAAATTTGTTAACAGTTGATATATTGTTCATGCTAAGATATTCATATTCATCCATTTATACTCATTTTTGTAAGAGATAGTGTAGATTCAGCTGGCTGTTCTTGCAGTATGAAGCCTGACAAGTTTATCAGCAGCTGTTGTATAAAACTGAAGGGCTTTATTCTGCAAAAACAACTAGCTGTGCGCACATTTTTCTAATTATTACACAGTTAATTGTCATAAAATTAAACTATTAGACACAAACATCTGATGGCATCAAAGGCCCGATAGACACAGTACTTAAAAGTACTGGATGCACTCCGTAGATCTGGCAGCTCTGCGGACGAAAAAGAAAAATTTTAATAGTACGATGCTGTCGATAACATTATCGGCAGCAAACCATGTAGCCAGCCGAATGTGTTGGAGTCCCATCCACAAAACACGGGTGATTCTACGCCACCTGAGAAGGAGGACACAGGTTCGGAGAGATCCCAGAGTGGTGAGTAACGTTGCTTTAGCATGTGCATGTCCCAGACGTAAATTGCATAAGAAACAAAGGTTACTGTAGTAAAACTATGCTTTCCACAAATTGACCAATAGTTTGATATCGAACATGTTTTATTACAAAACAAATAATGTTTTATTACAAATAGAAAAAAGTAAATTATCATAATTTGTGTACTGTAAATAACATTTTTACATTTGTGTTTTTTCCTTTTAATTTGACAGTTATATCCCTTGATTCAGACACAACTAGTACTTCAAACAGTGGTGTTGAGATCAGTGTTGCCAACTTAGCGACTTTGTCGCTAGATTTAGCGACTTTTCAGACCCCCCTAGCGACAAATTTTCAAAAAAGCGACTAGCGACAAATCTAGCGACTTTTTTTGTTTGTTACTGGAGATGTTTATAGACTGTTATTTGTCCATTACTGTACCGTCCCTACTCTTCTCAACGAGCTGCGGGTGATGCCCCTCCCCTGCACTGACAGGCGACCCAGTTCCCGTAAAGCAGTCTCTCTCCCGCCTGCAGCCTGACAGCAGATCACTCTTCTGTGTACCGACGCAAATGAATTGGCACCGGCAGTGTGAAGGTATTTCCCTTGTACAGTCAAACCGATCTGCTTCTCCTTTATTATAACAATTTATTTTGACCGTTTATTCTTTTCTTGTTCACAATCACAGATATTTTAAGTGAGTTTCAGAACTTGTCTGAGTATATTACGTCTGAGAGATTACTGCAAATTCACTACACATCTATAATGATATACTGTATTCAAACAGCAATACATTTAGTTAAATTGACATGCATAACGTTACATAAAGCGTAGTCTAAATATAAATACCCCTTTATTGACCATAGGCTGTTAAATAAACAGAAACGGTAGAACGTGATGACGTCAGTAATATGCAAATTAGCGTATGACGTAATCTAGCGACTTTTAGCGACATTTCGGGCAGAGCTTAGCGCCTTTTCGTTGAGAAAAGTTGGCAACAGTGGTTGAGATACTGGACACAACACCTTCCAGGGAACAAAGGAAGAGAAAGAGAAGGGTAGAAGCGAACGACATGATGACTGCCTTTCTCAACATCCAGAAACAACATCATGATGAATTCATGGAGGGGGAACAACTGCGTTACCAACAAGAGAAGGAAATGCTTGATAATTGGATGAGGACTCAAGCTCAAATGGAGGAGCGTCGATTGCAACAGCAGAAAGAAGAGCGGCAAGAGACCAACATGATGTTTCTTCAAACAATGAACAGACTCTTTGATGCCATGATCCCTTCACACTCATATCACCATTCTTCTTCTCATGCTCATTGTTCTACACCTCCTCCTGCAACTCCTCCTCAGCGGCAGTATCATCACTCTACCCTGTCATCATCACCCTACCCTAGTGAAAAATAAATATGCTTAGTATACTTGGACCCGGACTAATTGTTAGGATATTTTTGGTATATTAATGATTAGTTAACTTAAAGTGTGACATTTTGGACATATTAATTTTGTGCTAAGTATAATTTAGTGTAAAAAAATTGCACATAAGTACAATTTTAAGTGTATTTAGTGTATTTTTGTGTGCTAAATTGGAACAACTTTACGTATATTTAGTACATAAAATAATCATAATATGTAAGCTAAATTCATGCTTGCTTAGTGATATTAAAGTGTACTTTTTCTGTATTACAAGTACATAAGAAATTTATTCAGAGTGCATTTAAAACACACACACAATATACCATAAATATATTAGTTTTCTTACTAAATATGTTAAATGCAACTTCAATAAAAGTCAAATACACACAATAAAGAATTCAAACTGTTTTTATTAAAACCGCAGAATGGTTTAAATGTTTTACAGAATCATTGAAAAATATATTTTTACTATATTAAAAATATTACAAAATACTGCAGAAAATGTCCTTCAGTACAAAACATTACAATTTAAGAACAGATCTTTTAAAATGCCATGATAATCCAGAAAGTCCATGACTGTGCGAAGTCTGCACATGTACTGTACAAAATGTACTGTGCTTCAACAAACAAGTGCATAACAAACATCAAATCTCAAATATGTTTCACCAAATCCTTATAGTGGAGCCTTTGATTAAGGCCCAATCCCAATTCTACACCTTAGCCCTTCCCCCTCGGTTTGTGTGTTCACATGAAGAGGTCGGGTGTCCCAATTCTCTTTATTAGCTTGGTGGTGTAGGGGTAAAGGGAAGGGCCACATAGCCCTTCAAATTGAGATTTTTTAAGACCACACTACAAATGAAGAGGTATGAGTTTTCTCTGACTACACCAGCAACATGGATGTAAAAACTGAGCAAAGAGACCCACAAATGTCAAATAAATGTGCATTAATAAGAATTTTTACTACAAAGCAGCTGCTTTATTACATTCATAATGACGTTAATGTGTTATCTTCAAAGAAACATTTTGAAAAAGAAAAGCTAAAATTTCACTAAGGATAGTCCCTTAATAACCACTGCAAAATATTACTCGGCATATTTTTAATTCAGATAACCCAATGACTGGGTCAGTCAGAAATGTCTGCTGGGAGTGAAATAGCATTTTACTGCACATCTGGTATAATATTACTGTTGTTTTCCAGTTTATTCATACAGAAGATTAGCCTCAACACAGTGCTTTACACTCAACTTCTATATGATTCATTTATAAATGGGGTGGGGGTAGGCAAAGGGAAAGTGGTATAAAATAGACTTTAGATCGGCCTGAACCCCATCAATTTTGGATTTCCGTGATATTTGGGAATAATTTTCCAAAAATAGTTTACATAGATGAAGAAAAAAGCCATAATATTTAAAATTGTGTAACATTCCAGCATGTCAGGCAGGGATGAGAGTAGTGGTAAAATATGAGGGTGTAGTTATAATTAAAAGTTTAATCAAAACTGATTCAGTTCAGTTTAATACAACTGTCACTGTTGAAGGTAGATCCACTAAAGAGCAAATCCGCCAGCTCTGACCAAGCAAGCCAGAGGGACAGTGGACAGAACCAAAACTCCACCGGTTGATGAAAGTAATGAACAAACGTTAAAGAAACCAGGCTCAGCCAGGGATCAATTCTCCTCTGGCCAAACATAAAGGGTAGAGCTGTGGTCTAAAAGACTCTGGAAGGCTTGAGAACGATGAGTGTCCGTCATGGAGAAAGTGCAGGTTTGAGATGGTTAAAGGCAGATGTCCAGAATAGCCCATGGCATCAATGCAGAGACTCGTCTGTTACTGTCGTGCTCTTGCCTCATCCATGATTACCACAGCATCTGCTCTGGATACATTAGACATTGACAGCAATCAGTATGTCAGTAATAGCATGTCACATTTATAGCATTTACTACAGTCTCTGTGAAAAGAGAAAAATTATCTTTAAATAAAACAGTAAAATTAAAGACCACAATTACTGTAATTACTGTACTGTATAATAATGTAGAACAATTTAACTGTATTATTTTAGCATTAATATTATTTTTATTCACTACTCCCTGACATGTAGTTAGATACATGAAATCCAAAATAAAGAAAATTAATTTAAAAGGTGATGATGTACAGAATATAAGAGCTTGCTGACCTTACCTGTGAGAGTCCAACTTGTCCTTTGAGGATTCAATGGCAGATTTCTCTGTGAGTGTGCATCTTGCCGGAGTTGCTAGAGCAAAAAGAGAAACTTGTGACTTTTTACCCTTTTATACATTTTTGGACAGTAACATCAGAATCAGCAAGAGAAATCAGGAACAAATGAGAAATAAGCTAAATTATTCTTAAATGTTTTACACAACATAAAAAGCAATCGCTATGCAACTAAAGCTCAATAAGTGGTCAGAATTACACAAAAAGGCAGGAAAAATAAACTGTTTAAAAGTATTTTTATACAGTAATTCTTGAATTTTTCTTGAGCTAAAATATGACTTATCAAGTGAAATAAAGAAATACAGGTCTGTAATGAAGTGTGAATAAAGCAAATATCAGATATTTGTACACATCTGTATTTACAAATACACATTCATTTAAAAAAAGATGGAATTGTCAGATTGGATTAAATGAATATGAAATTTTTTTTTACTAATTAATTGGGTAATTCACCTTAAAATTATAATTTTGTTATTTACTCACCCTCACATTACAAACAAACCTGTATATAAAGTAACAAATAAAGAGTCTTTAATACATTAACATTACTTGACGATAGTTAGAGAACTCATTCAGTTGGTTGGGATCATGAATGTTATACAATTGACTTAAACACGATATATAAAAACATTAAAAAGAAGAGATTGAGGAGAATACCACACATTCACAAACGTGTTTTGCATTTCATTTCATCTGTGTTGTCCAGCACAAATTCCCCTTTTTTTTATGTATTTGCAATGGCTTGTATCTATTACACTCACCTGAATACTTAAGTTCACATTTGGTATCAATTCAGAATAAGAGCTGCATCCTTTTAAAGACAGCATCCACTCTGGTCTCCAGCACAGACACACAAATTGAGTCTGCAACACACACCGTATTAGAGATGGCTACTTGTGCTCCTATACATTCCTTGTTTAACCCCCCATAACAAACCCTCAAGTACAATACTAAATGTAGACTTTACCTTAAGTTCCAGAGTGCAAAAGGCATCTTCAGCATACTTCAAATTCAAACCATATCCAGTTGTGTAATACAGATGAGGTCCCATGACCACTTGACCCTCCATGAATAAGACTTTGTTTGATGTTGTATTGCTGGGAAAAGAAAGACTGAATTTGTGAATAATTTAATTTGTTTGTACAAATAAATTTGACATTCCATACACTGCCTATTAAAATGCCCAGTAAAATTGCTAATAAACACAAAAACTATGGTTTAAAAGATCTTTGTCTAATATTTACTCAGCACTGGGAAGCCAAATAGCCTGACTGTGGTTGTTTTTAACACCAGATTTTTTTAAATGTGGGAACTATTAGAGGAAGAAAAAGAGTTTGTACATGAAACTGTTCAAAACAAGTATTTAAAAGTCTAATAAAAATGAGGAAAACATCAACATTACCTTGAACAATCAAGCGAGGGGTGCTTGGTAGCATCACACTTTTTCAACATCCATGGCTGTGGCACAAGGCTGTAAAAACTGATAAATATAATAAGAGTAGAATAAGACTCAACATTTGACTCTGTAGGAGTTAAAATGTGTGCTCAAATCATTCCTTGTCCCCATCAATTTCACTTTGAATAGGCAATATACATTTGTTCCATCCACTATAGCTATACACCACAAAAAATAAAATGTACAGTGACTCTATACAATAAGTTCACATTAGTAAATGTTAGTAATGCATTAAAATTACCACTAAGAAATAGACAATGACATTGATTGACTATGTAAATGTTAGCTTAAAAATACAACTGAATGGGGTATATGCACACAGGCTTTTAATTTTCAGTCAGCCATCCCAAGCGCATCACTGCCAATATGAAAATCTGAATAATCTTATAAGACTCTCTAAATGTTTAAATGCTAAATAATTATTTACTGTATATTAACTACTATTATGTTACAAAACAAACACAACTGACCACTCTTATGTGGTTAATTTACTTTGCATTTGCCATAATCTATGACAATAGCATTTTATTGGCTGATAATGACGGTCATAATGACTATGTGAAGGCCAGCTTACCTTAACTTTATTCTGCATGGTCACTTCAATGTTGTGCTGAAATTAAGAATGCAGTTAACACTAATTTAATCAAAGTTAAGAGAAATTACCTTTTTTTTTTCATAATGAACCTTAACCTTACCTTAACTTATCCCTCATGGACACGTGTAGTACTTCACCTTCACTTCAATATTGTGCTGAAATAGAAAGAGCAGTTAACAGTTAAAGTTAACAGAAAATCACCTTTCTTTTTTCAGGAACTACCGTTATACTAAAACAAACTCACGAGCACTAACTTACAAGCACCATCTGTAAATTTCTTCTTTAAAAATGGCGATTAACCCATCTGTTAACAAACAACATGGCATAAGAACATAACGTTACAACTTAAGCTAACTTACTTGGTTAATTATGTTAAAAGACGTGCACTGTACAGAAATATACACAAAACAATCATTTTTCAACACTTACCGTGGATGAATCCGTTGACTGAGACGTCGACGGTTATGCTTCAAATGAGGCGTTGCCTGTGGTGACGGACGGTGCTTGTTTCCGGTCGAGTCGAATCGGCTCTCTTAAGTGAATAGTAAAGATTCGAATCCGCCTGAAAATGATTCCTTTTTGTATAATAATGTGATGCAACAATATGATTCATTAATCATTACTATTTCATTACTATTACTGCTCGGCCACACGCATTGTATACACTGATTCTATGTTGATAAGTTTGAGCTTGTGAACACGTGTGATAAAATAATTCCCGAACAAGCAGTTCAATCTGATTCAATGTCACGCGAGTGCTGAACCCAACCAGTGCAAAAGTGATAGCGATGTGAAGAGTCGATAGCGCAGATTCCTAACCTCTAGGTGTGTTTAACAGTCTTTGGTTTCATGAATCAATTATTTTTGTTACAGTTTATCACGTTTTGGCTAAGCACAAAATTATGTTTATTAAAAATGTCATATTTACATGATAATCTTATAGATTTAACCCTCCTGTCGTGTTCACATCCCACCCCTTACTTTAGTGTTCCCGGTCAAAATTGACCGGTCTGTTTTAACTGCTCTTATTTTAACACACAAAAAAAAACATTTTTCACCACCAAATATTTATTCAACATTCTTTAGCTGAGAACAATGTCTCAAAGTAGTATTTAGCATGAATTTATAGAATTAGACATAAAATAACTGCAGTGAAAATACAAATAGGGACTGAACCTGTATTACAAAATGAACAATATATGACAGAAACCAAAATACTTTGTTTCGTTACTAATAGACAGCTCCCTAAAATAACTATCACAGGGTCTGACCAAAGAAATTTAAATTTCAATTCATCTGAAT
Source organism: Danio kyathit (assembly GCA_903798195.1). Taxonomy (NCBI): domain Eukaryota; kingdom Metazoa; phylum Chordata; class Actinopteri; order Cypriniformes; family Danionidae; genus Danio; species Danio kyathit. Next base: position 997,090 of record CAIGQS010000005.1, read on the forward strand.
AATTTATCAACCAGCAAAGCACAAACAAAATGGTATACTTTCCTGTGTATTGAGTGCTCAAAATTTCATTCAGTCCTTCAATTGTACTACATACAGTAAATGTACTAATATAGGGAATATTGACTGAGGGTATAGACTGTGAGCATGGACACAGAACAAGCACTAGTTATACTTTGGTAATTTTTAAGCGAGATGCTAATGGTCTAATCCAATAAAATAATTGATGCTAAGCTAAGCTAAAAGTGCTCCTGCACTTAAATAAAGGTACGCGAGCTGTCACTGGGGTGGTACCTTTTCAAAAGGTACACATTGGTACTTAAAGATTCCATATTGGTACCTTAAAACTATATATTAGCACCTAAACATTTTAAGAGGAACACTTTTGTACTTTTTAGGTACTAATATGCACCCTTGAGGTATCAATATGGACCTTGTATGTACAAATTTGTAGCTTTTGAAAAGGTACCACCCCAGTGACAACTCGTGTACCTTTATTTCTGAGAGTGTGGTACACTCAGAGATAGGCTGAAGAAAGAAAGAAAGAAAGGAACACACATATGGGTTCACATAATTGTTTTATCAGGAAATTAATTAACGTTGGAGGATCCAACGCTATCACATGGCAATTCATAACTTAATGATTTTGTGGCTAATCCGTATGAATTTGTATGATCTCATACATACAATTTAGTACGATTTCCTTATCCTCAATGACGGTTGGGTTTAGGGGTGGGGTTAGGGGCCACGCCTCTTTTTAAAAATCTTACATTTTCATATGACTGAACTTGAACAAATTAGCCAGTAAACTGACAAAATGTAAAAGTTACGTTTCCTTGTGAGATCAGGCTGGAGGATTGGCACATAAGCGCAGAAAAGAGATGTGTACCTGTAAAAGACATTGTTCAATCTGAAATGAGTGAGTGAGTGAGTGAGTGAGTGAGTGAGTTGGGGTGGTGTTTATGGGGATGTTTTCTGTCTGATGGATGAATATAGTCTGGATACCCATTCATTTTCTATGGCGGTCACTTTTGACCGGGAACACCACAAGTGTAACAAGGTTGATTAAAACACTCAAAATTGAATGAAAGAGTTGATCATCACTTTTATTTGTTCAAGTCCACAGTGTGGAGAATATCATAAGGCCTTGAGGCAATCAGATGTAAAACACAATATTTATGAGTGTTTTAAGTTGTAACTCGGTCAGAGTTGACCCGAACACGACAGGAAGGTTAAATAAAGGTGCACCCAAAAATGAATATTTAACATTCATGTTTCAAACCTGGATGATTTATTTATTTAAAGTTATTTTTGAAGATGTTGGTAGCAAAATAGTTTTTGGGTCTGCAATAACATTCGGTTAAAATGTTTTATATATATATATATATATATATATATATATATATATATATATATATATATATATATATATATATATATATATATATATATATACATATATATATATAGTGCCTGTACTACTGTTTTAAATTTTATGCTAAAATAAAAAGTTTGAATTTCTATAATGGCAAAACATATAGCCCTTTTTTTACAGTAATTTTCTGTAATCATGCTGCCATCCTCAATGTCGCAATAAAATTTTGAATACAACATACTGTGAATTTTTACAGTTAAATCCTGCAAAGGGATACTTATGTAATTTACTGTGAAAAATTACAGTAACGTGAATATCTGGGATTTTTTAACAGTGTATGTTTGCACACTATTGTATTTACAATATTTGTTTTATTGTCAGCATCAACAGCATCTCTCTTATACATTAATTCATTCATTTTCTTTTCAGCTTAGTCCCTTTATTAATCCGGAGTCGCCACAGCGGAATGAACCGCCAACTTATCCAGCATGTTTTTACGCAGCGGATGCCCTTCCAGTTGCAACCCATCTCTGGGAAACATCCACACACACTAATTCACACTCATACGCTATGGACAATTTAGCCTACCCAATTCACCTGTACCACATGTCTTTGGACTGTGGGGGAAACCGGAGCACCCAGAGGAAACCCACACGAACACAGGGAGAACATGCAAACTCCACACAGAAACACCAACTGACCTAGTCGAGGCTCGAACCAGCGACCTTCTTGCTGTGAGGCGACAGCACTACCTACTGCGCCACTGCGTCGCCTCTCTTATACAGTAATGAGTTATTTACAAATGTTTTAAATGGGCTTTCAATGCATTTGACATATTTTATTTACTTTCTAAAAGTATAATGAACTTAAATGCATGAATGAAAACAAACACTAAAATTACTACAAAATTTAACAAAGTAAACAACTTCTGTTTATTTAACAATGTGCTTTGAACATTCTTACAAAGTTCATTTTCAAAGCATAGTTAAAATAATACTAAAATATATTACCATCAAATGCTAAAGAAATACACGTAAAAAATAAACTAAGCATTTAATTAAAGTGCATTTTTCTGAAATATATTTTTAGAAAATATACTAAATTACAATTATTTTTAAGTGTGTTAAAAGTTATATATAAAAGTATTGTAATAATACACTTTTATTATATTTAAATTAAATATACTTTTTGGTTAGTATACTTTCAATGTACTATTGGAGTTAAAAATATATTTGCAATACAATTTAGTATACTGTTTGTCATCAGGGAAGTATGCTCAAACTGCTCGTAACCCTCCCTTCCACCCATCTTTAACTGTCAACCATATTATTGTGCACTTTTTGGTTGTCGTCTTCTTTTTGTTTCAGATTATCAAGGCTTTTCAGTTCCAGCTGCATGGACCTCACTGCCGAGATTTGACCAGGAATGTTCATTCTTCATAGTAAGCTATAGTATATTCATCCTAGGATTCACCGCCATGTTTTATTGAAGATTACCTATTACCTATGTTGCCTCTATGTTGTTTGATTATTGTTCAGATTTTGTTCATTTGTTTGCTCTTGTATGTACTGGAAGTTGTTTATTTTCTTTAGTGTTGTTATTATCTGATATTATTATTATATATACAGTCTTCCACTGTGCTGTTATTTCATATTCTTATTAAAAAGTTGCAGAAATGACCCAGTGTCACAAAGTTCTGTTTCAGTGGATTCATATTATGCTTTATAAACTAAATAAAAGTCACAATGTTTGAGATTTATTTAATAATCATTCAAACTTATTTAAAATTCATTTAAAAAGATGTAATCTCCGGTTTCCCCACAGTCCAAAGACATGTGGTACAGGTGAATTGGGTAGGCTAAATTGTCCGTAGCATATGAGTGTGTATGGATGTTTCCCAGAGATGTTTGCGGCTGGATGGACATCCGCTGCATAAAACATGTGCTGGATAAGTTGGCGGTTCATTCCGCTTTGGCGACCCCGGATTAATGAAGGGTCTAAGCTGAAAAGAAAATGAATGAATGAAAAATGTGTAATCCTTTAAAAGAAAAAACACACTTCATTATTTAAAACATCTAAAGCTTTTTCAGGTAAGTGCAACACTTTTTCCCCTTCACCTGAAAAGTGATGTGATAGTTAGTTGAAATAAATAAGAAAAAAAAAAGGAAAATGACCATTAAGGGAAAAACAACTCAATGATCAAATTTAAGTTTTTCCCTGCCATTTTCCTTTTTCCATGTGATCAGCCGAGAACAAAACAGAAGGAATCCACAAATTTCACAATAGCCTGGAAAAACACTGAAATAACAGGCTCTGTATGAGAGCTGCACTTTGAAGAGAATAAGGCAGCTAGCCTAATTAAAAGATAGTATACAGTCAAATAAAATAAGAATTTATTTTAGCAAAAGAAAAAAAAGTCAAGAGATTTTGGACAGAATTCAGTGTAAATGTAGGACATTATTTATAAAGACAGACAGGCCTACACAATTCAGCTGTTGTTTTTGATGTAACAGTCACAAAACTACATGCTGAATGCTGTGAGTTTGCGTCAAGATGATGATGATACTGTTTTTTTGAGCAATGTTAAGCAGTATTACAGGGTGTGATGCTGCTTAGCTACTTTCATAAAAATGGCAACAAACATTTTACATAAAAAAAATTAAATGTAAGTTATTTTATATTAATGTATCAATGTGAGGTGTAGTTATCTATCTATCTATCCTCACTCACTATCCTTCAGCTTAGTACCTGATTTATCAGGGATCGCCGCAATAGAATGAACCGCCAACTATTCCAGCATATGTTTTACACAGCTTCCAGCTGCATCCCAGTACTGGGAAACACCCATACACTCTCACATTAACACATGCACATACACACTACGGCTAATTTAGTTTATCTATACTGCATATCTTCGGACTGTGGGGGAAACTGAATATTTTCCTAGCTAGTGAAACTAAAACATGTAGTAGTAATGTGTACTTTTTACTTAAAGAGCACCTATTTTACCCCTTTTTCAAGATTTAAGGTAAGACTTTTGTGTCTCGAGAATGTGTCTGTAAAGTTTTAGCTTAAAACACATATTAGATTATTTGTTATAGCCTACATTTTAGAATGTTGGGATTTTCTGCTTTAAACACTTAATCTTGGTGGATTAAAAACGTTTTTCAAAATTGTCTTAAAATGTTTGAATTAAAAGTTTTGATTAACTTCAAATACTGAATATATGTGTATGTGTGAGAGAGAGAGCAGATATGTAGTGTAAAGTGGAAAACAAGGGAGAAATTTATGAACAAGTCATGACTGCAACAGTAAGTGGATAAAAAAGCTAAACAAAAAAGACTTTTATTTTGACGTAGCATGTGACGTCATAAGGCTGCGCCGCGCTCGCGCTGCTATTCAACTGAAGAAGATTTGTTTTAAAGCTTTTACACAGATATAAACGGATTAATTACAGTTTCAGGTTTTTCATCCGATGGTAAATGATGTACCGGCTGTTAACAATAAAATTAATTTGAATAAAGTAACAGAAATGTGTGTAATAAGTGTTTTAATGAAGGTTTAATTTATTAAATAGCATTAAGTCATTCCATTCTAAGTATACATCATTATATATAAGAAATGGAGTACTAGTTTTAATCAGCTTGTTTGTAGCTATTGTTTCTTGCTCATACTTTCCTGATTTATTTGTGTTAATTACTCTCATATAAAGAAACTGTTGAAGCAAGTGTTGAAGAGAAGTTATTTTGTTTCTGTTCATTGTTTTATTTATTTAAACTGAACATTTTTATTGTTTTGTTCATTTTAAACAGGATAAAGTGTCCAAACACAAGAGAAAAACTCATGCTGAAGCGACTGATCTCCACACTGTTATAAAGATGGCGTTTATTAAAGAGGAGAGTGAAGATGTGAAGATTGAAGAAACATTCAGAGTCAAACAGGAAGATCTGCAGGAACAAACAGGTTAATTTTCATTCTCAAACACCAACCCTGAGTGTGCTGCGTAGTCCTCCTAAATGCACATAAGCACTTAATGAAAGACAGGAATGAGTTTCTTTCATGTTACTTGTTCTCATGTCTTTAGTCATTATTTTACGTATTATAGTCTCCCATTTTCTCTACCTTCTTAAAGTTCTTGTCCTCTTACTGTTTGTAAGTGTCTTTGAGCACTGGCGCTATATAAAATAAATAAAAACAATAAATTATAAAAGTTTAACTGAGCTGATGGTATTTGACCTACAGTATTCTCATAGAAGATATCTGCTATTACAGTGATGGTGTTGGCTTAGTACTTTCCATTTGCATATGTCACGTTGATCACAATTTAGTTTTAGTTAAAATTTCTGCGGGGTCTTAAAATGTCTTCAATTCCAAAATGTAAATTTTAGGCCTTAAAAGGTCTTAAATTTACTGAAATATTGTGTTGTAGGTCTTAAATCTTTTTAAAACAAGTCTTCATTTTCCTTTGTTCATGTTTTGCTACCCAATCTGGCCAAAACCCACACAATCACCAACAATCATCTCAATAAAACTTTTTATTCAAAAAGTTAATTTTAATTCTATTTATCATAATGGTTTAATTATTTTCCTTACAATAACATTTGTTTAAACGTGCTCCATGTATTTACTGCTGAGGACATCGACCTGGACAGATTGTTGTGCCTAGAATAAGTTAATTAGAGTTTTTAAAACATTTAAAGAAAATTTATGTTGGAAAAAGTGTGTGGATACAAGTAAAGTAAATTATTCATTTATTATTGTATTATTAAATTTATCAAATTTTAATATTGTTTTGATAGGGCAAATAATTTTTTCTTCCCCATCTGGGCCATTTGAAAAATTCATTAACCTTTAGCCCTTAATGAGTCTAGAATTTCATTCATAATGGTCTTAAAAATGTCTTAAAGTCTTACATTTAACTTGGTGAAACCTGCAGAAACCCTGGTTTAAAGTGTCAAAAAATGTGTATGCCCCCAATTTTAAACATGCTGAATGAAATGGACACTAAAATAATTAATAGCTATAAAACATTGTACAGTATTCTAAACTATATGATGATGTTGTGGGACGACGAGAGACAAAATGAACAAATTATAGTGGAACAATAACATTTAGCATTGCACTGACTACAACTGGCCAACAAACTAGTCTAAAAATGACTTTTGCTGCTTAAGAAATGGATTACAGTATGCTGATGATATGCAAACATTTGAGTGTAAAGTTCATCAGAAATTCTCAAATTATTGACCATATTCTTCACGTACCAGCAGGTGGCGCCATTGGAATCTTTTTGCTTAAGACTTTTTTTAAAGAATTAATTTTTACATCCTAAAAACAGTGTTATGCTGCTTAGGCATGGGACAATAACCGTTTTCAAGGTATTGACCTTATTCTTCAATGCGGAAGTGCGCTCGTTTTTGCGATTGTTTTAGAACTTCCGATTCAACTGCCTATGGGAGAAATAACTAGGAATAATAAACGGCTGAAAACGGTCAAACTACTCGCTCTACAAACAAGTGTTTGCATGATTATACAGACAAAATAGAATAATATAATAAGAAACCCTCAGTTTGCAACATCAAGCAGCAGAACGAGCTGTTTTTAATGTCAAAAAATGAATGGAAGTGAATGAGACCGGAAGTCTCAAGCCAAAATGATTCAAATGGCTGCGCCAGCTCGTACGCAGAGAATAAGGTGAATACCACATTTTGAAAAAGTCAAGGTTTTAAAACCGCCAAAATGTTCTGCTATACCGTTCCTTTGGTATATGTAAGGTTTTTTTTGTGTTTTGTTTTAAGTTTTTTAGGACAACAGTATCTCCAGCAGAAAAGATATCCAAAGATGCCGGTTAAATTGTAATGAAATCTGTGTGGGCGACTTGGTGGCACAGTGGGTAACACGTTCACCTCAAAGCAAAAAGGTCGCTGGGTCAGTTGGCATTTTCTGTGTGGAGTTTACATGTTCTCCCTGTGTTTACGTGGGCATCTTCCGAGTGCTCCGGTTTCCCCCACAAGTCCAAAGACATGCGCTATAGGTGAATTGAGTATGCTAAAATTGGCCGTAGTGTACGAGCGTGTATAGTTGTTTCCCAGTGATGGGTTGTGGCTGGAAGGGCATCCGCTGCGTAAAAACATATGCTGGATAAGTTGACAGTTCATTCCTCTGTGGCGATCCCAGATTAATAAAGGAACTGAGCCAAAAAGAAAATAAATAAATGAATGAATGAAATCTGTGCTTTTGAAACAAATAAAGACAGCAGAAGTCAATGATTCATTTGAATGATTCAGCCTGACATGTTTACTGATCCAAAATACTTTCAAAGTTTCTTAGAAGAAATTATATTGTGCTTAAAGGGGAAAAAGTTTTAGTTTTTTACCCAGACATTTAAAAAAAATTTATTTTAGAGCAGTAATCACAGTACAGTGAAACCGTGATATTTTTATTCAAGGTTATCATACCATCAGAATCTTATACTGGTCCATGCCTTATGCTGCTTAATGTTGCAAAGTCATTCATTCATTTTCTTTTCGGCTTAGTTCCCCTTATTAATTCAGGTTCGCCACAGCGGAATAACCTGCCAACTTATCCAGCATATGTTTTATGCAGCAGATGCCTTTCCAGCTGCAACCCATCTCTGGGAAACATCCATACACGGTCATACACTACGGACAAATTAGCTTTAAACAATTCACCTGTACCGCATGTCTTTAGACTTGTGGGGGAATCCGGAGCACCCAGAAGAAACCCACGCGAACGCGGGGAGAACATGCAAATTCCACACAGAAACGCCAACTGACCCAGCCGAGGCTTGAACCAGCGACCTTCTTGCTGTGAGGCAACAGCACTACCTACTGCGCCACTGCGTCGCCTGTTGCAAAGTCATATTTTCTACTTTTATTATTTTTCTTTGTATGTATAGACATGAACACACTTGTTTGTAGAGCAAGTAGCCGTTTATTATTCCTGGCCATTTCTCCAATAGGCAACTGAAGTTCTAAAACAATAGCATATGAGATCAGGGCCCCGTTTCAGAAAGGAGGTTAAGTGAAAACTCTGAGTATTTTAACCCTGAAATGAGAGAAACTCTGGGTTTTCTGTTTCAAAATTGCAGGTTTGTCAAACTGGAGAAAGCAGGGTAAGTCAAGCCTGTTTCTGAAAGAGTGGTAACTTTAACTCAGTCAGTTACCATGGTCACTTACTCTGTGAACCTAACCTGGTCAGGAGCAGGTCTTATTCTCTAAACTTTGAGTTTCTGTCGGTCTCCTCCCCTTTTTTAAAGATGAAGTGGTATTTCTCGCTTAGCTTTGCGTTTCCAGCCACCTATTTTTATGTGCATTTTGGATAGGCTATGAGCATAAAAAAAAAATCAGTTGGTGGAAACATGATGCATAAAAAAGGTTTGTTATGAGAGATCATATGATGAAAATGTGTGTGAATGGACAAACCAGCAGACAGCACACTGTAAAACATCTGAAATGTTGTTTTGGTCATTCTAAAATGCCTAACCGTTTTAGTATTAATGTTATTATATTATTAATTACCTCCAGAGCGTCTGGAGCGTGTCAAGAGCGTCTGTTCTCCGCGTCTCATGGCTTTAAACACCACTACGTGTTCATTGTGTGCCGGCATTGTCCTCTGAGGTGAAAGTCATTTAAATAAAGAAAAGATTCATGCAGCTTCTTCTACCGCAGTAAATTCTGATTTTACTGTTGATATTTGGCACCAGTTAATCAGGAAGTGACGATTTTGTTCTCTTTGATTCATTGGATGGAAACGCTGCTTTATTCGCACGTCTTTTATGCGATATTCCAGTTTTGCACATAAATTTAATTAGCATTTTTGGATGGAAACATAGCTATTGCCTACATTTCAGTCACACAAAGAACAAAGTCACGTACAAGAATGGCTTGTCCTTCTTTAATGAATAATTATCTTAAAAATTCACAGACCTTCGACAGGGACATGTACTGTAACTAGATTAATGAGATTATTACTCGTTCTAAAAACGATTTTTTCCTTGCATTCTTATTATTCAAATATTATTATTAATTTTTCAAAAGTCTTCAATATTTTAGGATATAATAACCCCTGAGCGTTCAGTGTAGGAAAGGAAAGGCTACCAAACCAAAATAAAACTTTTTTGTAGAGCCTCGGATGGTGTACTTAAGGTGCTCGAGTTTAAGATGTGATAACACTTCTAATATCCAATGTTTGTGGGATGGTGGGTTTGTTTTTTTCCACCTGAGAAGAATCAGGCGTCTAGCCAATAAAGAAGAAAAGGCAATTATTTCTACACAGCAAAATCCTCAGAGCAAAATTTACTCAGTTCAGAGAACATTTGGTCCCTCTCTAAATTGAGTAAAATTTACTCAGCAGCAGAGTTAAAGTTAATGAGACAATGATGGGGTTAATTGAGTGATGATTGAGCACTGATGATGAACACCTGCTGTTAACAAGCAGAAACAGAAGAGAAGCAGCAGCAGCTTTGCTCATTGATTACCTGATTGACTTTATTTCTGTCAGATGTTCACAGAAGTCCATATGAGATTTATTGAGAATTAACTGTTTTAGGTGTTTACATTTTACAAAAAAAAAAAATGTTTTTTCCCCCGATGTCACCATCATGGAGAAAAGTGGTAGATTTACTTGGGCTCTTTGACTCGATTTTTGACGTTGACTTTTCTTAGCTTGCTATGACAAGGTTAAAGCGAGCAATTATGATCAGGTTGACTGATCTTGTATTGATTTTTACTCTTGATGAGAGTTGCTGAATAAGAGATTATGTTTGACTTTGTAAATTATGTTTAAATGATGGTTTATCATGTAAGATACAAAATTCTGTGTTTTTCAAGTGATTGGACCTCAGCTGTGGTTTTATACATTTTTAAGACACATTGAGCATCTGAATCACTTTAGAGACACAAACATCAATAATCAGCGTCTCTATCTCAACAGTGGTTAGAGATTTTGTATTTTTTTGGCTGCAGTGTCTGCTAACATTCATCCATAGTTCCCAGCATGCACTGTAGGAAAAAAAAAAAACTCACCATAGTTGAGAAGCATACGCTGATTCATTATGTCTGTGTGTTTTGAGTGTTTCAGATGTTCAATGTGTTTTATGAGCGTGTTTTGAGTGTTTCAGATGTTCAATGTGTTTTATGAGCTGATAAAAGTATTACTGAGTTCTATTTTCTTGATAAAGTGCTACTTTTGTGATAAAACACTATTCAGACTTAATAGATCAAAACCAATTTTACTGATTTGACCAGTGACTAAATCACCACAGAATCAATTATCCAGAGCACAATTGCTCTCTTTATTCAATATTTGCCACAATACACTATCTGGCAAACAAAGAGAAACTAACATTAGAAATCGAGTCAGAGTCCAAGTAAAGCAACTACTGTTCTCCTCAATGGTGACAGCGTAAAACACAAAAAGTGGTGTTATTTTATTGTTATTGTAAAAAATGACTTAGTTCTTAATAATATCACTATATGGAATTTTGTAGAGTGTGGCATAAATAAGGCCAAACAGGTTGTTAATAAGTAAAGCTGCTGTTTGTGGAGTTGCTTGATGATGCTCTGCTGAAATTTTGAGAGATTTGATGTGTTTTATTTTAGTTTATTTCATCTACGACTGTGACTGAAGTCAGTTGTAGTTTTGTGTTTCTCTTCTCTGTTTCTGCTTATTAACAGCAGGTGTTCATCATCAGTGCTCAATCATCACTTAATTAACCCCATTATTGTCTCATTAACTTTAACTCTGCTGCTGAGTAAATTTTACTCAATTTAGAGAGGGACCAAATGTTCTCTGAACTGAGTAAATTTTACTCTGAGGATTTTGCTGTGTACGTGATTAGCTGACCGGTACATTTCTTCTGGCACTGTACCAAAAATTGTGGTAAAAGGATTAGGATCCATATCTTTATTACAAATAGATGAAAATGATTTAAAAATATCGGTCCAAAATGTATGTAATCTGGGGCATCCCCAGAACATATGACTCAGATCTGCTGGCTCCAAACCACATCTGGGGCAAGATGAATCTGACTCTGGATACATTTTTGCCAACTTGCTCCTAGAAAGGTGAAGCCTATGAAGCACCTTAAACTGACGAAGACCATGTCTAATACATACAGAAGATGAGTGTACCAGTTCTATGGCATATTGCCAGGCTGTATCTGATATTTCTAGTGCCAGTTTATCTTCCCATTTTTGCTTTATATGATTTAGGGAAGGGGAGGCAGTTCTTTGGATCACTTCATATAACATGGACATCATACCCCTTTGATATGGGTCCATATTTACCATTCATCTATTCAGCATGCTTTTGGTTGGTTCAGTGAAGGACAGAAGTGTTTTTTAACGAAACAACGGACCTGAAGGTACCTAAAAAACATTAGACTGGGGAATCTCAAAGTCTGTTCTTAACTGTTGAAATGAGATAAATATGCCATCTTTAAAGAGGTCCTTAACACAGTTAACTCCCTTCCTAGACCATAATTGGAATTATGAATCTATAAGAGAGGGAGGGAATAACGGATTCAACAAAATGGGAGCAGAAGGCAGTGCTTGTTTATTATTAAGTCTGAATTGTGACCATATTCTGAGTAATCCATTAATAACTGAGTTATTCATAGAACATTGTTTACTCACTGGAATCGAAGCACAAAGTAGTGAGCGTAAAGATACTGGATTAGACGTGTGCTGTTCCATCAGTAACCAAAGTGGGGCCTCATCATTACAGATGTTGGAAAACCAGAATATCAGTTTGTGTAAATTGGCCGCCCAATAACAGTACAGGAAGTTTGGCAATGCCAATCCACCCTCTTCCTTCTTTCTTTTCAAGAATTCCTTTCTTGTGCGAGGAATTTTCTTATCTCAGAGAAATGTAGAAACACAATTATTCAACTCCTTGAAAAATGACTTGGAAATAAAAACAGGCACGGTCTGAAATAGAAACAGAAATCTTGGTAGTATTGTCATTTTAATGGAATTGATCTTCCCAGCCAAAGATAAAGGAAGGGTTGACCACCGCGTCATGTCTCGTTTGGCTTTGTCTAATGTCGTTTTAAAATTATTATTGAACAAATCCTCATATTTGCGTGTCACACTCATACCCAGATATACAAATTTATCAGGACTTACTGAAAATGGAAAGGATTGGAAGGACATTTGCTGTGCTCTATCATTGATAGGGAAAAGGAGACTCTTCGTTAGATTGACTTTGTATCCAGAAACATTTCCAAATTCTGAAATTATTGTAAGAGCTTTTCGAATACATGTATCTGCATTTGACAGAAAAAGAAGATCATCCGCATATAGCAGGAGCTTATGTTCTTGTCCCTCTCTGAAAATTCCTTGCAAGCCATCAGAGTTCCTTAATACGGTTGCAAGAGGTTGGATGCCAAAGTCAAAGAGCAGAGGGCAGCCCTGTTTCGTTCCACTAGAGAGTGAAAAGCATTTAGAAATGATGTTATTTGTTCAAATGGATGCTTGGGGCCTGGAATATAAAATTGTAACCCAGGAACAGAATCCAGGGCCAAAAACAATTTTTTTAAGCGCTGTTAATAAATGGATATACTCTATTCTATCAAATGCCTTATGGGCGTCTAAAGAAATTAAGACCTCTGGATTGGTATTATTTTTAGGTGAATAAATAATATTAAATAAGCGAAGAAGGTTGTAAGATAACTGTCTCCCAACAATAAAACCAGTTTGATCTGGGTGAATTATCTTTCTCATGACTGACTTCACTCTGATCAGAATCCGAATCAGAATCAGTTTTATTGCCAAGTGTGCTTCACACACACAAGGAATTTGTTTTGGCAACAGAAGCTTCCAGTGTACATAAAGTGACAAGTGACAACACAAAATTAAATATGAGAAAAAGAAAAAGGCGATAGACATTAAACATTAAACAGAGATGCAGTAAGTCAAAAAAGATCTGGATGTTGAATTGTATGTACAGATTTGTTATAAATATACAGGTTGTAAGGTGCTGTGTATAAATGCGTGTGAGAAAGTATTGCACATTAATTGCACAGTAGGGGAATATTTAACTGTTCATGAGGTAGATGGCTTGAGGAAAGAAACTTTTCCTGTGTCTGGCTGTTTTTGTGCTTGGTGCTCTGTAGCGCCGACCAGACGGTAACAGTTGGAACAGGTAGTGTGCTGGGTGTGAGTCGTCCAGAGTGATTTTGCGAGCCCTTTTACTCACTCTGGAAGAGTACAGTTCTTGAGGTGTAGGAAGAATAGTGCCAGTGATTCGTTCAGCAGTCCGGACTATTCTCTGTAGTCTACGGAGGTCAGTTTTGGCAGCTGAGCTGAACCAGACGGTGATTGAAGTGCAGAGGATGGATTGGATGACAGCTGAGTAGAACTGCACGAGCAGCTCCTGTGGCAGGTTGAACTTCCTCAGCTGACGAAGGAAGTACAGTCTCTGCTGGGCTTTCTTCACAATAGAGTCTATGTGAATGTCCCACTTCAGATCCTGAGAGATGGTGGTGCCCAGGAACCTGAATGACTCTACTACAGCCACAGTGCTGTTCATGATGGTGAGTGGGGGGAGTGCAGGGGGGTTTCTCCTAAAGTCCACAATCATCTCCACTGTTTTGAGCGTGTTCAGCTCCAGGTTGTTGTATCTGCACCATAAAGCCAGTCGCTCCACCTCCTGTCTGTATGCAGACTCGTCGCCGTTTCGGATGAGGCCGATAACAGTAGTGTCATCCGCAAACTTCAAGAGCTTAATGGAGGGGTCGTGATTGCCAGCACTTTAACCAGGATCTTATAATCACAGCAGAGTAAGCTGATCGGACCATAAGATTCACATTTAAGTGGATCCTTATCCTTTTTAAGAAGTACTGTTATAACAGCCAATGTCATGGAGGGGTGGGGGGAGTGATTCTGAGACAAGAGCTTCAGCAAATACCTTGCACAAACAGGGAGGTTAGCTTGGCAGAAAACTTCTTATAAAACTCGGCCAGGAAGCCATCAGGGCCTGTTGCTTTTCTGGTTTTCAATTTTTTGATTGCATTTTCAATTTCAGAAGGTGTTATATTTCCTTCTAATGCCAACTGATCTGAATCACAGAGGGATGAAAATTCTAAATGATTAAAAAAAGCTCTCAATACGTTCAATGTCATTTATCCCAGAGCTGTAAAGAGTTTTATAGAAGTTTTTAAATTGATCATTAATTCCCTGTTGATCAGTAATAATACTGCCATCATCCTTACTAACTGCTGCTATAAAAGCAGCTGCTGAGGATTGTTTCAGTTGGCAACACAATAACCTGCCAGCTCGTTCACCATGTTCATAATGAATCTGGCGTGATCTTATGTGGAGATCCTCTGCTCTTTCACTTGTCAAGGAGTCATATTCCGCTTGCAGAAGAAGTCTTTTCTTATGGAGCTCTTCGGAAGGTATAGGCATAGGATGCTATAACTTATCTCTGGGGATTCGTTGTCTCAAGGAAGAAATCAATTTGAGCATCAATAAATTTTACAAAATCGTCGTCTGCCAAGATTCTTGAGTTAAACCGCCATGTATGTTGGGGGATTACATTGCCTGGAAAACATAGCTTTAGTGAGACAATGGTCCGAAATAACAATACTACCATACTCCACTTCTGACATTAAGGGAAGTAACTGCTTGTCCAGGAGAAAATAGTCAATCCTGGAATAGGTTTGATGCACAGGTGAATATAAGGAAAATTGCTTGGAAGATGTATATTTAAATCTTCAGGGGTCACTTACACCATATGTCTGAAGAAAGGAGTTGATACATTGTGCTGACTGACTTAATGTATTACTCGAAGAGCTAGAGCAGTCCAAAACTAGGTGCAAAACACAATTTAAATCGTGTGATCGTAAATAGTGTGTATAGGCAAAATTGAAAATAAATCACTAAAACATTGTACATTGTCCTAATTAGGAGCATACACATTGGCCAGGACCACAGACATGTTAAAAGGTTTACCTTGGATTATTACGTATCTGCCATTTTTATCCAACACATTTGACTCCATAACAAACTGTACATTATTATGTATGAGTACAGCAACACCCCTACTTTTGCTATGGAAGTTAGAATGATATATTTGTGTATAGCCTCCTCTATTATGTATATCTTAATCATTTTTTTCAACAGATGAGTCTCCTGTAAATATAAAATATCAGATTTTAACTTATTAAGATATGTGAACACCTTGTTTCGTTTCACTGGGTGATTTAGCCCCTGCGCATTCCAACTGGTAAAGTTTGTCGTTACTCCACCCATTTTATGAAGGACTGTTGAAAACATTTATCAGAAGCATCCGAAAGGTATCTGTGGGTTTTGTATGTAGGGGAGTGTGGGGGAGAGAGAGGTAAAAAAAGAAAAAAACGAGAAAGAAAAAAACGACTGATCGCACTGTAAGAAATCAATCTACGTTAAAAGATCAATTTAGAAATTATTAGCTCAGATCAATGACTCGGATCCTGAAGATTCGAATCATTGATTCGACTCAATTGAGTCGGATTGAATCAGATCAAAGATTCAAACTGTGTATGTCCCGCAAATGGAGACAATCACGTTTATTAATTCTCGTCTATATTATTTCCGTGGCCACCGGTAATAACATAACACAGAATAGGGTTAAATTTTAGCAAGGTAACACGATCTGCAGCGTGAGGCAAAGACTTACAAAGCACATAAACGAGCACACAGTTCTTTCAACTGAGAACAAAGATTTATTGATCTACACTATTCGATACACGAGGCTAACTACGTAGTAATCAAAACAACAAACAAACAAACAAACAAACAAACAAACAAATGCACACACACAAACACACACACACACAGGCAGTTCAGAGGATGCAGAATGAGTTAACAACCAGTCCAGCCAATCTATTTCGTACTAGATCTTAGAATAACCTGAGAAACCACAAAAGCAGATAATTGACTTATCTTTAACTGCTTGAAAGCATATGCACCAGATCAGATAGAGGCAACAGTTGTCGTGTACTTGCGAATTTGTTGCAGTCTTCCTTGGATATTCCCTCGCCGGGCTGGAGGAAACACGTGGCGCTGCTGATAGGTTGGTTTCTCTGTGACGTCGCTGGGACTCACTCTGGCGTTAGTGGCGCTGGTTGCCGTGGGTGACCGGGAAAACAGACTCTGTTGAGAGTCAGTTTAGCGGAAGTTTCAGCGGAGTGAAACTTGGGGTTTGGATGAAGAGTTGACCTGACCACGTGGTAGGCGGCCGGGGGCGGAGAACAACAGCGGGTTGATACCAGCTTGATGCTAAGAGGCTGCGCCCAGATTTGACGCTGGAGTGGCTTTTATACGGCTTGCTCGGAGCCATCCCTCCTGACACTGTCGTCCAATGAACGGCAAGATGAAGGGCGGGGCCACGCCCCGTACCAGTGTTATCAAGTTTGATCATTAACCAACTGCGAGAGAATTCCACATGGTAAAATCTCTGGTAAAATTGTAACTATCTGACATCAAATGTTACAATATGGTTCGGATTACAAAATTCTCATTTACAGCAAAGTATTGCAAATAGAAAATAATTTTGTTTAAATCCAAACACGGAGTATTTCAAACACATACAGATCATTTTAGCCTGTTTAGGGGTAAAAACCACACATTATGAACCTGGTTGGTTGAAATAAACACAGCACATCAATACTTATAAATGTCATTCAAAATATAAAATTTTGCCTTGGTTATAACATCTATACGAATCGTTTTCCTTAAGTCTTCTTCATTTCTTTTGTCTCTGAATTCTGTCCATCTCGTGGTCGAACGCATGGCCGTCCACATGAGGGTCATCCAAAAGTCTCGTGATGAAGAGAATTTGAAGGGCGTCTTTGTCTAGTTGGTTAACGATTAACCAAAATTGTGGCTGCATCTGTCCAACTCAGGCTTGCTCCCCTGTTATCCTACTTTTAGAAGCCCTGGCGTGAGTAGGGCCATTTGCACTTACATTCCAAAGCCTGGTTCGAACTGGTTTTGACCGGCGAGTCTCTACAGCACATACACTTATAAACACAAAACAACACAATAATGAAATCTTGCGTGTAAACTTGCACACACTTCCAGCTACTCCTACTCTTAACTAGCTTACCATGTGGGACCTCACGTATAAAACAAAACAATTTGAACAGCTTTGGATGTTTTACTACAAAGCTACCCCATTATTGACAAAATATACTTGAGAACTACTTTTGCCGTCCCATGGGTGGAGACCAATTAAACAATGTTGACTGTCGTCACAGAAAACACCAACAATCATAAATGCATGATTATATGCTGTCATGGCTTTGCAATCAAAAAAATGTTGTTATAATAGAGGCCAATGCAGAAACAACAGCCATGAATATAACAAAAGGGGTGTAAATTTGCCCAGAGTGTATTGAGTATTTTTTTTTTTTCCAAAGCATTTTCCCAGAATATGTCAAAATAAGATGTCCCCAAATATCAGTCCATTTGCTGAAACACAGAGAAAGTTTTGGTCAAATTAAGCCTCAAAATCACCCCAGAATGGATGAAAATGACCCAGCAGCACACAAGGGGAAAGGTGCACATTCCAGCCTTTATGCAGATGCTGTGCAGGTATGTCTCATATCTGTGAGGCAAATATTCATCTGTTTGTTCAGCTGTTACCCCAGAACTTTTTTTCTGATGCGTTTACCAGTCAGGCACAGAATGAACAAGTATTCCCTGTCTGCTTTACAAATTTTAGAAAAACATTTTGTTGTAATTATGAATATAAACAAATAAAAATAGGCCATTTACAGCTTTCAAATCTGTGTCTTATCAATATGACCAAAATGACTGTTATGATCAATTATGTAAGAAACTCTGAAAACTGGACTGACAGTTTCAATTTACTGTAACTTCTATGTCAAGCGGCTTTGACAAAATTTTCATTGTAAAAGCACTAGATAAATAAAGATGAATTGAATTGAATCTGCTTAAATGTGTACACAATAATGGATAAAAAAATATGATCTGATTTATTTTACATTTAATGTGCATCAAAATTACAGTGTGTGTAGCCAATGTCTCCAGTGTCCTTTCACTTTTCAGCTTTGATGAGAGTTTTTAAGATTTAATGAAAACTAATGTTTTATTATTTTATTTCAGACCTAATTGAAGAGAATGAGGGCAGTAAAGAGGAGGAACATCATGTCAAAACTGAGGAAGAAAAACATTTACAGACTGATGGTATTTTGAAAAGGAGAGACAAGAATTGTTTCACCTGCACTCAGTGTGGAAAAAGTTTCAGCAGATCTTCACACCTTAATGAACACATGAGGATCCACACTGGAGAGAAACCATTCACGTGCACACAGTGTGGGATGAGTTTCACCCAATCATCATCCCTTAATCACCACATGAAGATCCACACTGGAGAGAAACCATTCACATGCGCTCAGTGTGGGAAGAGTTTCAGCCGATCATCATCCCTTAGTCAACACATGAGGATCCACACTGGAGAGAAACCATTCACATGCACTCAGTGTGGGAAGAGCTTCAACTGCTCATCACACCTTAATCAACACACGAGGATCCACACTGGAGAGAAACCATTCACATGCACTCAGTGTGGGAAGAGTTTCAGCTGCTCATCACACCTTAATAAACACATGAGGATCCACACTGGAGAGAAACCATTCACTTGCATTCAGTGTGGGAAGACTTTCAGCCAATCATCAAACCTTAATCAACACATGAGGATCCACACTGGAGAGAAACCATTCACTTGCACTCAGTGTGGCAAGAGTTTCAACTGCTCATCACACCTTAATCAACACATGAGAGAAACCATACACTTGCACTTAAGCTGGGGTTACACTGGACTTTTCTTCTCATAGACTTCCATTAATACGCATGTGAATGCGTCAGACCGAAAGTTTGTGCGTCAAATTTCGCAGTTCGCTGCGTTGGAAAGTTCAAGCTTGGTAAACTCTGACCTGCGAAATAGCATCACTTGACTGTGTGAGACCAGTCGAAGATCAAAACATGACCTCTCTGGACATAAATTTAAAAAATGGACTAATCGCTCACTTTTTAATGTATAATCATCTTGAATTTGTTTTGGCAACAGAAGCTTCCAGTGTACATAAAGTGACAAGTGACAACACAAAATTAAATATGAGAAAAGAAAAAGGCGATAAACATTAAACAGAGATACAGTTAGTCAAAAAGATTTGGATGTTGAATTGTATGTACACATTTGTTATAAATATACAGGTTATAAGGTGCTGTGTACAAGTGCGTATGAGAAAGTATTGCACATTAATTGCACAGTAGGGGAATATTTAACTGTTCATGAGGTAGATGGCCTGAGGAAAGAAACTTTTCCTGTGTCTGGCTGTTTTTGTGCTTGGTGCTCTGTAGCGAAACATTTAACATTTATTACAGCTCCAACATTTAAACTGCACCAGACGATTCACACTGGAGAGACCGTACAAGTGTTCACACTGTGACAAGAGGTTTAATCAATTAACACATCTGAAAACACAAAAGAGGATTCACACTGGAGAGAAACCGTACAGATCTGATCAGTGTCTACAGAGTTTCGCTCATTCGGCGCAGCTTAAGAAACACATGGACAAAAAGTTGCACACATGACATGAATGCAGCAAAACATTTTCTCATGTGCAAAGGATGTTTCATGTCTGAATAATATTTGAAAAGGCTGAGTGAGGGTATACTGTTTTCCAACACTCCTACACTGTAGTAGGTGGGGGTGTAAATGTGTTGCGCTCCTCGCGTTTACCGTAAACACAATGATGGTGGCTGGGAGAAGAACAATGTGCACAGGATTTTTCATGTCTGAATAATGTTTAAAAAGGCTGAGTGACGGTATACTGTTTTCCAACACTCCTACACTGCAGTAGGTGGGGTTGTAAATGTGTTGCGCTCCTCTCGTTTACCGTAAACACAATGATGGCGGCTGAGAGAAGAACAGTTTCATAAACATCTGGCAAACAGCACCGCTGCAGCTTAAAATCTCTTTGCAAGTGATTGTAGAGGTGCGGATACATCTGTACTCCACTCTTCAGTGTAATCATGTGGCTAGTGTTGTTTTGGATGATGTTCTCTGTCCGACTCCCTGAATGAGAAACAAATCACTGGAAAGACACCGCACATCAAAGAAGGTGGAGCTGCAGGACGGTTAGTT
This sequence comes from Danio kyathit, assembly GCA_903798195.1. Classification (NCBI taxonomy): domain Eukaryota; kingdom Metazoa; phylum Chordata; class Actinopteri; order Cypriniformes; family Danionidae; genus Danio; species Danio kyathit. The sequence goes on from CAIGQS010000005.1 coordinate 1,017,644, forward strand.
TGCAGTATACCAGGGCCTCGAGTTTGAAAAGTCTATTCATTTGCCCTGTGTTGTTTGTTATATTAATAAAGTTTAGGTTTAGGTTGAAGATTCTTTCTAGTTTACTACATTTTACTTTTTTTGAGTAGAATACAAAGTTGATGAATATTTTATGATTTAGGCAGAGTGACAGGTATTAAGTTTTACAATATTAATACACTGTGATGATCCCAAGACTCCAGATTGGAGTATGTGGTAAATCCTGATTGGATGCCTGCATTACTCATCAATGGGTATATAAAAGTTGTTGTGCTAGCTACTCCAGGACGCTGTGGCTACTCGGGAGTCCTCATGTCAAGACCTGCCATCTCATTGACTCTTTAACCTTATGGTTTTGTTTTGCATTACTTATATCATGTAGTTAAAGTGATGTTGTGATTATATTCTAAGTTCTTTATCTTCATTATTATTCCTAGACATTTGTTGGTTGCTTTGATTGATTGTTCTATGAGTTACATTTTATAATAAATGATTTGCATTCAGGCTATTTTGTTGGCTCATCTCTCTTTTATGTTGCGACTCAAACAAGCGAGTCATAACGCTTTGTAAAATGTGTCCGGTTGTATCTGAGATCTTGTCCTTTCAGTCATGACCATAGGTGAGAGTAGGAACCTAGATTGAGCAGTAAATTGAGAACATTGCCTTTCGTCTCAGCTCCTTCACTACAACAGACAGTCACATCAACTGCATTACTGCTGCCGCTGCACTGATCCATCTTTAAATCTCACTTTCCATTCCTTATGAAAAAAACAAAAACCGCAGATACTTGAACTCCATTTGGGGTAAAGACTCTCCTCCAAACTGTAGATGGCCACCTTTTTCCAGTCAAGTACCATCGTTTCTGACTTGGAGGTGCTGTTTCTTTCCCTGCCGTGTCACACTCAGCAGCAAACCGTCCCACTGCATGCTGAAGGTCCATGTCATATGAAGCCAAAAGGACAACGTTATCTGCAAATAATAATAAATTTTATTTATATTGCGCTTTTCTTAGACTCAAAGCGCTAACAAGAGCATCAAACGCAGTAGAACATGAAATACACAAAAAGTACAGGTTAAAAAAATAAAAATAAGAATAAAATACAGAATTAAGAAAGCCTCATAAGTTATAAGCAATAATAAAAAGATGAGTTTTGAGGAGTTTTTTAAAACAGTCCAGGGAACTGGCATTCCTGATGTTTGTGTGGAGAGCATTCCACAATTTAGGTGCATGATAAGAGAATGCCCTACCTCCCATGGTGCTAAGTTTACAACGAGGCTAAAACAAGGTGAGCCCCAAAGTAGAACGTAGATTACGAGAGGAAAAGGAGGTACATATCAAATCACATATATAATCAGGAGCAGAACCGTAAACAGCTTTATAAGTTAAAATCAAGGTTTTAAATGCTTGACTTAACAGGCAACTAGTGTAACTGTTGGAGTACTGGGGTAATGTGAGAGCGAGATGATGTGTGAGTGAACACATGCAGCTGAGTTTTGAACATATTGTAAAATTTTAAGTGAATTGGCTGGCAGACCCCCAAATAAAGAGTTACAAAAATCTAAACGAGACGTAATAAAAGCATGGACAAGCCTTTCAGCATCTGGTGTAGAGAGAAAAGGACGGATGTGGGCAATGTTGCTTAAGTGATAAAATGCCGTTTTTGTTACCTGTTTAAAATGAGGTTTCAAGCTAAGCTGAGCATCAAAAAGTACACCAAGATTTCGCACCTGCATAGAAGACGTTAAAAGGGAGTCATCAACTGTTAACATGAGATTGCCACATCTATTAACAGTAGAGGGTGTGCCAATAAGTAAAATCTTGGAGCTATTTAATTTGAGAGTAAAGTTTTGTTGCATCCAGGCTTTAATTTCCACTAAGCAGGCGTTTAGTGTTAACAGTGAGGCAGATAGATTAGGAGATGTACTAATATAAATCTGTGTGTCGTCAGCATAGCAATGATAATTAATACTATATTTTGTAGAACTTTTCCGAGAGGTAGCATATAAATGCAAAACAAAAGTGCCCCGAGTACCGAACCCTGGGGGACACCGTGACACAGAGGAACAGTTTGCGATCTATGACCCCCCAAATAAATGAACTGTGAGCGTTCAGTGAAGTAGGATATGAACCAACATAGTGCTGTCCCAGCTAAGCCAACCCAGTTTCGAAGTCTATCCAATAGTAAGCTGTAAGAGATAGTGTCAAATGCTGCAGTTAAATCCAAGAGCACCAGGATACCACAAGCCTCCAAGTCAGCAATCATAAGAAGGTCATTAGTGACCTTAACTAAAGCTGTTTCCACACTGTGACCCGATCTAAAGCCCAACTGAAATACATCAAATAAAGCATTTACCTTAAGGTGGTTTTTCAGTTGACCCGCAACCATGCTCAAGAACTTTTGCTAAAAAGGGTAAATTCGAAATAGGCCGATAGTTTGAAAAATCTGTGGAGTCACACAGCAAGGTTTTTTAAGGATTGGCGTAACAGCAGCAGTCTTCAATGCGGTTTCTATTGACCCCGCACTGAGTGAGGCATTCACGATAGATGTGATATGGGGCACAAATAGTGATAAACAGTTTTTTTAAAACAGAGGTTGGAAAGGGATCTAGTATGCAGGATGATGAAGTCATTGACATTACAGTCTTAGCAATAAGATTATCATCAACAGCATTAAAAGATGAAAGACTCGGAGCAGACAAAGAAGATAAAAGCTCAACATGCAGAGAATTCGCATCACAGGCAATAGAGGTGAAAATATTATCAACCTTTGTTATGAAAAAGTCTAAGAATTCATTACAAAGCTCAACAGACGCAGAGGTGAGTTTTTTTGGGAGGTCCAGTCAAATTATTAAGTGAAGTTTATTCATAAACTAATTTCGAGAGGATCACGTGCTTATGATTTATCACAGCTTGTCTCGCATTAACTAATCATGATCTCCCAATCATATGATTCCCCATTTACTATATATAACCACAGTTTTAGTCCACAGTTATCTTCGTATGGAAGAGCACTTCCTGCTACTAAAAAGCTCTAGCTCTAAAAACTTTTACAGCATTACATTTCTAACCTAGCAATATGGAAATAACCAACAAACATCTACAACTTCAACCAGAGCCCTGCTCTCCCTGAGAATACAGCCACTGCAATGAAGCCCAACTCTCACTGATCTCTTAGCAGTCCACCTGTGGTAATGTACATAGCATGCCTTAAAGGGAAGCCTTGCAAAATAACTACTCTCTAACAAGACTAAACATTTCGTATATCTTTACAAAGGCGTGACTAGAATAGTTTAAACCATTTTAAAAGACACAAATACTATCGACTTAGTGTCCCCGTTGAACTGTGTCCAACCAGAAATTATAACAAACCAAATAAACCCACCTCTCAAGCCTCTGGCCTGTCCACAGGTCCATAACATTTTAACAGCTTGGAGTAATTCGACTGCAAGGATCAAAGCAATCCAATACATAAAACATTAGTCCATAACTTATTTATATGTTGATAAACATCCATGGATACACTGCTGTCATCCAAATTAGTAGCTGGAGTGCGTTCAGTAAAGTAGCATCTTGTAGACAAAGGCTGTTTCTCAATTCCAAGAATGCTGAGAACGGACTTGCATTCTTGTGGAGACTGGTCTTGGCAGGTTTCCTCGGTAGACCGAACTCGGGAGACCACAAGAACAGAGAACGCGTCCTGTGAGAAATGAGATGCTGCGTTCTTCCCTGGTTGTTCCTGATAGTCACGTGACCTTCACGTGTTTTAAATAAAAAATTGTTTAAACATTACAGCATTTATACAATGATTTATTGTTTTTCCCCTTTTCAAAATATATATTATGCATAAAAACATTATAAATATACGTTGCACAATACAAATAAAACTGATTTTAATACGAACTTGAGCAAACAAACACTCTTATTGTGTTTATTCCTTTATTAAGATGTCCATGTTAATGTTTATATTCACCGGTTCATTTAGGGAAACTCTTGAGGTAAATAAGTTATATCTCCGAACTTTAATAATAAATCTAAATAAAATGCTGCGCTTCCCACCTCCAATCGCAATGACTTCTGGGACTTCTAGAGCGAGATCGGTGCTCAAGTCTGCATCGGTGCGTCCTCGATATCAAGTACACATCCGGGAAGTTGCACGGGTCCTCTGTACTTGCGATCTTGAGTATTGGAACTGAACTTTGGCAGCTGATAATGACGTTACACGAGAACACGAGGACGCAAGACCGCTGAAGAACGCATATTGAGAAACAGCCAAACACTTGTAATTTGGTCTACAAAATGGCTGCTGACCTTTGCACTTTTGTTTGACACTCCATCGAGCCAATAGCTGAAAGGAGAAGTGTCACCATCCAAGAGCTCTCAGAACATGAGATAGTCCCGCCCTCTCTACTGATAGTTCATGAACATACTCAGTTGCAAAGACTTGTGAATGAATTGGGCAAGTTATGCTTATAATTTTAATCATGTTAAGATTCCAAACGTAAATGTTTTTTTTAATCATGGTTTAAAGAAAAGCCCATAGCCAAAATTCCAGTGACACAGTTTCTAATAAGTACAGTTCAAGTACAAATTAAATGTCAACATCGTTTTCGAAGGCAAGTAAATAAATAAATAAATAAACCCCACCACTGCCGATAGCATTTAACTTCTGAAAATTACCCAGCTAATGAAAATATTCTACACATCAAACATAGAAGTCCGATTGTAATATGCCACAAGGATTTAAATTTATCACTTCACCTACTCTGCCTTCAAGAGGTATTTCCAGGACCACCAGCCAAGCCATGTTCCATATCCTCAGCTCTCCATCCCTCCACCATCTTGTGGGGGACAAATGTCTACCAAAATTTTTTTAAGCATTATCTGTCTATTCCTGTAAATAGTCCTCACCGTGCTAGAGAACTGCGTTCTCACCCTGACACTAATTTTTCTGACTTTCTCATTTCAGGTCTAACCCACGGATTTCACCCGGCTCTCCACTCAGCTCTCCCCTCCATTAGTCTTTCGTCCTAATCTTTAATCAGCTATCTCAGATCCCGAAACTGTCGATCATCTTATTTAAAAAAATAGATCAACAACCACTTTATGATTGGACCATTCTCTGCCCCACCATTCAAGATTTCATGCATTAGTCCCATAAGCACTGCAACTCGCAAGTTCTCTGACTAATGGATTCTATCTAATAATTTCCTAAGTCTCATCCAACTTTTAGATGATATTCTAATCATCTTTCCCCCCACATCGCTTCCAGCCAAACACCTAGAGATCACCCAAAGGTTTTCGCCAATCTAGGTATTCCTCTCGCAGAGGCTGGACCCAATACATCTATTGAATTTCTAGGCATCAACTTAGATTATTTTCTTATATCCCTCATTTTTCAAGAAAACAGACTTGAACAAAACATGTACTGTTATTCATCCTCAGCCACCTAAATTTTACCATGCGAATTATACCACAAGGGTCCCTATTTACAACTTGCCTCCTCCAGCTCCCTACCACAGTCCATGATTTAGAAGACACAATTTCTCTCACCAAACCCACCCACAAAGAACTCAGCTTATGGATTGCCTTCCTTAAGCATTGGAATAGCTGTTCCTTCTACAGCGATTTTGTTCACACCCCCATTCGATATTAGCCTATATACTGGCGCTGCCCCATCAGTTGAGTTCAAAGGTTACTCCGAGTCCTCTGGTTCGCCACCACACGGCCCCCTCGATTTCCACTCCAGAAAACCATTGTTCATCAGCTTTCTTTAAACTGTACCCAATGGTTGCTGCCGTCATACTATAGGGAGACAAATGGTCTACCTCTAGCATTCTCATTCATCTTATTTGAACATCAGCCAAAAAAATAAAAAATAAATAAATAAATAAAAACAATTTATCATGTCTGCTTAACATGTGCCAGGTTGCAAAATCAAATAACTGACTCTTTCTCTTTTTTTCTATCCAGAACTCCGGTCATCAGCTCCAGAAGTGGACCCCAACCCAACGCCTGTCCCTCCCTTTCCAGAAACGACATTTCCTTAAGCATCCCTACACTCAAGGAGATCACAAGAAACAAACCCCCTAGCCCCTCTGTTTTACTGACGACGCTAATCGTCCAGTATCATGTCTTTGATTCCAGAAACACCTCAAAGTCCTCTGCCTCTCAGGATTCCCTCCCGAACCATTTTCCTGCCATTCTTTCAGAATTGGCACTGCCACCACAGCAGTCATTAACGGGCTTTCCCAGCATCAGAGCCAGACCCTCGATTGTTGGTCCTCTGAAGCTTTTCAAATCCTACATTCGCCTTAATCTTTCACCTCAAAGAACCCCTGTCGGTTCTTTCAAACCCCTCAGCCCTACCTTAGCCACCCCTTTATCCTCTAGCTAAAGCCATCTATCTGTTGATCCCTGGCAAACCCCTCTATGGCTCAGACTCGTGCAGGAGTCAACACGAGCTTCGGCTCTCGCAAGAGCCCCCCCCATCACCCGCACCTTTCTGTTCCCCCTGCCAGTGTTGAGTGCTTCCGCTGTTCCTTCACAGCTCTTAACCCTTGCCTTTGACTCATCTAATCTCCTTTCTCTACCTTAGCAAGACCCTAAGCTCAGACTTCCGCAGGAGTCAGCACGTGCTTCCGCTCTTGCAAGAGCCTCACCTTCCTGTTTCCACTGCCAGCATTGAGTGCTTCCACTGCATCAGTTTATTCACCAGTATCTACATCGTTTATTCTGCATTCATTAGCATTTCAGGTTTATTATTCCGTTTTTTGCATAGTAATCGCATTACCTCCAACAGCTCTCCCCTTTCCTTCCCCCGGCAACCATTGTGTGCTCCCGCTGCTGTATCTTTCTTATTGCATAGTTTGTATATTCTGTTTAGTAATTGTATAGCATGTTTGTGTTACCTACAGCTGCTAGTGCTTCCGCTGCTTTAATTAATTATTCTGCATAGTAGTTTATTATTATACTTTTATGCCTTATACGGTACCATTTGCATACTAACTGTATAGCATACCTTTACTTCCAGCTACCTTCCTCTTTGTTTTCCCATTCCAGCGTTGAGTGCATTCGCTGCACCAGTTTACTTATTTTCCATATAGTTATCCACCAAAGGTCTACATTATGGTTATCCTGCATAGTAGTCCTTTTTAGTATTTTGTTTATTGTATTGTGTATTTCTGCATATTAATCATGTTACTTCCAGCATCTCTCCCCTTTCTTTCTTCTTGCCAGCGTTGAGTGCTTTTGCTGTTTTCTCCCAGCCATTTACTCCCTACCCTCGACTCTCATTCAACCTCCTTCCTCCACCTTAGCATCACCCCAAGCTCCGACTCCCACAGGAGTCCCTCTGAGCTCCAACCCCTGCAGGGGTTACTCCCCACCCATTCCTCGTACCAAGCATAATGCAGCCTTGCACTCAACTCTCACAAGAGCCACCCTAACATACGTAGTTATTCATATATGTTAATGTTGCATGTTTTTGTATGCATTTTTTGTTTGTATGTATTGTGTGTGTGTGTGTGTGTGTGTATATGTATATGTGTATGTATGTATATATATATATATATATATATATATATATATATATATATATATATATATATATATATATATATATATATATATAAAATGTTTGTTCCCCCCTTTTCAGCTTTCTTAACCTTTCCTTCCTGCATCAAGCGCTTCCACTGCCTTTGCTCACTTTACTTCCAGCTTTAAGTTCCTCTCCTCAACACCCTACTTCCAACTTTCTCTCTCCTACTGTTTAAGCTCTGACCCCCGCAGGGGTCCATCCGAGTTCCAACTCCTGCAGGAGTTACTCCCACTCACATACTCAAGCATAACTCAGCCTTGTGCTCGATTCTCACAAGAGTCACCCTAACATCTGTAGTTATTCACATGTGTTTATGTGGCATGTTTTTTGTATGCATTTTTGTGCATATATGTATTGAGTATATACAATTATACACGTTCCCCCCCCCCCCCCCCCCCCCCCCTTTCAGCTTTCTTAACCTTTTCTTCTCCCTGCATTGAGCGTTTCCACTGCCTTTGCTCACCTTACTTTCCAGCTTTAAGTTTCTTCCCTCTCTCCAAACTTCCTACTTCCAACTTCTTATCTCATTTAAGTCCTCACCTCCAAGCTCTGATCCCCGCAGGGGTCCTCTCGAGCTCCAACTCCCGCAGGAGTTACTCCCCTCCCACACGCACCCTTTCCTCATTACAAGTATCACGCAATCTTGCGCCAACTCCCACAAGAGCCACCCTAACATAAATGGTTAAACCCATTCGGTAACGGGCACGTTTCGTCTGCATTTGTGCAAGTATGTATATTCTGATGTTTTGTGCTTGTTCTCCCCTAACCTTTCAAATCTTCAATACTCCACTTCCAACTTTCTCTCCTCTTCCGCTTAAACCCTCACCCTAAGCTCTGACCCCCGCAGGGGTCTCTCCGAGCTCCAACTCCCGCAGGAGTTACTCACCCCCCCCCCCCCCCCCACCCTAAGTACAGATATGGCTACTAAGAACGCGCGTTTCTTCCTGCGCAGTACTGCAGTTTGTGATTTGTAGTCACGCGGCGTACTGCGGCCGTAAAGTCCACATTTTCATTTTTTTTTTAAAAACATTTCTGTGCTTTACGCAATAACCACCAGGTGGCGCAAGGAACAACCGCTTTTCCATTGACTAACAGTATTTGTATACAAGAGTGCTCGATTCAGCTCCCTCGATGCCTCCAGCTGGGCTTCTTTATTTATTAATTTTGGAGAACAGGCCCGGTTTGGCTAATCGGGAGGACCGGGAGAATTTCCCGGTGGGCCGGTCCGTTTTTTAGCCGCAAGGGCCTGTGTGCGTAGCTGCTTGCATCCGCACTTTTTTCATTTATTTGATCATAGCCTTAATCCTTTTTTCCATTATTTAATTCATTATTTTGCCGCAACTCCGCATTTTTATTTATTTATTTAGGTAATACTGGTCAAAAGTGTTGCAGAGGACTGTGTAATTTTTTGATCCAAACGCACCAGAATAACACTACTGTTGTGGTCCAGTGGTCAGCACGTTGGATTATGACGCCGCCAGCCCGAGTTCGAACCTCGTCAGGATAATTTATTTATTTATTTTTTTGTTAAGACATAATACTGTTTGGGTTACTTACTGTATATAGGTGGACATATTTTATTTTAAGTTACTGACTTAAGGCAGTAATATATGTTTTATAGTGATAATATCAATGAAAGTTATGCAACGATACCGTTTACATAAACAGACGGATCATGGCTTCAGCACAAAACGAGTGCTTTAAATCATATTTTATTCTCTGTATTTCGTTCCGTTTTATTTGGAATAATATAAATGTTTAAAGTTTAAATAAATACAGAAACAAGCGTCATTACTCTTTCACTCCATTTCTCACACACGTCATGCATGGACCTTTTTAACATGACAAAAACTCTGGAAAACCGACACAACATTAACATTCTTGTAATTTATTTATTTATCTCCCCACATTATTATTTATTTATAAATGTATTTATGCAGGAAGTTTATTTATTTATTTGCATATTTATTTTATTTATTTACTCATTTATTTATTTATTTATTTATTTGCATATGTATTTATTTATTTGTGCATTTATTTATTTATTTACTCATTTATTTATTTATTTGCATATGTATTTATTTATTTGTGCATTTATTTTATTTATTTACTCATTTATTTATTTATTTGCGTATGTATTTATTTATTTGTGTATTTATTTATTTACTCATTTAATTACTTATTTGCGTATTTATTTTATTTATTTACTCATTTATTTATTTATTTATTTGCGTATGTATTTATTTATTTGTGTATTTATTTATTTACTCATTTAGTTACTTATTTGCGTATTTATTTATTTATTTATTTATTTGCGTATTTACCTATTTACTTATTTATGCAGGATATTGCAGGATTTATGCAGGATATTGCCTAATCAAAACACTTCGGGAGCCGCAACGTCACTCTCCGCCCCATTATTTCTTCTAAATCGCACAAAAGTGTCATATTCGTTTGTGCTGATTTGTGCAGTTAAATAAACACTTTATTTGTTTTTGTTGTTTATATATAACCAAAATATTTGGTTAGATTTGTGCTGGTTTGTGCCGTGGAAATGAACATCAGATATTTATTCACGCACAAATATGTTATTTTCGTTTGCTCATTATTTGTGCTCGTTTGTGCTGCCAAAAAAAAAATTATTTGGCCTAAAAATAATATTAGATCATTCAG
>CAIGQS010000005.1:1028432-1056252 GCA_903798195.1 Danio kyathit
AATATGAGAGCATTGCTTCAAGTTTTTATAGTATTTTTTATAGAGCTGTCTTGTACGGTCTGCACCGTGGAGGGCCAGCAAACGCACTGGCCACCTGCTCGTGCACAACACAAAGCTAAAAGAAATCAGATTCTATGCAAGTTTGTGACACCACCAGGGCAAGTAAACACTGAGTTGAATTCAAATTTCTAACCTCACACAGCTTTGCAGAAAGGATGTTTTCAGTGAACGTCAGTGCTCAACAGAAGCCTAATTTGACAATTGGCATAAAAGCCGGAGGTTGTTTCCGCCCAGTTTCGAACTGGGGACCTTTCGCGTGTGAGGCGAACGTGATAACCACTACACTACGGAAACCTACGAGAGTACAGGACGCAGGTAACCTTTTTGCTTGGGTGTCTGTTGACAATCATTCGGCTGGCAGCAGTTGCTGCAATCGTTTTCTCGCCAAAAGAAGAACGCTGTTTCTGCTTGGTTTCGAAGCGAGGACCTTTCGCGTGTTAGGCAAACGTGATGACCACTACACTACAGAAACCCCACCCGTGCTTTCAGCAGGGAAGTTTGGCCTGCAAGGATAGCACAAGGTGTACGCGTTTGTCAATCAAGCGGACAAAGCCTCCTCAGTGCTACAAGCTTCCTGCAGGTTTTAGCATACACACCGTTTGCCTAGCTCGGAGCAATGACTTTGTAGCGTGAACCATCCAGTGAGCAGAGAGCCACTTCAGAATGTGCATGAAAGCAAATCTGCATGTTTCCACACAGTTTCTAACAGGAGACCTTCCGCTTGTAAAGCCATCGTGACAACCAAAGGAGCCTCCGGTCGGGCTGTGAGCACCGTCTTGTGGTGCCGTCGCAGAGAGGCTGTAAGTCACTCACCACTATGTTTTTATTCAATGTTGCACGCTGGTGGTGTTAGGGGTATTTACAGTTTTAACCCAAAGAATGACCAGTCTGTCAGATGAAGAAGAGCCGGAGTCAGAGATTTAAATAAATAAATAAAAGTTTACTGAAGATAGTTTGCAGTTTCATCAGCAGAAGCCAGCTTCAACACTCGCAATGAGTTCCTAGGCCGCTCTGCTTACAATCACAAATCAACATCAATTATACTCTTTACACAATGTCATTTTCTGCGTCATACATATAGGTGATCTAACCTATTGGTTAAAACACAGATAGACTAGGAAAATTTCCACGTGGGTGCGTGCGTACAATTCTGAACAATATCTTAAGCATAAACGTCAGACATCCAATAGACTGTTTAGAGCTGACTCCAGACCTGTTAAAAGTATCTACAATCAAATAGAGCACACACACTTAAAGTACAATCTGCTTCTTATCCAAGGCTGAGTGTACTTCTCAGCCGTCTTTATCAAAAACTGGTTGAAAACCGGTATAATCTACATTCAGACAGTTAAATTCTCACTACATCAAGTCTATCTTGACTAAAAAGTAAAATCACTTTAGAAGAATTAACCGTAAAAATAGCAAAATCACTTAAGACATTTTAGATAGAATTAACTCATAGAAATAACAATAGAAACAATAGAACAATATTGTTTCAAGTCTTCAGCCGTTCATTTCCACTCAAGGTCTCCGTGACCTCTGACCTAGTTTGGTGGCTCCTGAAAATAGTTTCAAAGAGACAGGCAATGCACTGAACATTCTTACATAAAGCAGTGTATTTAACTTATTCATTAGTTGAAATCATTTCAAAGTTAAATACTCATTCAAGTAATCAAATATTTAATAAACATAACGAGACATAGGATGATGAGGAAAGGATAAACGTTGATCCATGCTTAGATGAACTGGACGGTAGAAATCCGAATCCTTCAGTCCCCCCTTTTTGACCAATGCGGACAATTCCGCTTTCGGTCAACCAGTGAGGACATTAAGGAAAGTGGGAGTAATGACTCCTGTTCCCTTAATTAGCGTCTCGTTGCCCCTTCACAGTTAACAAACTAATATCAAATCCACTCTCTGGAAGCCGGGCTAAATGAATGAACACTGTTATTGCACTCCTGACATTGAGCCAGACCCTCAGTCACCTCAAAGAGACTAGATATAGATATACTTGTTACCTAAAGACCAAGAAAGATGCAATAGTTTTTACAAAACAATTAATCCAATATATTATCATGCAAGAAGAAGGATTGTGAATCCATTTCTTTTGTTCCCACTTTTTAGGGGTTTAACACAATTTTAGTCTAATTCAACAAAGATCAAACATAAGTAATTCAAACTCAAGCATCTTTCAACAGAAATAAGACTAAACCTTATATTTATCTTCTCAACTTGTCATTTGTACCATATTACTTTACTCTGACTAAACCATTCAACATAATCAGAAGCAGACAATATGATCTTGTATAAAATTCATTTGATTCTTACTGTCTGATCAATTAGAAATGCTCACAGGTTGGAAATCTTTCATATTTGTCATTTGACAGTAAAACCTGTTCACAAGCATTACCAATTGAACAAGAACAGACTGATTTAATAATTCTATTACCACATATAATCAAGACTCTTGCTTGGATATGGACTATCAAAGTTTTATTCAAAGACAGTCTAAATTTCTGGAAAACATAAGTGAAAATCATTTTCAAACAGCACTGTCAGTATTCACAATAATAATATTGACTTGAGTTGACTGCTTCAAAATGCTTTTAAAGCTCATGCTGCATTTTTGTTTCTTTAAAATGTTCATTTTCGCTGCAGCAGTATAAACTCTTCTTACTGAATGTTCACTTAACCATCAGATTCAAACGCTTTCATTCAACTTTATCTCTCTGTTCTACACAACATCCAAACAATTATGTTCCTCTGCCCTTGAGGACACACACATAGACAGAGAGTGACTTGCTGCATTTGCCTTTAACACAAATTACTTCAACTCAATTCTCTGCGTATTTTTTATTTTTTTTTCCTGTGCTAGAGTGAGGGTGCTTTCTGGACAATTTGGTTAGTGACTTAGCCACTGTCACTGTTTAAATGCCATCATACCTTTAACATTCAGTTAGCAAAGAGTTAACTGTAATTAACCTTTAAACTCTCAGTGAATTTAGACATGGGTTTATAGCCTAATATAGATGACAGCTTTCAATTTCACTTCAAAATCAGCTATAAATTAATAAAACTTTTTAAAGTTATTATTATTTCAGAGAGTAATCTGAATCAGGAAAAGAAGTCATCATTAACTATTGCAAACAGAGCCGGATAACCCATCTATTTAAAGCTCATCTCATGGTCTGCATCATCCTTTCATCAGATTTACTCAGCATTATTAACCTCTGGAATGTTTGATATTTTGCTTAGACAATCTGTAATGATATCACACTCATTCCAGAGGTTAGTGACAATATTCATAATACAGGGACAAATTATTCCCCCATGACAATAAGCATTATTGTACCATAGGTATGAATATTGTGACAACTCATAATTAAGCTTGCTTTAGGTGTTGAACTCGCACAAATTTATTCTTAAAATTCTCTATCCAGTTTCACCTAGTTTTACATAGTCTTTTATCAGGTTTCAAAGTTTTCCTGTTCATAATCAATGTCTTTTCCAAGACAATCAGCTGGGTTGTTTTGCTTTCTTAATATCGTTGCTAAGCAAGTCGATAACAGAAGCAAAACACGACTCATGGCTTCACTCAGTCTCTGTCTCTCTGTTTCATGCACATAATTTTTCAATAGTCTTTAGACTATAACATTAAAATTATTACAATACAGAATCTTTAATCATTCACCAATGTTCCAAATGTCAAAAGTTTTTATCTTTCAAAACTCAGTTGGAACTATTTAAAGACTAAGAGAATTTCTTGTAATTATTTTACCTTAACTGCTTAATTCCCTTCAGCTGTGTTATCCAAACCATCTCAAAGGCAGTCTTTATCTTTAGCCAGCACCATCTCGAAAATGTCCTTTGCCACGCATAAGGACCTGCATCAGTAAAATACTATGAAAAATCAGACATATCAGTTAAAAATCATCTCAGCTTCACATTCAGGAATTCATCGTTCTTAAAAATCAGACCGCAAATATCCAGTGCTTTTAAAGCAGCCAATTACATGATATTGGTAAAATTTTAAGAAACTATACTGTCTCCAATGGTTCTTGAAAGCCCATTGCCATTAACTTTTTTTTTTTTCAATCATCTCCTTCAGGGTATCATACCCTGGCATAGTCCGTTGATGCGTCACAAGGACAGACATGTCCTCAATAAAGGCAGGATTCTGATCAGGTCTGGACGGGGCCACGGAGGCAGACTACTGTAACTTCTAACAGTTCCCCTCTAAGGATGTCTTTGGCCGAAGGAACATCACCCCAGTCCAGCACCATCTTTCACATTAAACACCCCCCTTTTTGGGTAGATGCCCCAGGGGTTACGGGGGGTCCCATGTCTTAGGTTGTTTTCCGCTCTGGGTAAGGGAAAATCTTACCCGTCTTAGGGTACCCCCTTCGTGCCCACTGGTCAACTGCCACTCACACTGCAGCTCCTGTGCAGGCTTCCTCCTTGATCCAGTATTTTCTGCAACTTGGGAAAGTGCATTCAAGAACCATGAAAGCCATTGAGACTACCTACTAGAATTCAAACATTGAGACAGGTTAATCAAACACTTAAATCAACTGAACATCAAGCTGAGATTACTCAAGGAGTTTAGATATCACCCTAATCCATTCAGTGTCAGGGTCTGCTACCTCAGTAGCCACCGGGCCCTGTATTTGATGGTGAAGACTAAAGATAAGACAAAAGTTACAAACAATAATACACCACTGAAGACAAGACAAGAAATTTCCAAACAGTAATAGCAACTGTTCAAATTAATTATCTCTATAGCTCAGGGGGTATATTAGTGTTTTAAAGATGCTTTAAGAAAAGCATTTTCATTCATTTTCATTTCGCTTAGCCCCTTTATTAATCTGGGGTCGCCACAGCGGAATGAACCACCAACCTATCCAGCACATTTTTACGCAGCGGATGCCCTTCCAGCCGCAACCCATCACTGGGAAAACAAAAGCATTTTATAATCTCTTATTTGTTAAATTTAATGTTTAATTACTAATACCTCTATTAGTGCATAAACACTGACATGTAGAATTTCTGTATTCATTCTAGCATTTCTTTCACAAAATAGTCTTTGTGATTTCCAACTGAACACTGTGCTTATCAATTGTTATGGAACAGGCAGATAGCAGCTCTTAGCTAACTTCGAATGAGAGACAGAGAGTTCTGATGAATCCAGAATGGTTAATGCATGTTTACTCATTTTAAACATACATTAAACACAACATTAAACTCAATAACATAATTTCATTGAAAAATCTTTTTACTCAAGCTCGTCCTAAAACCTATAAAACAGAATTGACATGCATTTTCAAACTTAATGCTTTTACAGTCAACAATAGGTTTAGATCTTTCAGGGGTTAACTACATCCATCAAATTAATATTTGAGACCCCCATTTATGTTACTTATTTATTATTAAATATATAAATCCAACCATGAAGCTGCTTGTTTGCACAGACTTACATGGCGCATTTTTATTCGGACATGTCTCTGTTACTTTCACAGCCAAAACCAGTCATGGTGAGGGCTAAACCAAGATAACAGAGCAGTCACACAGAATCTTATCTTCTAAGACAAAACATAAGCTATTCCTTATTCCCATTAAATGTTACTGTCATTTCTGTGCTTGTGGTTTTTGCTACTAGACACTCAATATTTAGATTTTAGCTTTCCAATCAAATGCCAAAGAAAGAATCATCTTTCTTAAAATCAGTTCTAAAATCATTTTAACCCGAGAGCTTAGCTGAGCTATTTACTGCATTCTGCTCTCTTCTGTTTCATAAGTCTTATGGAGACTGAGCAAGCTACTTAATTTCTCAGTTATTTTATATCAGAGTTCAACACCAAAAGCAACAAGAAATTGAGAGGGCAATCTTACCAACAGCGCTTGGCTTCTGCTTGATGAATCTCCAAACCATCCCCAAGAGGTGCAAACTGTCCAGACCGGTCCAATCCAGTTAGGGTCATATTTTTCTCGGGATTGCTCCTGGTGCATCATTGATCAATCAACCTCACCCTGACATTTCTAGGTATCTTATCTGACTTTTGTGGCCACTACTATCTAATGCATCTCTTTATAAAGTTATTTTTGTTCAATTATTTCTTTCCCTAATAAACTGACCTACACTATTCTTAAAAATCGGGCATGCCCTGGTCTGTGAAGCAGAAAGATAGCAGTGGTGGAACTTATAACACTCTCGGAGTTAATTTAGTCACTACTAAATACAAAAACCAGTCCAAGTTTTATCCCCGAGAATGTCTTCAAAAGCCTCTTACACACCCATTACGGAGTCCTTAACTCTGGGTGGAGTAGGTACACCTTTCAATTACTGTTATACGTATCAGTATCATTATAGGTGTACCGTAAAACGCACCAGCTTTCTACCACGGGATTTACACGCAAATTTACCACAAATTTTTGTGAATCCACTGGTGCCTTTCATTCACGTCTGAATGAGAAAACCCACAGCGTTCCGTTACTAACCACTACTTCACAGACAATCCCTAGTCTATAATATACTTTAAATTATTATTTTTTTTTCTTACCTTTCTTTTTGTTGATTGATCAACGGTGTCACCAGTAAACAAATGCCCGCGCATTCTCCACCAAAAACTGTAGGGGTATTCACAGTTTTAACCCAAAGAATGACCAGTCTGTCAGATGAAGAAGAGCCGGAGTCAGAGATTTAAATAAATAAATAAAAGTTTACTGAAGATAGTTTGCAGTTTCATCAGCAGAAGCCAGCTTCAACACTCGCAATGAGTTCCTAGGCCGCTCTGACTTACAATACAACAATGCAGCAATTATAGTCTTTGCACAAGTCCAGAAAAGGTGGGATCCAGGTAAACAATTCTCATTGGTTAGAGCAAAAATAAACTATTCTAAATGTGTGCGTCAAGGAAGAATTGTATCTTGATTCCAGATATGGATAGTCTAAATGTGTACGTCAATGGATTGTCCTTAGACTCCAGATATGGATGGCGACATGGTTCTTTGGGGGTCAAGTCAACCCAAACTATTAGGAGCTGATCTCCGACCTGTAAAAAGCTGAACCATGGAGACATTCATATACGCAAGCGACAATCTGTTATGGCAACTCAAGGTTGACTCTTGTACTTCCAGCTGGCTTATCGAACTAGCTCGAGCCGGGTTTAATAAACATTCAGCTACAATATCCTCGACACACACAGTCTATGTAGCATAAAAGAAATTACTTTTAACAAGAATAAACAACAACAATAGTTAAATTACTGTATATAATTTCATGACAATAAAGAAGAACAGGTGTTCTCTCCCCCCAGCATCCGTAGTCCTGCTCCATTGTGGGTCTCCTGGAAACAGAGTTAAAATAAACAGACAAAGAAAGAGACAAGGACACTGCACATTCTTACACAAGGCAATCTGTTCAACTTATTCATTAGTTAAAATCACTGCAAAGTTAAATACTCATTCAAATAATCAATTAATTATCTTTAATGAAAATAATGAGAAATATGATGATGAGGAAAGGATAATCATCCACGATGAGAAGGTTGGGATGGGATGGTAGAAATCCAGGCCCTTCAAAGGGCATCCGCTGTGTAAAACATATGCTGGAATAGTTGGCGGTTCATTCTATTGCGGCGATCCCTGATAAATCAGGTACTAAGCTGAAGGATAGTGAGTGAGGATAGATAGATAGATAACTACACCTCACATTGATACATTAATATAAAATAACTTACATTTAATTTTTTTTATGTAAAATGTTTGTTGCCATTTTTATGAAAGTAGCTAAGCAGCATCACACCCTGTAATACTGCTTAACATTGCTCAAAAAATCAGTATCATCATCATCTTGACGCAAACTCACAGCATTCAGCATGTAGTTTTGTGACTGTTACATCAAAAACAACAGCTGAATTCTGTAGGCCTGTCTGTCTTTATAAATAATGTCCTACATTTACACTGAATTCTGTCCAAAATCTCTTGACTTTTTTTTCTTTTGCTAAAATAAATTCTTATTGTATTTGACTGTACTATCTTTAAATTAGGCTCGCTGCCTTATTCTCTTCAAAGTGCAGCTCTCATACAGAGCCTGTTATTTCAGTGTTTTTCCAGGCTATTGTGAAATTTGTGGATTCCTTCTTTTTTGTTCTCGGCTGATCACAGGGAAAAAGGAAAATGGCAGGAAAAACTTGAGTTTGATCATTGAGTTGTTTTTCCCTTAATGGTCATTTTCCTTTTTTTCTTATTTATTTCAACTATCACATCACTTTTCAGGTGAGGGGGAAAACGTGTTGCACTTACCTGACAAAGCTTTAGATGTTTTAAATAATGAAGTGTGTTTTTTTCTTTTAAAGGATTACACGTTTTTCATTCATTCATTTTCTTTTCAGCTTAGACCCTTCATTAATCCCGGGTCGCCAAAGCGGAATGAACCGCCAACTTATCCAGCATATGTTTTACACAGCGGATGTCCATCCAGCCGCAACCATCTCTGGGAAACATCCATACACACTCATACGCTACGGACAATTTAGCCTACCCAATTCACCTGTACCACATGTCTTTGGACTGTGGGGGAAACCGGAGATTACATCTTTTTAAATGAATTTTAAATAAGTTTGAATGATTATTAAATAAATCTCAAACATTGTGACTTTTATTTAGTTTATAAAGCATAATATGAATCCACTGAAACAGAGCTTTGTGACACTGGGTCATTTCTGCAACTTTTTAATAAGAATATGAAATAACAGCACAGTGGAAGACTGTATATATAATAATAATATCAGATAATAGCAACACTAAAGAAAATAAACAATGTCCAGTACATACAAGTGCAAACAAATGAACAAAATCTGACCATTAATCAAACAACATAGAGGCAACATAGGTAATAGGTAATCTTCAATAAAACATGGCGGTGAATCCTAGGATGAATATACTATAGCTTACTATGAAGAATGAACATTCCTGGTCAAATCTCGGCAGTGAGGTCCATGCAGCTGGAACTGAAAAGCCTTGGTAATCTGAAACAAAAAGAAGACGACAACCAAAAAGTGCACAATAATATGGTTGACAGTTAAAGATGGGTGGAAGGGAGGGTTACGAGCAGTTTGAGCATACTTCCCTGATGAAAAAAAAGTATACTAAATTGTATTGCAAATATATTTTTAATTCCAATAGTACATTGAAAGTATACTAACCAAAAAGTATATTTAATTTAAATATATTAAAAGTGTATTATTACAATACTTTTATATATAACTTTTAACACACTTAAAAATAATTGTAATTTAGTATATTTTCTAAAAATATATTTCAGAAAAATGCACTTCAATTAAATGCTTAGTTTATTTTTTACAAGTGTATTTCTTTAGCATTTCATGGTAATATATTTTAGTATTATTTTAACTATGCTTTGAAAATGAACTTTGTAAGAATGTTCAAAGCACATTGTTAAATAAACAGAAGTTGTTTACTTTGTTAAATTTTGTAGTAATTTTAGTGTTTGTTTTCATTCATGCATTTAAGTTCATTATACTTTTAGAAAGTAAATAAAATATGTCAAATGCATTGAAAGCCCATTTAAAACATTTGTAAATAACTCATTACTGTATAAGAGAGGCGACGCAGTGGCGCAGTAGGTAGTGCTGTCGCCTCACAGCAAGAAGGTCGCTGGTTCGAGCCTCGACTAGGTCAGTTGGTGTTTCTGTGTGGAGTTTGCATGTTCTCCCTGTGTTCGTGTGGGTTTCCTCTGGGTGCTCCGGTTTCCCCCACAGTCCAAAGACATGTGGTACAGGTGAATTGGGTAGGCTAAATTGTCCATAGCGTATGAGTGTGAATTAGTGTGTGTGGATGTTTCCCAGAGATGGGTTGCAACTGGAAGGGCATCCGCTGCGTAAAAACATGCTGGATAAGTTGGCGGTTCATTCCGCTGTGGCGACTCCGGATTAATAAAGGGACTAAGCCGAAAAGAAAATGAATGAATGAATGAATAAGAGAGACGCTGTTGATGCTGACAATAAAACAAATATTGTAAATACAATAGTGTGCAAACATACACTGTTAAAAAATCCCAGATATTCACGTTACTGTAATTTTTCACAGTAAATTACATAAGTATCCCTTTGCAGGATTTAACTGTAAAAATTCACAGTATGTTGTATTCAAAATTTTATTGCGACATTGAGGATGGCAGCATGATTACAGAAAATTACTGTAAAAAAAGGGCTATATGTTTTGCCATTATAGAAATTCAAACTTTTTATTTTAGCATAAAATTTAAAACAGTAGTACAGGCACTATATATATATATATATATATATATATATATATATATATATATATATATATATATATATATATATATATATATATAACATTTTAACCGAATGTTATTGCAGCCCCAAAAACAATTTGGCTACCAAATCTTCAAAAATAACTTTAAATAAATAAATCATCCAGGTTTGAAACATGAATGTTAAATATTCATTTTTGGGTGCACCTTTATTTAACCTTCCTGTCGTGTTCGGGTCAACTCTGACCGATTTACAACTTAAAACACTCATAAATATTGTGTTTTACGTCTGATTGCCTCAAGGCCTTATGATATCCTCCACACTGTGCACTTGAACATTTAAAAGTGATGATCACCTCTTTCATTCAATTTTGAGTGTTTTAATCAACCTTGTTACACTTGTGGTGTTCCCGGTCAAAAGTGACCGCCATAGAAAATGAATGGGTATCCAGACTATATTCATCCATCAGACAGAAAACATCCCCATAAACACCACCCCAACTCACTCACTCACTCACTCACTCACTCACTCACTCACTCACTCACTCACTCACTCACTCATTTCAGATTGAACAATGTCTTTTACAGGTACACATCTCTTTTCTGTGCTTATGTGCCAATCCTCCAGCCTGATCTCACAAGGAAACGTAACTTTTACATTTTGTCAGTTTAGTGGCTAATTTGTTCAAGTTCAGTCATATGAAAATGTAAGATTTTTAAAAAGAGGCGTGGCCCCTAACCCCACCCCTAAAACCAACCGTCATTGAGGATAAGAAAATCGTACTAAATTGTATGTATGAGATCATACGAATTCATACGGATTAGCCACAAAATCATTAAGTTATGAATTGCCATGTGATAGCGTTGGATCCTCCAACGTGAATTAATTTCCTGATAAAACAATTATGTGAACCCATATGTGTGTTCCTTTCTTTCTTTCTTTCTTTCTTTCTTTCTTTCTTTCTTTCTTTCTTCAGCCTATCTCTGAGTGTACCACACTCTCAGAAATAAAGGTACACGAGTTGTCACTGGGGTGGTACCTTTTCAAAAGCTACAAATTTGTACATACAAGGTCCATATTAATACCTCAAGGGTGCATATTAGTACCTAAAAAGTACAAAAGTGTTCCTCTTAAAATGTTTAGGTGCTAATATATAGTTTTAAGGTACCAATATGGAATCTTTAAGTACCAATGTGTACCTTTTGAAAAGGTACCACCCCAGTGACAGCTCGTGTACCTTTATTTAAGTGCAGGAGCACTTTTAGCTTAGCTTAGCATCAATTATTTTATTGGATTAGACCATTAGCATCTCGCTTAAAAATTACCAAAGTATAACTAGTGCTTGTTCTGTGTCCATGCACACAGTCTATACCCTCAGTCAATATTCCATATATTAGTACACTTATGTAGTCCAATTGAAGGACTGAATGAAATTTTGAGCACTCAATACACAGGAAAGTATACCATTTTGTTTGTGCTCTGCTGGTTGATAAATTATTCAGATGAATTGAAATTAAAATTTCTTTGGTCAGACCCTGTGATAGTTATTTTAGGGAGCTGTCTATTAGTAACGAAACAAAGTATTTTGGTTTCTGTCATATATTGTTCATTTTGTAATACAGGTTCAGTCCCTATTTGTATTTTCACTGCAGTTATTTTATGTCTAATTCTATAAATTCATGCTAAATACTACTTTGAGACATTGTTCTCAGCTAAAGAATGTTGAATAAATATTTGGTGGTGAAAAATGTTTTTTTTGTGTGTGTGTTAAAATAAGAGCAGTTAAAACAGACCGGTCAATTTTGACCGGGAACACTAAAGTAAGGGGTGAGATGTGAACACGACAGGAGGGTTAAATCTATAAGATTATCATGTAAATATGACATTTTTAATAAACATAATTTTGTGCTTAGCCAAAACGTGATAAACTGTAACAAAAATAATTCATTCATGAAACCAAAGACTGTTAAACACACCTAGAGGTTAGGAATCTGCGCTATCGACTCATTTAAAATGACACAAAATCTTTATAAATAAACCAAAAACACAATATCACTTTTGCACTGGTTCGGTTCAGCACTCGCGTGACATTGAATCAGATTGAACTGCTTGTTCGGGAATTATTTTATCACACGTGTTCACAAGCTCAAACTTATCAACATAGAATCAGTGTATACAAGTCGTATGGCCGAGCAGTAATAGTAATGAAATAGTAATGATTAATGAATCATATTGTTGCATCACATTATTATACAAAAAGGAATCATTTTCAGGCGGATTCGAATCTTTACTATTCACTTAAGAGAGCCGATTCAACTCGACCGGAAACAAACACCGTCCGTCACCACAGGCAACGCCTCATTTGAAGCATAACCGTCGACGTCTCAGTCAACGGATTCACCCACGGTAAGTGTTGAAAAATGATTGTTTTGTGTATATTTCTGTACAGTGCACGTCTTTTAACATAATTAACCAAGTAAGTTAGCTTAAGTTGTAACGTTAGGTTCTTATGCCATGTTGTTTGTTAACAGATGGGTTAATCGCCATTTTTAAAGAAGAAATTTACAGATGGTGCTTGTAAGTTAGTGCTCGTGAATTTGTTTTAGTATAACGGTAGTTCCTGAAAAAAGAAAAGTAATTTTCTGTTAACTTTAACTGTTAACTGCTCTCTCTATTTCAGCACAATATTGAAGTGAAGGTGAAGTACTACACGTGTTAATGAGGGATAAGTTAAGGTAAGCGTCATTATGAAAAAAAAAAAAGGTAATTTCTCTTAACTTTAATTAAATTAGTGTTTACTGCATTCTTAATTTCAGCACAACATTGAAGTGACCATGCAGAATAAAGTTAAGGTAAGCTGCCCTTCACATAGTCATTATGACCATCATTATCAGCCAATAAAATGCTATTGTCATAGATTATGGCAAATGCAAAGTAAATTAACCACATAAGAGTGGTCAGTTGTGTTTGTTTTGTAACATAATAGTAGTTAATATACAGTAAATAATTATTTAGCATTTAAACATTTAGAGAGTCTTATAAGATTATTCAGATTTTGATATTGGCAGTGATGCGCTTGGGATGGCTGACTGAAAATTTAAAGTCTGTGTGCATATACCCCATTCAGTTGTATTTTTAAGCTAACATTTACATAGTCAATCAATGTCATTGTCTATTTCTTAGTGGTAATTTTAATGCATTACTAACATTTACTAATGTGAACTTATTGTATAGAGTCACTGTACATTTTATTTTTTGTGGTGTTTAAGTGTACGTGATTGCTATAGTGGATGGAACAAATGTATATTGCCTATTCAAAGTGAAATTGATGGGGACAAGGAATGATTTGAGCACACATTTTAACTCATACAGAGTCAAATGTTGAGTCTTATTCTACTCTTATTATATTTATCAGTTTTTGCAGTCTTGCGCCACAGCCATGGATGTTGAAAAAGTGTGATGCTACCAAGCACCCCTCGCTTGATTGTTCAAGGTAATGTTGATGTTTTCCTCATTTTTATTAGACTTTTAAATATTTGTTGTGAGCAGTTTCATGTACAAACTCTTTTTCTTCCTCTAATAGTTCCCACATTTAAAAAAATCTGGTGTTAAAAACAACCACAGTCAGCCTATTTGGCTTCCCAGTGCTGAGTAAATATTAGACAAAGATCTTTTAAACTATAGTTTTTGTGTTTATTAGCAATTTTACTGGGCATTTTATTAGGCAGTGTATGGAATGTCAAATTTATTTTTACAAACAAATTAAATTATTCACAAACTCAGTCTCTCTTTTCCCAGCAATACAACATCAAACAAACAGTCTTATTCATTGGAGGGTCAAGTGGTCATGGGACCTCATCTGGATTTCACAACTGGATATGGTTTGAATTTGAAGTATGCTGAAGATGCCTTTTGCACTCTGGAACTTAAGGTAAAGTCTACATTTAGTATTGTACTTGAGGGTTTGTTATGGGGGGTTAAACAAGGAATGTATAGGAGCACATCTCTAATATGGTGTGTGTTGCAGACTCAATTTGTGTGTCTGTGCTGGAGACCAGAGAGGACGCTGTCTTTAAAAGGATGGAGCTCTTATTCTGGGTTGATACCAAATGTGAACTTAAGTATTCAGGTGAGCGTAATAGATACAAGCCATTGCAAATACATAAAAAATGGGGAATTTGTACTGGACAGCAAAAATGAAGTAAAATGCAAAACACGTTTGTGAATGTGTGGTATTCACCTCAATCTCGTTTTTTAAATGTTTTTATATCGTGTTTAATTCAATTGTATAACATTCATGATCCCAACCAACTGAATGAGTTCTCTTACTATCGTCAAGTAATGTTAATGTTATAACGACTCTTTATTTGTTACTTTATATACAGGTTTGTTTGTAATGTGAGGGTGAGTAAATAACAAAATCATCATTTTAAGGTGAATTACCCAATTAATTAGTTCAAATAATTTAAATATTCATTCAATCCAATCTGACAATTCTTTATCTTTTTTTAATTAATGTGTATTTGTAAATACAGATGTGTGCAAATATCTGATATTTGCTTTATTCACACTTCGTTACAGACCTGTATTTATTTCTTTATTTCACTAGAGATTAATTTAAGAAAAATTTAAGAAAAACTGTATAAAAATACTTTTTAAAAGTTTATTTTTGCTGCCGTTTTGTGTAATCTTGACCACTTAATGTGCTTTAGTTGCATAGTGAGTGCTTTATTATGTTGTGTTAAACATATTATAATAATTTAGCTTATTTCTCATTTGTTCCTGATTTCTCTGGCTGATTCTGATGTTACTGTCCCAAAATGTATAAAAGGGTAAAAAATAATAAGTTTCTCTTTTACCCAAGCAACTCCGGCAAGATGCACACTCACAGAGAAATCTGCCATTTGAATCCTCAAAGGACAAGTTGGACCCTCACAGGTAAGATCAGCAAGCTCATATATTCTGTACATCATCACCTTTAAATTAATTTAGTTAAATTATTTATTTTGTATTTAATTTTTCTACCTACATGTCAGGGAGTACTGAATAAAAATAATATTAATGCTAAAATAATACAGTTAAATTGTTCTACATTATTATACAGTAATTCTGGTCTTTAATTTTACTTTTTTATTTAAAAAAGATAATTTTTCTCTTTTCACAGAGACTGTAGTAAATGCTATATATGTGACATATGCTATTACTGACATACTGTGTGCTGTCAATGTCTAATGTATCCAGAGCAGATGCTGTGGTGATCATGGAAGAGTCGAGAGCGAAAGACAGACGAGTCTCTGCATTGATTCCATGGGCTATTCTGGACACCTGCCGTTGACCGACTCAAACCTGCACTTTCTCCATGATGGACACTCATCGTTTTCAAGCCTTCCAGAGTCTTTTAGACCACAGCTCTACCCTTTATGTTTGGCCAGAGGAGAATTGATCCCTGGCTGAGCCTGGTTTCTTTAATGTTTGTTCATTACTTTCATCAGCCGGTGGAGTTTTGGTTCTGTCCACTGTCCCTCTGGCTTGCTTGGTCAGAGCTGGCGGAGTTGCTCTTTAGTGGATCTTCCTTCAACAGTGACAGTTGTATTAAACTGAACTGAATCACTTTTGATTAAACTTTTAATTATAACTACACCATCATATTTTACCACTACTGTCATCCCTGCCTGACATGCTGGAATGTTACACAATTTTAAATATTATGGCTTTTTTCTTCATCTATGTAAACTATTTTTAGAAAATTATTCCCAAATATCACGGAAATCCAAAATTGATGAGGTTCAGGCCGATCTAAAGTCTATTTTATACCACTGTCCCTTTGCCTACCCCCACCCCATTTATAAATAAATCATATAGAAGTTGAGTGTAAAGCACTGTGTGAGTGTTGAGGCTAATCTTCTGTATGAATGAACTGAAAAACAACAGTAATATTATAGCAGATGTGCAGTAAAAAGCTATTTCACTCCCAGCACACATTTCTGACAGACCCAGTCATTGGGTTATCTGAATTAAAAATGTGCTGAGTAATATTTTGCAGTGGTTATTAAGGGACTATCCTTAGTGAAATTTTAGCTTTTCTTTTTCAAAATGTTTCTTTGAAGATAACACATTAATGTCGTTATGAATGTAATAAAGCAGCTGCTTTGTAGTAAAAATTCTTATTAATCCACATTTATTTTACATTTGTGGGTCTCTTTGCTCGGTTTTTACATCCATGTTGCTGGTGTAGTCAAGAGAAAACTCTCATACCTCTTCATTTGTAGTGTGGTCTTGAAAAATCTTCATTTGAAGGTTATGTGGCCCGTCCCTTTAGCCACTACACCACCAAGCTAATAAAGAGAATTGGGACACCCGACCTTCTTATGTGAACGCACAAACCAAGGGGGAAAGGGCTAAGGTGTAGAATTGAGATTAGGCCTTAATCAAAGGCTCCACTATAAGGATTTGGTGAAACATATTTGAGATTTAATGTTTGTTATGCACTTGTTTGTTGAAGCACAATACATTTTGTACAGTACATGTGCAGACTTTGCACAGTCATGGACTTTCTGGAATATCGCGGCATTTTAAAAGATCAGTTCTTAAATTGTAATGTTTTGTACTGAAGGACATTTTCTGCAGTATTTTGTACTATTTTTAATATAGTAAAAATATATTTTTGAATGATTCTGTAAAACATTTAAACCATTCTGCGGTTTTAATAAAACAGTTTGAATTGTTTATTGTGTGTATTTGACTTTTATTGAAATTGCATTTAACACATTTAGTGAGAAAACTAATATATTTATGCAATATTGTGTGTGTGTTTTAAATGCACTCTTAATTAATTTCTAATATACTTGTAATACAGAAAAAGTACACTTTAATATCACTAAGCAAGCATGAAATTAGTTTGCATACTATGCTTATTTAAAGTGTACTAAATATACTTAAAGTTGTTCCAATTTAGCACACAAAAATACACTAAATACACTTCAAATTGTACTTAAGTGCAATTTTATTACAACTAAAATATACTTAGCACAAAATTAATATGTCCAAAATCTCACACTGTAAACATTAATACACTTAAAATATACTAACAATTAGTCCGGATCCAAGTATACTAAGCATATTTATTTTTCACTAGGGCACACACACAGAGAGAGAGAAGAGACTCCAGATCATCTTACTGCTACTGACTGATCCTGCAGAGGATTGTGGGTAAATCTCTCCTCACTCTCTCAAGCAAGTCGCAACCCAGAAAGGCCATTGGTGATGCGCCGCGCAGCGACACGCATTTCAGAATTCTAAAAATAGGTTTCAATCAGAGTACACACACCGGCGCCGCAAGTTGGCAGCTGTCCGCAGCGCCCAGCCACGACTCAGGACACTGTTCATATTTCTGTCGCGCCACAGAGCGTCATCTGATTAGTTTCGTTTTAAATAGCCTGCAAATGTGCGCGTCTGGTGTGTGATACTTTCAACTGTCATGTGCGCGCCGTGTTGCAGCGCTGAGCGGCGCATCAGGTGTGTGACGGCCTTCAGTCTTCAGCACAGTTTCACTGATGATCCTGGATTAACCCTAAACCCAGCACAGAGTGGCTCAGTGAATGTGGTCTGGACTGAGTGGATGAGGCTCATTGTGTCTCTAATGATGTTGTAGAAGATCAGAGTTCCTGCACTGTGATCCACAAACACTCCTATTCTACTGCTGAGCGGCTTTACTGGGAGACGAATCTCTGTGTTATTGTGTCTGAAAGAGAATCTGGAAGAAGAGCAGATCAAACTCCAGGACTGAGCATTACGTCCAAACACACACTCATCACCTCCCTTCTTCCTGATGCTCTTATGTGACACTGATATTTCCACAACTTCACTGCAGTCAATCGCCCAATAACAGCGTCCACACACACTCTCTCTGCACAACACCTGAGGATGATCAAATCTGTCTGGATGACGAGGATACGACTGTCTCTCTCTTACACGCTTCACCTCTGTTCTCCTCAGACAAAAGGAGTCCAGCGTGTGCTGTGTTTTGATCCAGTGTGAGAAAACGGGCATCTGAACACAAGAAAATACAAATTTATAACACAACACTCACTACAGCTGTGTGTGTGTGTGTGTGTGTGTGTGTGTGTGTGTGTGTGTGTGTGTGTGTGTGTGTGTGTGTGTGTGTGTGTGTGTGTGTGTGTGTAGAAGTACATTTCTTTACTCCTGCTGTAATCCTCTTGTCTCCTCCATGATCCAGACTGTAAACACACACAGATTGTCCTTCAGTCAGTAAACAAACACTGCACACACTTTACTATCAGCAGATCTGCAGTCAGAATGATTCTGATCAAACATCACTCATTATGCAGATTCATTACTAGAAGACATTTACAGTGTCTGCTGAATGCTGGATTCTGATTGGCTGATCAACAATAGATGATATCACTGCATTAATGACTGCTTTATTAACAACATTAGTGTGTTTGTAGCTGTGAAATAAGCTTTTGAATGAGAGGCTAAATTGAGTAGAATACAATTATTAAAGGCAGTTGAAAGCCTATAAACATGAAATAAAACATTCACAAAGCTGCATCTTATCAATTTACGGGAACCTCATGATTGAAAAGAATGAAGAAGATTTCTAAAATCAGAATTGCAGAAGAGTTTAGCAAAAGGAAAAGAGTAAACATATTGAAAAGAATATATTGTTACAAGAACATTCTACTTTAAACATTCTTTAGACTCCAATACAAACAATTATGAATAACAAAGGCTAAGATTATGAGTCTAAATCTGTTTATGAATGAGGTGATGGAGAGAATGAGCTGTTTAGTTTCACCTGCAGATAATAAAGTAAAGCTAGCACTGAGCTGCTCAGCTCCATGCTCAAAACACTTCAACTAAAATACACAACACTTGTTGGTTATAACCAGGATGCGTTATACCCAGGATACACAATCAATCTAACACAGTGCGTTCTTTTAATCTGATGTTTGTGAACCGGCCGCAGATACTGCTCATGTTGATGGAGACCCCCTGCTGCAACATTCATTTATTACAGTGATGACACTTAGCTTCGCCATCATTCTTCACCACATGCAGCCTTTGAGCACATGTTGAGTCCATCTCTAAACTATCTTCAGATTATTAAAGCTGCTCACCAGTGCAGAAGTTCCTGACAGATTACCAAGTGAACAAATACACAAGTGTGCACAGGAATCGAGAAGAGGAATCCAAATGTTCACTTTATAACAAGAATCTGAACATTAATCTAAGTGTCTGATTCCAGAATCTGAATTGATTTTCAATCCCCAACCTTATTCCTAACCTGATTATGTACGGTTCTTCAGCAGAAATGGAGGAAGAAGTTTCTCTGCTCAGCTCAAATACAGCTGAAACTGTACAGTGTGTCCCGCTAAATGTCAGAACTGAGCCAATACACTCAAACATTTACAGATCAGATTCATTTCAGACTCCATTATTTGCTCTTCATAGACATGACTGGAATACTCTACAAGCTGTATCTTCTGTCTGTCCTCACCCCATAACCCTCACAGAAAACTGAAGATCAGAAAAGAGCTTTTTAGTTTGTTTTTAAAGCCATTCAGTGTAAAAGCACAAGGGCAGTGATGCTCCACATACTTGAGTTTGTCCAGTGTGTAGTTTGGATCCTCCAGTTTTTCAGAGAGCAGCTTGACTCCTGAATCTCCTGGATGATTGTAGCTCAGATCCAGCTCTCTCAGGTGTGAGGGGTTTGAACTCAGAGCTGAAGACAGAAAACCACAGCCTTCCTCTGTCACCATACAGCCAGACAATCTACAAACACAGCAAGAGTCCACATCACACAGTTGGACAATCACACATCTCTTTGTGTTGTGAAGATGCTGACTGCTGTTTCTGCTCATGTGAACAGCAGTGATGAAAACACACATCCTGATGACCTCTCCTTATTTTTATTTTTATGACCTCTCACAATCATCTTTATAACTGTACAGAGCAAAGACATTGTTCTAATACATCACATGAAACTGTAAAGTCTGCTGTGAGGAATAAGCCACATTTGACCACCTCAGAAGGTCAATCTTGAAGTAATGTAGAAAACACAACAGAAAATTTGCTGATTTCATGATTTATATTTTTATTATGTTGTGTACTAAAACAAAATGAGCTAAAAAAAACACAAAAATATTTGTATAGATTTGAATAAAATCACACCCCTGCAGATGTTTAGTTTCTTCTTCCGCCAATCCACTAAAGAGGCTCCACATCTGGGAACACTTCAGGGCTATTCACACTGCTTTTAAACCAGACAAAGACACATTTCACACCTGTAATCTGAAAGCAGTGTTAGCGCTGCACTTTACCCAGGGTTATGAAGCTCTGCTATGGAGCGGTGTTAGCATCGTATTTGTAGTGTTACACTGCATTGTGCTGTAAGTTTGTTCAGTGTGAGACAGAGCAATGTTTGCTTGTTGCTGCTGGACACTTGGCAACAGAAACAGCCAATCAGAAGCTGATCAGCGAGGCTCATGACATATCAGTAACGGAAAGTGCGCATCATGTAAACAGCAGTCAGTGAGAGAAAATAAATATTCAAAGATGGAAAGTGTGTGAACTGGAGTGATCAGGAGATGTTAGATGACATGATTTGCTGCTTGTTTTCATTCATTTGTACTTTTGTTTTTGTCTTCTTGAAACTAATGATCTACACGGCCACATTTTATACAGCTCATTTTCAGCTCATAACAGTTTATTTAGCTCAACACCATTATGATTGTGTTATGATTACTCTTACGCCTTCAACGTCTGTTGAAGCACTGCGCACTTGAGCACAGCAGTTTTAGAGGCCGTCAAGTTAAAAGAACCTCTACACACAGCACCAGTCATCCGTGTCAGCGCCAAAGCAGTAGAGCAAGAAGAACTCAGAGCAGGTGTTGAACACTTCTGTTTACAGGAGCTCAGAGGCTGTGTCTGGACACCATTGGGCTTTCTGCTGCACTTTATTCAATTCTGCATTCTGAGTGAATAAATGCCAAGATTGCCTGCTGCTCCTCCAATCAGCAACGTGACAACACAAATATGCAAATAAGAGCATTAAACAGTGGTTTAGGATGTACAGTTAATGAATACTCTATTAATGAATACTCTGGATTATTTGTGAACTACAGGTATAGTATGAGCAGTGTGAAACATAATTACTGATAAACCATAATTCCTGTTATCTGGGGTTTAGTATCACCCAGGGTTAACATGCACAAGTATAAAAAGCTCTAATATGAAACGGTCTGTCTGTAGTTATTGTTGAGTGGAAAAGTATTTACCTCAGTGTCTCCAGTTTACAGTTTGGACTCTTCAGTCCATCAGAGAGAAGCTTCACTCCTGAATCCTGCAGGTCATTGTTACTCAGGTCCAGCTCTCTCAGGACACAGTTTGAGGATTGTAGAGCTGAAGACAAACTCTCACAGGACTGAACAGTGAGATTACACATGACCAATCTGAAAAAGAACCCAAATTACTAAAAACCACACTGTTAATGTAATCTGTCTGATGAAACAAAAGAAAAAAAAATCTATCAATCAATAAATCAGGTGTTTGAACTCAGACCTCAGTGTCTCCAGTTTACAGTTTGGACTCTTCAGTCCATCAGAGAGAAGCTTCACTCCTGAATCCTGCAGGTCATTGTTACTCAGGTCCAGCTCTCTCAGGACACAGTTTGAGGATTGTAGAGCTGAAGACAAACTCGCACAGCACTGAACAGTGAGATTACAGCGTTGTAGCCTATGTAGAGGACAAAAACAATATTGATGTGTTCATCTGGTGTGTTTAATAGTTTAGAGCACATATGGCTGTAGTGAATGATATAACTTTAATAATTAGTGAACATATCTTGTGATTTTAGCTTTAAATATAATTTATGTCTATAAAACACAATTAAATGGCTTGCTTCAGATGTCCCAATAGCTCAACTCTTTATTAAACACCTAACACTGCAAGACAGTAGTTGTTTTAAATTGTTTTATTTATTATTATTTTAATGAACAAACTAATAACAATTTTCTGTAGCATCTTTAAAAGTTTCATCTCAAAGCATTTTTCAAAATAAAGTGAAACCGATGATTTGTTTGATCTGTTTGTATGTTTTTGTTTTCAAAGATTCCTCCATGTCAGTGATAAGAACTGCCTCCCCTACAATCTTGCCTGCAGCTTCTTAGCCTTATCCAGCCATGTCCACCATTTTAGTTCTCTCTAGTACAGCAGTTTCAATGTTTTCTAGTACATCAGATTCAGCGATCTCAAGCACAGCAGTTTCCACACTCTACAATCCTGTGGCTTCATCACCTGTCATGGCTGCTAACGCCAAGTACCTTCCCAAGATGTCTGCATGCCAAAAGTCAGTTTTACAAGATGGCTGCCATGGCCCTAGCTATCTAGCTGTTGTAGATCTCAAGCCGTAGTCCTATACTTTTGTTATACACTCAAAGTTCAATGGGAGACATTGGTTTTTACAGAGTTAGCTTAGCAAAGCCTACAGCGAACAAAGTTTGGGGACTACAAAAAAATACATCCGGGCTAGTGAGAGGTTCAGGTTATGCACATTCACCACGCACACCTGCCGCGCAGCAAAGGGGCGTGGCCAGAGACGCTGTAATATAGCAGAGAAACCTAACCCAGATAAAATGCTGTCCAAACACTGCTATTTCCACAGAGCTTGTTCTGTTTCAGAATTTGGGCTTCCAAAGGACATGACACAAAAAGAGAAGTGCTTTCAATTTAATTTTAATTAAGTTCCAGAGAATTATTAAAAATATATAGCTAACATTTGACAAAGGAGAACTTCCAGAATCTCTTCTAGTTCAGTGCTGGATTCTGCTAAAAACTCCTCAAAGAAGGAGCAGCTCCAACCATAATAGACGAAGCTGTGGATTGTGAGCCACAACCTGTAAGTGTTTTTATTTGTTAAAATTGATCTATAACATGCACAGTTTTTAGCATTAACGGTATATTGTAGTGAGGCTGTAAACAAGGATATGAACAACGGAAAATGCTGTTTGGGACTGCTAACAATTTAGCTAAAAAAATCATATTTATCCGTCAAAACCCCCCTGTAAACACACAATCTTCACCAGCGCTGCCGTGTCTCTCTATGCAGATGATTTTCCTCACTCGCAAAAGATATATGAATGTTTCATATTACTTACACATACTTATTCTGAATATATGTGAAAGACACTTGTCAGATGATATATTAGAGAGCAGGCGTGAGGTTCAGCTGTGTGCTCTGTGTCATTTTCTGCCTGATTCAGGCTCAAACTGATAGGGCCTACGGCTAACAGCTACTCTGACTGACAGTATTTGCACAGTGCAAAAGTGCATGCTTGTAGGGGTTTGACACTGTTCCTGTTGACGTGAAGCGAATCACAGCACAATATGTTAGCTGACCAACAAGAGCCTCTTGAGGGTGGGCCTTTCAGAGGAACTAGGATATATGGCATTCGTTTTCATGTTAGCAGAGTAGCTGTAAATAATCAAAGATATATGAAAAAATAACGTGATTTTCTACAAATGAAGCATGAGTGCACATTGCTTTGCATCTTATCAACACAACCAAGCCTTAAAAATAAACTCTAGACCACCCCTTTAAGGACATCCAGGCAATCTAGAGGTGTTTGAAACCTCCAGATAGGTGGACTCCTGCTACACCTGCATCATCATAAAGAATTTTACCAGCTCCACTAAAGCTCTGTGCTCCAGCTGTTTATCCTGATCCACAGGATCTGCTCTGGTTTACTGTCCAGTGGTCCCTGCCTTGGCTTTGTCCTCCTCCTTGTCCACCTGCCTGTCAGTTTCCCCCTCACCATCTGTCCTGTATCCTGTTATGGTTTCATTAACCTGCCTCTCACCCATCAACCTTATCCATTGTAGCACCTCCAGCTTGCTGGACTCACTCTTGTTTAGTGTTTTTCTCCAAGGATCATCTGGAATCTGCTCCTAGAAGGGAGCTATGTCATGGTCCTGGTTGTCCTGTCCTTGTACTGTTGTGTTTTCCTTGTGTTGTGTTTTCCTGTTGTGTTTTCCTTTTTCCCCATGCTACCCTTGTTAGTCAGCCCAGTTACTCTCCACCCCTTGTTAATTTACTGAACTCTGTGTATTTAAGCTCCTCTGTTTCAGTCATTATTAGTTGATCATAGTTTGCTGTATGTGTGTATGTTTCTCTCGCCTGTGTTTTCTGCTCTTCAGCCCTGAAGTGTGTGTGTGTGTGTGTGTGTGTGTGTGTGTGTGTGTGTGTGTGTGTGAATGAGAGAGTGTATGGGTGTTTATAAACATAACAGAATGTATTTATCTGATATCAATCAGACTCAAAAGGCAAAGGCAAATATTATCTCTGAACAGGGACACAGATGATTGTTACCTGATAATTATCAGCATAGAGAAGGTCAAAATAGACAGAATGGAGAAAACAACATCAGTGTGATCATTTCACTTATCACACCAATATGGACATTAATGGTGCTGTATCACTTTATAGCTGACTTGTGTGCAATTTCCACAGTCAGTTATAAAATGAACCTTCATGAGAGAGAATAACACAACAGAGGCTGAGCAGACCAGAATTTCTTACATTCATCTACTAATATAATACAGAGAAGCGAGAGACACATTAAGAAAACTGTACTCTATAAATATGCTTCTGCCTCATCAATAACATCAGCTACTGCTCATAGATAATGTAGTTTAATAGTGCATTTACTGTTTTTAAAGAGATGGTTCACACAAACATTTACTCACCATCAAGTGGTTCCAAACCTTTATGATCTTCTTTATTCTGTTGAACACAAAAGAAGTTTTGTTTTAGACCGATGAAAACCATTAGCCATTGACCTCCATAGTAGGATAAACAAATGTTATGCAAGTCAATGGTTACAGGTTTCCAGCTTTCTTCAATATATCTTCTTTTATGTTCAACAGGAAAAAGAAACTTTTAGAAAGGGTTATAATCCATTGAGGGTGAGTAAATGAGTAAATTTCAGTTATGTGATTCTTTACGGCTTTCCCCATTTCCCTATTTCCCAAATTATGAAATCACCCTAAATGCGTGTGAGGCTGTACACTTTTTCTGCACTCACATTTGCATCACGACCACGTGCACTCTATGTACATTAGAAATAAAGCCAGGACGCATATTTGTTATTATCCTGTTATTCTTTGCAAGTCATCTATGCTATATTAAAATGATCAAAGTAATGCACTTTCTCCTGTTCTGTGATTGATTACTTCAAACTCGGCGCAAAAACAGCCTCATGATCGCATCTGCAACTAGTACACGTAAGTCTGTTTATTCACAAACTATGCGTGAAGTGAAAGTCTCTCTTTGTTTAAACTATTAAATCCGCAAAGTTGTGCAAATTAATGTCCTGGGAGTGCTTTTTTTTTTTTACGGACGCGTGCCCATATAGGAGGATCTAGCAAAAACTAATATATATATATATATATATATATATATATATATATATAATGTTAATAAATAAGGATTTAAATGGGCATTTCATACAAACATTTGAGAAAATGTCAGACAGGTGGGCCCTCAAAAATGGATCAGTGTAAGAAGTGGGCCCTGAAGTGAAAAAGGTTGAGAACCCCTGGTTTAGATGATTTTACAAATGTATAAAAATATATTTTATAATTAATTAAACCTATTAAAAAGCAGGGACTACGCCGAAGGAAAGTGATACTCTTTTTTGCATGATATATTTTTCAGGGTGGATTGTTAAAGCATTAGGCTGCTCAATTCAACTGGACCTAGTATTTTTACAGTTCGAGTTGTTGACTGACTAGTAGTTTATTTATCATGTGGAATAAAGAGTTGACTAAATTACAGGGAAAATAATTTTCTGTGGACACAGAAGAACTAACCGAATTGGTGTGTAGATCTGTCCCGATTAAACTGCTAAACATTTAAACAGATAAAACAAAAAATTAAACTTAAATTGTGTGGCCAATATCAAATATTTATATAAAGAATATATTTATTATTTTTTAGAATTATTATTTCTATTATTATTTAAACACAGACACATATGTGTGTGTGTGTGTGTGTGTGTGTGTGTGTGTACGTGTTTTTGTGACATATCAGGACACAAATCTGTATAATGACATAGGTATGACACAGGTATTACAAAAAGCAGGTGAAATATGAGGACATTGGTGACGTCCCCACTTCTCAAAAAGCTTCTAAATCACACAGAATGAGTTTTTTCAGGGAGTAAAGCTGTACACTGTCTCCTGTGATGGTTGGGTTTAGGGGTAGGGTGGGGTGAGGGCAATATAATATACGGTTTGATCTAGGCATGGGCCGGTATAAGATTCTGACGGTATGATAACCTTGGATAAAAATATCACGGTTTCACGGTATTGTGATTACTGCTCTAAAATATATTCTTTTTAAATGTCTGGGTAAAAAACTAAAAGTTTTTTCCCCTTTGAACACAATATATTTTATTTTGAGAAACATTTATAATATTTTGGAGCAGTAAACGTGCCAGGCTAAATAATGAAAATGAATCATTGACTTCTGCTGTCTTCATTAGTTTCAAAAACACTGATTTACTTACAATTTATAATGGCATCTTTGGGTATCTTTTCTGCTGGAGATGCTGTTGTTAAAAAAAATGTAAATAAAAAAATCTTACACATACCTTAGGAACGGTATTAGAGAAAATTTTGGCGGTATGATAACCTTGACTTTTTTAAACCGCGGTATACCTTGAAAACGGTTATCGTCCCATGCCTAGTTTGATCTGTAGAAAATTAATGGAAACCTATCTAATGTACCCACTTTTCACAAAAACAAACATGTGTGTGTGTGTGTGTGTGTGTGTGTGTGTGTGTGTCTGTATGTGTGCGCGCGTGTGTGTGTGCGTGTGTGTGTGTCTGGAGGTCTCGTCTTCCTTATTTTTTGCCTCGCCTGATCACATGCCTGAAATTTACATTGTTGAGTAAACTACCTTAACTGTAAACTGAAGACACTGAGGTAAATACTTCTCCACTCAACAATAACTACAAAAAAATTTCATATTAGCCCACATTATTTCACATGGGCCCCAAGTGGGATTTTTGTGTGCTGTCACTTGGGCCCTGCATGGGCAACCCAGATGGGACCCGTACATTTTTGTCCTCTGACTCCACTTGGGCCCCATATAGGTTTTTATTAAAGGGGCTCACTTGGGTCCCAAATGGGCTCTAATAACTGGGGCCAGGGTGGGCCACAGAAAAAACACTTATGGGGCCCAGATGGGTAATTACATACAACCCACCTATAGCCCCTATATGGGCTTTCTGTGGGTCCCCAGTGGGTCAGAACTGGGCCCTGTTTATATTTCTATATTCATTACTGTAGATGTGCTACTATGCAAAATACAATCTCTAACCTTGTCACCTTTAAGCAGAGATGGGAAGTAACGAAGTACAAATACTTCGTTACTGTA
>CAIGQS010000005.1:1056752-1061752 GCA_903798195.1 Danio kyathit
GATTTCCTCTGTTCGAGCACAGAACTTCTTGCACGCACTCAAATTTACACGTTCAAGTGCAGATCTTCTTGTGCGCTCTCCAGTAAGCGCTGCTGAAGCGCGATTTAGTGCGTTTTGTGCGTTTTCCGACATTAACGCGTCCTGAAGTAAAGTGAAACGGCATTAAACTCCAGCAAGATAAAGTCATTGTATGCAAAGCCATTGACCTTTATCAATAAAGTATACTTATGGAAACTGTGTTCATCTTAACTGAAAGCTACGCGGTGTTTGCTAGACTCACGCACTGTCAGTCAGTCTGTCAGAGAGTCAGTCAGCATGTCACCTTGAACAAATAGCGCACAGCACTACTACGGTTACAGAATAGTTTGCGCGGTTTACCTCAATATGTTTTGGTGCGATTATAATCCGCTATAAAAAACACGACTAAATGTTTTCAATAAGAAGCTGTAATGTAGCCGTGGCGGGATGAATTTTGGCGTGGCGGCCCGCCACGGATGAATGAATGTAGCGGAAACCTTGTGAATGTGTGTGAGACTGTATGAATGTGAGAATGCATTCACGAGAGTGTGTGTTAGTTTGAGGATTTTTTTGTGCAATGTGTGTGTATGTGAGAATGCCTGTGAGAGTGTGTGGATGTGAGTGTGAGGATTTGTTTGTGGCCCTGGGTGTGAGAGAGAGTGTGTTTTTGTGACTGTAAGGATTTGTGTGTGAGGGCGTGTGAGAATGTGAGGAAGCGTGTATATGTGTGTATGTAGTGTGAGGATGCATGTGTTTGAATGTAAGTGTGTGAATATTTACTTGTTATGGTGTGTAAGAGAGTATGTATGTCTGAGTGAATTTGTTTGTGAGGGCATGGGTGTGTGTGAGTATGGGGATGCATGTGTGTGAGGATTTGTTTGTGATGGTATTTGAGAATGTGAGTATGTGTGTGTGTGTACAGATGCATGTATGATTTTAAAAAATTTACCCTTAAAATAATGCATGCCACCACAAATGATGCAGGGTCTACTTTGACGTTGGGCAGAGTCCACTTCAGAGACAAGGTTTTCCCATTCCCTTTATGGAACATCTGGTCCAATATTTCACTGAAGTAGAGAAGTGTTTAAGAACAAGCTGAAGAAAAACTGTTTTTGCAATTTTAAAAATTAAGGTCTAACAGGGTCATTTGGTTAGTCAAGTTGTTTAAAATAATTTTCATTGATTAAATACTTGCTTACCATTATATAGATGTAAAGAGTAACCAAAAAAATAAAAATTAAAATGTGATTATATTTTATATTCAATCTGCAAATCATTTATTGTAAAATTTGAATGACCTCCATTTATTCATTTTAGGGATGCTCAAAATAACCGTTTAACCGTTAACCGAAAGGGTGCGTTTGTAACCGATTAACGTTAAACGTTAGTTAAACGATTTAAAAATATATTTTATATATTTTTAAAATGTGGCTGCATAAGGGACCGTTCACTGAAAGCGCTTTTTGCGAGCCGCATATTTTGAATGGTTTTAAGCGCTGTGTATGCGTCCTGTGCGCCTCACATTATGCCATTGCGCGCTGTGTGCTCCCAGTTGAAATAAAAGTCAACTGAGCCGAAAAAGCGTTTCACGTCAGTCGTCTGTTTCATTTTTCAATTATGTTATGCTGCTCTCTTATATGTGCTAAATATAGCTACAAGTCACAGCACCAGTATTTATTTAGTAGAGGTCATGTTGCGCAGGTCAGGGCAAATTTTGATTTGGAGGGAAAATTACCAAAATGTAACGTGATGATTGAAAATGACTGGCGGGAAAATAAATAATATATTTTAAATCTCTGTACATAACAGAAAAAATAAACAATGATAATGCACCAAAAATAGTGCATTTTTATTATAGTGGCAGAAGTATATTTTTGGACAGGCCTTGTCAAAAGTCAGCGGGCACTTTCACTTATAAAAATATAGCACTTAAATTATTTCATTTTTAACAATAAATTAAATTACACAGTGGTTTTATATCAAAAGTTGATAATGATATAAAACATACTACATGTTGATGGTAAAAAAAAGTTTTATGCGATGGCTTTTATTTGTTTCAGTATTCAAACATTAAATATTGAATCCATCAAGTTAAATAAAAAACGAATATAAAACAACACAAGCAGGATATAAAGCATATAAAGGACTATTATATTTAGCAAAATGCTGCTCTTTTTATCTTTGTATTCACTTCATAATTAACTAACGAGCTATAGACAGGCTTGACGTTTTAGAAAATATTTGCGCAGCTGCCCAGTATATATTAAAGATAACCGAGAAAAAAAACACAGAAACATGTTACATGTCCCCAAATGTCCAACTTATTTAACTGAATCGTATAATGGCCTATAGCTGAAATGTTGAAAATTGCTCATTTTATTTTCATAAAACATTTGTCAAGACATATTGATTTTTTTTTGAGTAAAAACAATACCGGCATTTAACAATCCATATTTATTTTATTTATTCATTCATTTGACTTGTTTATTGGTGCATTTATAGGCTATAATTTAAATCAATAATGAGCACCTCGGACAGAGCCACTCTGTAAAGCTTTCATGCAAAGTCCAAAAAACTTAAGAAAGATTAGACTTTCTCCTGACGGCCGACACGCCGTAACCGTCTTTCAGGTGGTATAGCTGGCATTAAATTACAAAAAAGCATGCTGCAGTCTGGTTTTTGAATTAAAAAGTGCAATTATTTCCTCGTTGTTCAAGGAGTCTGCAAGTTTGTGTTCTATGGATATAGCGATCTTAAGCGTGTCTAGGTTTTTCAGCAGTGCATGTACTCGTTGGTAAAGTTCTCAGAGTGAGTTTTGTGCTACCAAATACAACGGCATGCAATAAACTCATGTTTAGTCAGGCGAAATAAACGTCTCTGCCTAGGATGTCAATCAAATTAATGAAGCTCAAGCCACGAGTAAAACAATAGGCTATTTTATTATTTTAAGATTTTAGATGACGGGTTAGTAATTATACACGGGTAACTATATTCAAGTTAATGAAATAATAACTTTATTTAAAAATATGTTCGTAAGAATGTGGTGGGCCAGTGACTCCCTTCTCTGCCAGAGACTGCTCTGTGGTTTTAAAACCCTTTTCAAACTGTATCGTTTAGACCTGTATCAGTTTTTTTTATGTTAAATGTAGTGTAGTTTGGAAAAGCGGCTATTGTCTTTCATCACACGCATCGCGCGCACTTGAACGGTAGTGAGAAGAGTGAGACGGAGGAAATAAGTCATTATGACATAATCTTTAGGCTAATGACTTCTATTAAAAATGTTAAAAAGGTTTTTGTAATATAATAATAACAGCGGAGCATTAATTAAATGTATATTTTCGTGGAGCGATCGATTTGAGGTAGCCTGATATTTTTTTTTGACGGAGAAAAAAAACATGATTGGACAAACAGCCTTTGCCGGTTCTTAAAAATTCAGTCAGTGTTTCGTTTTGTATTTAAATGTGTCATTTAAGTGAAAAATATCTAGGGCAAGACTATTTATTTTATTCTTTTATATTTTTTTTTTTTTCTATGCTGTTGGAAACATACAGGTGCGTAAAGATGCTGTTATGTATGCTGCTGTTTGCATGTTAAAATAAATCAGTATTTTAAAATGCAATATTTAATGTGTCACACAAAATAGACACGTCAATTTTTTTTTTCAAATAAATATTTTTTTAATATTAATCTGATACCGGTTAACGGTTAATATCCGGTTAATGAGCAGCGGTTGTCGGTTAGTAAAATTAACCGAAATGAGCA
The DNA here is from genome assembly GCA_903798195.1 of Danio kyathit. NCBI lineage: Eukaryota > Metazoa > Chordata > Actinopteri > Cypriniformes > Danionidae > Danio > Danio kyathit. Next base: position 1,060,533 of record CAIGQS010000005.1, read on the forward strand.
TCCCTAATTCATTTTCTTTTCGGCTTAGTCCCTTTATTAATCTGGGGTCACCACAGCGGAATGAACCGCCAACTTATCCAGCATATGTTTTTATGCAGCGGATGCCCTTCCAGCCGCAACCCATCTGGAAAACACCCACACACTCCCATTCACACACATACACTACGGACAATTTTAACTTACCCAATTCACCTGTACTGCATGTCTTTGGACTTGTGGGGGAAACCGGAGCACCCAGAGCAAACCCACGCCAACACGGGGAGAACATGCAAACTCCACACAGAAATGCCAACTGACCCAGCCGAGGCTCAAACCAGCACATTCTTGCTGTGAGGCAACAGCACTACCTACTGTGCCACTGCGTCGCCCTGAACTCCATTCAGTACATGCATAAATAAAATTAGAATAAGAATAAAACAATACAACTCTATTTCAAATAAAATACTTCTGATCTAAATAAAGAGGTGCTTTTACCTAAAGGAACTTTATTTGTATGGTTCCCTGCTTCCAGTTAGTTCAGCTGCAGATCCCTCCATAATCTGTACTCAGAAAAAAAGTGTACTTCATTCGGTTCTTGACTTAAGAGTAACTGCTGTCGCATTCCAGGTCCATCAAATCTGAGGTAGAAAGACAAAAGACAAGACAAATATGAATACACATCTCAGAATAAAACATTTAAAGGTGTAGTTTACTATTCTGCCACCCACCATTTACTCATCTACTTGTTTCAAAGCAGTTTGAATCTGTTGAACACAAAAGCAGATATTTTGAAGAATGTTAGAAACCTGTAACTATTGATATCTATAGTAGGAAAAACTGAGTTTGTGTTCATTCATTTTTTTTCGCTTAGTCCCTTTATTTATCAGGGGTCGCCACAGCAGAATGAACCGCCAACTTATCCAGCATATGTTTTACGCAGCAGATGCCCTTCCAGCTGCAACTCTGGAAAAAACCCATACACTCATTCACACACATACACTACGGACAATTTAGCTTACCCAATTCACCTATAGCGCATGTCTTGTGGGGGAAACCAGAGCACCCAGAGGAAACCACACCAACATGGGGAGAAACATACAAACTTCACACAGAAATGCCAACTGACCCAGCCGAGGATCGAACCAGAGACTTTTTTTTGCTGGGAGGCGACAGCGCTATCCACTGTACCACCGCACCGCCCGGGTTTGTGTTCAACAGAACAAAAAAAATCTAACCATTTT
>CAIGQS010000005.1:1066752-1114252 GCA_903798195.1 Danio kyathit
ACTTATCTTAAATCTTGAAAAGATGTAAAATAGGTGCCCTTTAAGTAAAAAGTACCCATTGCTACTACATGTTTCAGTTTCACTAGCTGGGTCATTATCATTATAAAGTGCCTTTGATGTCCCACAAGATTGAATCAGTCCTATATGGACATAATGTGAAATAATGACATTTTGATCTTTTAGTTGGTTAAACCTTTACACACATGCAGGTAGAATTATAAGTGTTTTAAAATATGTTTTTGTCAATTTTTGCCATTTTCTTCATTGAATGGATGTGATTTTGCCATGTCCCACACACTAAAAAATAACATTGAAACATTAACCTTTACAAACAAAATACTTATAAAATAACAGCTGTAGTTTAAAAGTTTTTAAATAAACAATTAATGCAACTATTTTTAAAATAATGATTGTCATAGATAATAATTAAATAATGAATGTATCAATGAAATGATCAATAAATGAATTAATCTAAATGTATCAATAAATAAATGTATTTAGCAAAATTCCTTGAAAACAAAACATTTATTAATATGCAAATAAATTTCCATTATATTTCAACATTTAATATTAATCAATATCCCATTTCACATTATATTATTGTTTAATAATCTATGTTTTCATTATGCAATATTATTTATATATTATACAATATTTATACTTATATTTTACCTTTTCTGTTTGATCACGTTAGTTAAAACAGCTAACACCATATGCAAAGTTTGTGTTAAGATGGTTTAGACTAATTATTTGTTGTACAACACAAAACTTTTTTTTTACCTGACAATTCAGTAAACATACCTTTCCTATCGTCAACACTGGGCTTTTTAAATTCCCCACGGAAATGATGAAACAGCGCCAAAAAATCTACGCGTGGCCAAAAATATTGCATCAGTAGTGTTAAGCACTACCATAGAGAATGAATGGGAAAAGTTAAAGAAACTTAAGCTTAACTATTGGCGGCTGCCGCGCGGGGAGGTCCTCGGTCGAAACCTAGCAGAAACAGCGTTCTTCTTTTGGCGAGTAAACGATAGCAGCAACTGCTGCCAGCCGAATGATTGTCAACAGACACCCAAGCAAAAAGGTTACCTGCGTCCCTAACTCTCGTAGGTTTCCGTAGTGTAGTGGTTATCACGTTCGCCTCACACGCGAAAGGTCCCCAGTTCGAAACTGGGCGGAAACAATCTCCTGCTTTTATGCCAATTGTCAAATCAGGCTTCTGTTGAGCACTGACGTTCACTGAAAACATCCTTTCTGCAAAGCGGTGTGAGGCTAGAAATTTGAATTCAACTCAGTGTTTACTTGCCCCGGTGGTGTCACAAACTTGCATAGAATCTGATTTCATTAGCTTTGTGTTGTCCACGAGCAGGTGGCCAGTGCGTTTGCTGGCCCTCCACGGTGCAGACCGCACAAGACAGCTCTATAAAAATACTATAAAAACTTGAAGCAACACTCTCATATCGGTTTCCGTAGTGTAGTGGTTATCACGTTCGCTTTACAGCGCGGGGCCGGCCGTGAATAGTTGGAACACAGTGTTAGCCAATCAGATTGAAGGACCTACCCACAGGCGGAAGTGATGTCAGAGCCAATCAGATTTTTCTTTTTTTTATCAAGAACGGGTTTCGAATCCCATTTAGGCACTTGTAAACAATTATTTTAGACAGATTTGTCAAAAATATTGAAATGTTTAACAATTTATTAGAGCCATAAAGTATCTAAACTTGTTTTTAAGTTTAGGAATGTGCTAAATAAATGAAAATAAAAATACCCACAGTGAAAGCGTTATATAAAATTAAATATTAATTTAAATACATTTATGGTGGTTTTAAATATCTTTTAAATGTGAATTAGAGAAGTTTACATTAACAAACTGAATAAAACAAATATTATTTTTTTGTTTATTTAAAAAAAATTACAAATGGAATAATTCAAGTCACTATTAAATGATCTGATTGAGTGATGGAATAATAGAGGTAATTAAATACTGCTAAACACAATAATTAAATACTGCTAAAAGGGGGCAAAATATCAGGGAAATAATCATGTTTTTGGTATTTAAAAAAAATTGAAATATCAATGCAAAATATAAAAAAATAAATAAATAAATTGTCACTTTAAGGTTTTAAGAAATTTTACAAAAGTAAATATTAATCCATAACTATTAAAGAAGGAATTCTAAGAAATAAGGACAAATTAAAATCAAACGCTGAAAATTAAAATGCAGAATAGATGTGCATGAAAAATTGAAGAGTTTGGAAAGGTGTTTGAAGTCCTCACAGGTCCAGTTTGGGTGCTTGAAGGTAAGGCCAGCATGATCAGAGGTGGAAAAAATAGAGAAAAAAATATTTAATGATTCAAGAAAATTGTAAGACATATGTATTTAACACAGAATTGCAACTTTTAGTTCACTTATGAGGGAAAAAAGGCATTTTATGCAGTGTTGTTCATGTTTCCAAACCTTTTTATTTACCTTCGCTCTGACTGAATGAACACCATGAAATAGAACTTTATTATTATTATTATTATTTTAATTTATTTAATTATATTATTTAAAGCAAGTTAATTTAATAAATGGTCTAAAAAATCAATATAATTACAGTTTTTAGTTTAACTCATTTCACCCATCACTGTCTGTGTATACAAAGTAACTAGTGTACAAATTATCTACAAACAGAGACAGAGTAATTAAAATATATATATAATTTGCAAATAATTCTGTTTTTAGCTATAAAAGGTTACAGTTATCATGATGATTGCACATGCTCAAGAAATGATGAACTCAGTCAGAAATGAATTAATGCAGCAATATAATTTCCCAGAAGCAGAAGACTTTTTTGTAATTCATTTTCATTTTTTAACTATATAGGGGTTAGACAACACAGAAACAATAAACTGAATAAGAAATTAGTTGAAAAAAAAATTATACATAAATATATTCAACTTTTCTTTTTTGTAGAGTTTTTTGCAAAATCAGTGAATTGCAATTTTAAATATTTTTCATGAATCATGTTATCTCTTTTTATTAATTCTTCATTAGTTAACTAAAGAATGTGATGTTTGTTATTTAAATGGTTTAAAATATATTTTTAATAAAGCTAAAAATGGCACGTCTGACTCGATTAAAGAATTTAGAGTTGAATTTGTATTGGCTATGCATTGAGATTTTTACGAATATAAGTAATATTGAGCCAAAGAATTCAAGTAATAAAGTTGAAAGTAAATAAATTAGAGAAGTACAGTAAAAAAATGTAAAAAGTAAATTAGTAATTACCAGACACTTACACACACACACACCACACACACACACACACACACACACACACACACACACATATAAATATATGTATTAAGTTATAATCATAATAATATATCATGTAATTGATGTTACTAATTAAATACAATGCTGGGATTTTGCTTACTGTAGTAAACACAGTTGGAAAATACGGTCAGAGGATGGGCAAAACACAAAAATAAAATTTAATATGCGCATTGACACAAACAACCAAGTGCAAAAACATAAATTACAGCCATGTTCATTCATAATTATGTGAAATAAATCACGAGATGGTAAATTTGGCTTAAAAAAATAAAGTTTACAGGTCAATATTGTTTTTGGACAACAGTAAAACAATGCTTTTGCACAACAGTAACACAATGTGAGTAATAAAGTCTCTTACCTTTGACAGATGTTGTAAATCCGCCGAATAAAACGAAAGTAGCAGATCGCAGATGTGTTTATTTCACTCTCTGAGTCAAAATGAAAATGTCATCTACAAATTTCCCGTTGGTGCAAAAACACGGAAGTGTGCCACAGAGCGCCAGTGGCCAAAAGTATATTGCATCCGTAGTGGTTCAGCACTACCATTGAAAATGAATGGGAATCCGTTTAGGGCCGTTTAGCTAAAGAATCCTCGGCCGCGGCGCGGAAGACCGGGGTTCGATTCCCCGACGGGGAGGCTCTTTCTTTAGGACGCTGAACTCCTCTCAAAGACTTGGGCTTCAACATGACGCTGTCCAGAGAAACAAGCCCCCAGTGTGACCTTTACGGGGTGGAACACGCATCCTTTTGTGCTCAGGCACCCTCAACACAATGCTGCGGGCCAACAGTTTGTGCTTGTGCAGAACCAGTCCTTGTCAGTATAGTGGACAGTATCTCCGCCTGTCATGGGGAAGGCTGGGGTTCCGTTCCCCGACAGGGAGGCCTTTTCTGTAGGGTGGCTGAACTCCTCACCCCAGATCAGGCTTCTTCAGCATAGGGCTGTCCAAGGAAACATAGCCACCAATGCAAGATTGGCCTTGGCCTTTCTTGTGGTACAAAGGGCCGCCTTTGCGCTTAATGAGCCTCATTTTTTGCTGTGGTCCCAAAGATTGCAAATGTGAAGAGAGGGAAAAAATGACACACGGATTCATGACCACAGCGCTGGAGAGGATGACCTTAACACACGCTACATTCTACGGCCGGAGCAACAACAACCGCCAGTCTAAGCTGAGCTACTTCCACAAACGTTCTTCCACAGCTTGTTCTGCAATTCAACAGCTCAGCGCAGCTCTGCAAACAGCAGAGCACCCAAAAATAAACAAAACTCGCAACAGCTTCTCTCCACGGAAATCTTTAGTAAAAGGCGAAAGATTTATGCGGGGTTGAAAAGAAACTCGAGCTGTAGAGCTACTTTGCTGGACCAGAGCACTTCCCCTGACGCACTGCAATGTTCGGCAAGAGTAACTGCATGGCCCATTTGGCCTCGTAACCTTACTTTGTTGAAAGGAAGGCATCAAAGCATTATGCAGTACAGAATGTGGTCAGACAGAAAGAGGTGCAGTCTTGGGTTAAAGACAAATATATCCACGTGGTTTACAGCAGCATTGAGGATTAAACAAATGGTAGCGATGTCACCATGCAAAATGATGTGACCAGGCCATCAGACGGCTTAGAGTCCAGGCCTTGGTAACAGCCAAAGGTTTTGAGTGTGACTACAACCAGCAGAAGCTACAGTCTGCCTTCTTGACTGAAGTGATCGGCCGTTCTTTTTGATTACATGTCTGACTCTGCCAGTCCTTAGAAGGAATGGTTAGGCTTTGGTTCGGTTGAGACTGCTGGCAGAAAGTTGCCGCCACGCTTGACACGTCAGCAGGAGCTCCAGTCCTCGTTAGTACAGTGGACAGTATCTCTGCCTGTCACGCGGAAGACCGGGGTTCGATTCCCCGTAGGGAGGCTCTTTCTTTAGGACGCTGAACTCCTCTCAAGACTTGGGCTTCAACATGACGCTGTCCAGAGAAACAAGCCCCCAGTGTGACCTTTACGGGGTTGGAACACGCATCCTTTTGTGCTCAGGCACCCTCACACAATGCTGCGGCCCAACAGTTTGTGCTTGTGCAGAACCAGTCCTTGTCAGTATAGTGGACAGTATCTCCGCCTGTCATGGGGAAGGCTGGGGTTCCGTTCCCCGACAGGGAGGCCTTTTCTGTAGCGTGGCTGAACCTCCTCACCCCAGATCAGGCTTCTTCAGCATAGGGCTGTCCAAGGAAACATAGCCACCAATGCAAGATTGGCCTTGGCCTTTCTTGTGTACAAAGGGCCGCCTTTGCGCTTAATGAGCCTCATTTTATTGCTGTGGTCCCAAAAGATTGCAAATGTGAAGAGAGGGAAAAAATGACACAACGGATTAATGACCACAGCGCTGGAGAGGGTGACCTTAACCGCACGCTACATTCTACGGCTGGAGCAACAACAACCGCCAGTCTACGCTGAGCGACTTCCACAAACGTTTTTCCACAGCTTGTTCTGCAATTCAACAACTCAGTTCAGCCTCTGCAAAAAGCAGAGCACCCAAAAATAAGAAAACTCGCAACAGCTCCTCTCCATGGAAATCTTTAGTAAAAGGCGAAAGATTATGCGAGATTGAAGAGAAACTCGAGCTGTAGAGCTACTTTGCTGGACCAGAGCACTTCCCCTGACGCACTGCAATGTTCGGCAAGGGTAACTGCATGGCACATTTGGCCTCGTAACCTTACTTGTTGAAAGGAAGCATCGAAGCATTATGCAGTACAGAATGTGGTCAGACAGAAAGAGGTGCAGTGGACGGCCGTGAATAGTTGGAACGCAGTGCCAGCAATCAGATTGAAGGACCTGCCCACAGGCGGAAGTGATGTCAGAGCAAATAAGATTTTTATGTGCATTTTTTCTTTATTCATTCAGAACGGGGTTCGAATCCCACCTGGGAAAATGTAAGCAATTATTTTAAGCAGCTTTGTTCAATTAAAAAATATATATTTGTAGTGTGTAATGTTTAAAATTATTCATAAAAAAAGATTATTAATACAATTAATTATTAAATGCAGAGATAATAGCAGCAACACTAAAATACTAAATATAAATTATTTAAAGTTAAGTTAAAAATAAATATGAATAATATGAATACAATCATATGTAAATACAGTGAAAGAAATAGTAGAAATTGTATAATTTCATTAAATGCTTACATAAAAAAGGTTAATGGTTGTTAAATATATTGAAAATGTAAATAAGACAAAATAAGAAAAATCTAGCATTAGTTTGAGTGCAGTAATTGAGATCCACCAAGTACATTTAACTACTAAGACTACAGTTAACAGTAATCATTCAGAAAAGACAGACACTCATGAAACAATTTGTGAATGTTTTTGCTTCATTATCAGTTCTTTTAAAGAATTTATAGATGAAACATTAGATGTCAATTTAAGACATGGAGGGTTGCAGAAATAACAGAATATCCAAAACAGTATTTCCAAAAAAATCAAAAATCAAATCAAATAAAACAACAAAACAAAAATATACACAAAAATTAATGCTAAGGGCACAAGGAATGAATAATCACTTTTTTTTCTGCCACCCATCTCTGTTTTTCCATTTTTATAAATGCAGAACCTTTAAACTCACTCCACGTCATCTCTCTCTGCATGCCATGGGGATTGTAAGTAGAAAATACTTTGCAGGGCATAAACATATTTTCCTGCAACCCCAGGAAAGCCTGTGTGAATATGGGGACTGTTTGGAAACCCTGCTTAAGTTCTAATTATGTGACGGTGTTAATAAAGAGTTTAATAATTTAATGTATTTCACTAATAGTCCCTCCTTTTAATTTCCGTGCATTTGTTTGCATCAATTCGTTTAGAAATATGTTAGAATTAGTTTTTACTTTATTTGTGTTGTTTAATGAAAATAGTTTTATATTTGTTTGACGCGCTACGTCACTTCCGGTTGCCGCGCAACGTCACTTCCGGTTGCCGTCGCTGCATCCTCAGTCTGGCATTGAGGGCGCTGAGAAGAGGTGAGCAGTTAATGGTGCTCCTAGGAAGTTGTTCTAAAAGTTGTTGGATGTTTAAATAAGTTTTTAATATGTGATGGTATTGTTGTAAGATTGTTCTATGTTAACTAGGAAGTATTTTCTTCATGTGGATAGATGAAATAGTTGTTTTTAATGACCACAGTTGATTAAGTGTATGTGTGTGTGTATAAGTATGTATGCTAAACACTGATTTCAACTGATCCTCTAACTGACTCATTTATTTGTTAGGTGGGGAAGGTTACAAGCAAAATCATATCTCATTTGCTGTTTTTTTGATCCATCCAGGTATTTTTTCATATACAGTTGTTCTTATTTGTGTTTACATTTGTCCCTCAATTAAATTAATTTCTAATATGAAGTAAGCTGGAGAAGATTAGTTAATATTACAATGTATGGAACTGTAATCATTTGTTATTTTTGTTTATTTACTTTTTGTACACCTTTGTGATATGGTTTACTTAGTTTTAATTGGGTGTGTTATTGTATGGTTGCTCAGTCTGCATTGAGGGCGCTGAGAAGAGGTGGGGAAGTTTACAAGCAAATCATATCTCATTTTGCTGTTTTTCGATCCATCCAGTCTGCTCTGACCGGAAGTTCGAGTTGCAATAAACCCACCATCAACAACAGTACCTGTGGCTTGTCTCATCTTTGTACACAACACAGAGAGTTGAACACCGGTTACAGTGGTGCCGTGACCCGGATGAAGATCAGCTCTCCTGGAATCTTCATCCAAAGATCATGTCGTTTGGTCACCGGTGGATGCTGCACTTCAGTCAAGGTTTTGATGAACTGTGATACAGAGTAATGCACTTTCGTTGAACTGGACACTACACTACATCATTTCTTTATTTCTTGTTTAATTCAATATACGTCTTTCCCAGTTAATAGTTCTTTTTTGTAGTGGTGGTTAGACGCCTGTTTACATATTCTAAAGTTTTATTCAATGTTTGATATTTACATACCAATAAGTAGTAATGGCATATGGTTTTAGAGCAGACAGTTTTAAGGGTGAGGAGAACATGTCAGATTTAACTTTGGAAGAGGAAGACTTTACTAATCCATCTACACCTGTTGCAGGGAGGGGTAGTGTGGGACGAACCCCTGAATTTTGTTCTACCTACCCGGTTACTGAACAAACACCTAGTCAGTTAAGGAGTAACCCATTTTCGGTTAGCCCAGATTTAAATAGATACTGCATGGCAAAATCTCATAACACATATTGCTCAGGAAGTAGGACAGACTTTGATTTCTGTTCAAGGTGGGGAAAGGTATGGGGAAAGAGAAACCAATAATGCACAGACACAGAGTTCAGTAGCTGGTCAGTCGTTCACAGAAACACCCTCACTTAATTTAACAGGAGTCAAATTAGTCATGCAGTCCGAAGTAAGAGAACCCCCTGTTTTCCGAGGTGATGGAACGGATAAGTTTACTGTCCATGAGTGGGAAGACTTAGTGGACACTTATTTGCGAAAAAGAGGCATACCGGCATCTGAGCATTATCATGAGATTCTTTCTAGGCTGTTGGGTAAGGCCAAAGACATTGTCAAAATAACCCTACGCAGCAAAACATCTCTAAAACCTTCTGAGAACCCCACAGTTATATTTGATATCCTGAAACAGCATTTCAGTGAAGTCAGATTCTCCTCTATGGCCTTTAGCAGATTTCTACGGTACAGTTTCTGTTTTAGGAGAGAACCCAGTTGAGTATTGGGTCCGGTTGAATAAGGCTGTGGATGCTGCTGAAGAGGCTTTGAAAAGACTCGGACGACGGATGGATAATCCATGCCAGGAGGCAGCAATGATGTTTGTCAATACTGCCCAGACCCCAGCTTGTCAGCCGTTTTCCGTTTGAAAGCACCAGATAAGTGGACAGCGAGTGAGGTACAAGAGCATCTCGACAGATATCAGGTGGAGCAAAAAGAGCATTGGCAATTAAATCTAAGCGCAATGTTACAGCGAGGAATGTTATCAGCTCACCCACAGTCACTCGTGGAGAATGAGATAATGCCTAGTGGTTCCCCAGTCATGATGTCTGAACATTCTAACTTGGGTATTTCATCTTCTACACAGAATGAGATAACTATGAAAACGTCTTATCACCCTACTTGACCGTGCTCTCTCCCAGAATTCTCAAGTCGAAATGTGGAGTCCTCGACCGAGCCAACTGCCTATGAGAGCCTGTTAAGGTGTGCCGTTCATATGAACATTCAACTCTCTCACACTGTCGACGTCAGCGACTCTGTCTTCGCTTGCTTCCAACCTGGTCACATAAAAAGAAATTGTGTAGACAGTCAGCATGGCTCTGGCAGCCAGATAGCGCAGCAATCGCAAGGCTCATCGACTTTAAATTAGTCGACCCACACCTGGAGAGGGGACGTGTGGGTAGGGTAGAACAACCCTCGAAGGTGCAGACATCAAACAAGTTTATGAGAGTGCATGTGCGCAGGCTCGGCTGAAGTCAAAGTGATCGCACAGAATATGCAAACTTTAGAAGTGTTTGATGAATGTTTATGCACCTGTCTATGTGAATGATAGATACCAGATAAAAGGAATGTTGGTTCAGGATCTATGGCATGCACATTTAGTGAAGCGGTAGAAAGCAGGATGCTACAGTGAAGATGTGTTGCCAAAACCGACAACCTTTGGCCCCAAGAAATATGTTAATTGGATGCAGAGGTAAAATGACCAAACCAAAATGCATGTATGAAGTTGAGCTAAATGTGTTTGGTGAAAGATGCTTGGTGCCTGTTCTAGTTGTACCGGGACAACGGGACGACTTGATAATTAGTACCAATGTTTCTTAAGTTTCTCATGCACAGAATGAAGATAGTGATGATTACTTGAGAATTCTGTCTAACATTGTCTCAGGGCCACCTACATCATGCGAACAATTCCTGGATGTTTATGGCAAATACTTGCCGATGGAGGGGTGGAATTGCCGCCACACAAGGTTGGGACTGTTAAGCTTCGGCAGTCAGTTACTCTAATGGCCAAAACAAGAGCACCTTGTCTGGGGAAAGTTACCAAGAGACGCTGCTATCTCACCTGGAAGCACTGTAATAGTGGAGGCCACTTCTTCTAAAACCATGCCACGAGACATTATCATAGGTCGTGTTGTCACGCCCTTGTGGGGAGATCATTGGGTTCCCTGAAGGTTACTAACCTGTCAGAGTAAGCAGTCACCCTCTGAAGGAATTGTAAGTTGGCTGATGTGAGTCCGTGCCTTGCCGTGGAAGATTTTGAGCTGTTTCAAGGTTTCAGTGAAGTCCAGTTGCCCACACCTGATAAAGTTCCGCAACTTGTTGTTGCAAACAACCTGAAAAAGAGACTGGAGGCTGTAAGTCCTCAGTGACGTTGACATCGACTCTTGGTCTGCAGTGATACGCAAAGGAAAAGCTGGTCCAGTTGCTAGAGAATTACAATGATGTATTCTCCAAACACGCTTTAGATTGTTGGGGAGGTCAGAGGCTTCGTATCACCCCGCATCCACTTAACTGAATGATCGCCCATTTCGACTCCCATACCGACGAGTACCCGCCCCGCTCACTACCAAAAATTACGCCAAGTTCTCTCAGAGATGGAAGAGCAAGGAATAATACGCAAATCAGTAAGTGAGTACGCCTCACCTTTGGTTTTAGTATGGAAGAGAGATGGCAGCTTAAGGATCTGTACGGATTTCAGATGGCTAAACGCTAGGACTATTAAGGATGCGCACCCACTCCCGCAACCAATCAGACTGCCTTGTTGCCCTCGGGGGTAATACCCTCTTTAGCACGATGGATTTAACATCGGGCTTTTATAACATCCCAATGGCCGAAGAGGATAATAAAAAGTACACCGCGTTTGCAACACCAGTAGGTCTTCATGAGTACAACAGGATGCCTCAAGGTTGTGTAATAGCCCAGCATCTTTCATGCGTATGATGTTAAGTATCTTTGGGGACCTGAATTTAGTAGTTTGCTGTGCTACTTAGATGATTTGCTGGTGTTTGCAACCAACGAGACCACAGCCTTGGAGCGGTTAGAGATGGTGTTCCAACGATTGAGGAGCTACAACCTTAAATTAAGTCCGAAAAAGTGCCATCTGATGCAAGCATCCGTTAAATTCTTAGGCCACATCATTGATGGAAATGGTGTTTCTGTTGATCCTTCGAAGGTTGAGGTCATAGCCAATTTCTCGAAAGCTGACCTCATGGAAGAGGACGGGCGTACTCCATCTGTACGGCGAATAAAGTCTGTCTTGGGAATGATCCTCTACTACCAGCATTTTATTCCAAATTGCTCTTCAGTAGCCAGACCATTATTCTCTCTAACAGCTGGGCAGAAAAGAAGAACAAAAATAAAAACTGAGGCTAAGGCAGGCACATATCGAAAACTGAAGCCAGTTGATTGGACCCCAGAATGTGATGATGCTCTCTCTAATTTGAAAAGAGAGTTTGCATGGCAGAGTGTGGTTTTAAGCGGCATCCCAATTTCTCACTTCCTCTAATCTTGTCAATCGATGCCTTCTTTGCAAGGACTTGGCGCTGTGCTGTCACAGATACCAGCTGGTGAAGAGAAAGCACGTCCCATTGCATTTGCAAGCAAGTCCCTAACTAACTCTCAAAGGAGATATCCAGTGCACAAGCTCGAGTTTTTAGCCTTAAAATGGAGTGTGTGTGAAAAATTCAGTCATTGGTTAAAGGGCCACACATTCACAGTGTGGACCGACAATACCCACTCACTTATATAATTAACAAAAGCCAAACTCGATGCTTGTAAACAGCGCTGGGTATCTAAGCTTGCTGCTTATTACTTTCGATCTTAAGCATATTGCTGGAAGTAAGAATACTGTAGCTGACGCTTTAAGAAGACCGCGATCCTTTCGCACGAACCATTGCTCATAGGCTCATAACTGAGCAATATGGAAGTCTGCTTTCTGAGGGCTGAAACTGTCGACAAAGATGGAGTCAGGACACCTTCCGTCTACAAGTGAACAAACCTCTATGTGTCAACTCTGACAAGCCCAGTGTCCTGTGATCATGTGACAGGTTAGGACTCTGTTTGAACCTATCAGAGCAGTGGAAAGCTGTAACTGAGTTGAGGGCTATGCACACAATCCAATCTATCCAGGATGCAACAACTTCTGGATTTGATCCAGTTTCAGCAATCCCTATTGAAGAGATTCGTCAGTGTCAAGAAGCGGACCCATCAATTTCTAAGATAATGTCCTATCTAGAAAGCAAAAAAGGCCATCAAGACGAGAGGTGGTTGTAATGGATGCTACGACCTCAAATTCTTCTTAAGCAACTGGATCGATTGAAGGTTCAAGATGGAGTAGTTTACCGTGTTTCCAGGACCCATCAAGCACACACAAGAGGGTTCCAACTTGTACTGCCTAATGGCCTTAAGGCTAGAGCCCTAACTGTGTACATGATCTTGCTGGACACCAGGGGAAGGTCAAGAACGCTTCAACTAGCTCGACAACGCTTTTCTGGCCTCGAATGGAGCGTGACATAAGAGAGTACGTAAATGTTGTCAAGGTGCATATTGGCCAAAACACCAGAGCCATCTGCTCGAGCCCCACTTGAAAACATTAGACTTCAGCCCCTATGGAGTTAGTGTGTTTTGGATTTTTGGAGTCGCGGAGGACAGTAAGGCACGCTCTGTGGATGTATTAGTTGTGACGGATCACTTACAAAGTTGGCCCATGCTTTCCCGTGTGTAACCAGAAAGCAAAGCAAATTGCAAAAAAAACTCTGGGATCATGTCTTCTGTATTTATGGTTTCCCAATTCCATTCATACAGATCAAGGGACCAACTTTGAAAGTACCCCTCATCGCAGAGCTGCTTAAGCTGGCTGGTGTTGAAAAAGTCGCACACTACAGCATATCACCCCATGGGGAACGGGGGAACGGAGCGGTTCAATCGGACCTTGGGCTATATGCTTCGCTCCTTGCCCCTTAAGGAAAAACACAAGTGGCCTGAGCAAATACAGACTTTGACGTTGTGTATAATTCCACTGTACACGAGACTACTGGTTATGCGCCATTCCAGTTAATGTTTGGTCGCATTCCTAAGCTGCCAGTTGATGTCGTCTTTGCACAGGCATTACGTGATCCTGTGATTGTTGATTATGGCAGTTACGTAAAAACACTTATGTCTTACCTCATGAGGCTGCATGCATTGCTCAGAAACACACAGAAAAGGAACAGAAAAAGCAGGCTAAGAATTACAATCGGAAAGTCAAGGGCATGTGTCTGAACGTTGGAGACAGGGTACTTCTTGCAAACAGGGTGAACGAGGAAGAAAAAGCTTGCAGATAAGTGGGATCCAACCGTTTATACTGTAAGAGAGAGAAATCTTCAAACGAATATATACAAGCTCGTTGACAATGGTGGAAAATGTAAAGTGGTGTGCATCGCAACCTGATACTGGATATTAGCTTCTTACCAATTGAACCACCTCAAGATGAAGAGGATGTCCAGCCTAGCGCTGAGATGAAGAAGCGGAGTCTGCATACGCCAGAACTATCCAGTTTGTGCGATGAAGGGAGCTTTGATGGGATGGAAGGATGGAAACTTGATGGACGAGATAAGGGGTGAAAGGACAAAAGCCTGAGGAAGATGATGACATAGAATCCATTGGTTCTAATCAAAGTCAAGGAAGTTTCTGTGAACAAGACCTTAAATGCAAATGAGGTCACTGAGGGTCATTCTGACCTTTGTCTGATCTAGAGACTGAATCCTTAGCCAATAATGCTGAACCACAACCGCATACAGTGAACGGTCCATATGCTAACACTGTGCCTAACACACAAGCACAACTTCCTACTGATACACAGGGTGTTAAAACTCGTGCAGGAAGAATGGTCAAAAAGTTAGCCGCTTGATCGAATCCATGGGCACAAAAGGCCGTTTTATGTTTAGAGGGTGGGCTCACTTTTAACAAAGAGATCAGGATCAGTTCTTTCCTTATTCTAGATAACTATTTTTTTTGCCTTACCACAAAACTGTTAAGTATGTGTGACGTATGAATTTCAGTAAAAATCTTACCAGATTATTGTATGTTGTACAAGGCAGCATATTGTTCTGAGAATGTCTAAGACTTGATCAACCTTGGGCTTTTCTTAACCCATTAGGTGGGTAACTTGAATGTTGAACTGCAAATAAGATTTGCTAAAAATCTGGTCGAATTAGATCGATGTGTTGTTTCGGTCAGGATATTAGTGAAATTCAGGAGGGGTGAATGTGACGGGTGTTAATAAGAGTTTATTAATTTAATGTATTCACTAATAGTCCCTCCTTTTAATTTCCGTGCATTTGTTTTGCAATCAATTCGTTTAGAAATATGTTAGAATTTAGTTTTTACTTTATTTGTTGTTGTTTAATGAAATAGTTTATATTTGTTTGACGCGCTACGTCACTTCCGGTTGCCGCGCAACGTCACTTCCGGTTGCCGCGCTGCGTCCTCAGTCTGCATTGAGGGCGCTGAGAAGAGGTGAGCAGTTAATGGTGCTCCTAGGAAAGTTGTTCTAAAAGTTGTTGGATGTTTAAATAAGTTTTTAATACGTGATGGTATTGTTTGTAAGATTGTTCTATGTTAACTAGGAAGTATTTTTCTTCATGTGGATGGATGAAATTAGTTGTTTTTAATGAGCACAGTTGATTGAGTGTATGTGTGTGTATAAGTATGTATGCTAAACACTGATTTCAACTGATCCTCTAACTGCCATTTATTTGTTAGGTGGGGAAGGTTACAAGCAAAATCATATCTCATTTTGCTGTTTTTTGATCCATCCAGGTATTTTTTCATATACAGTTGTTCTTATTTGTGTTTACATTTGTCCCTCAATTAAATTAATTTCTAATATGAAGTAAGCTGGAGAAGATTAGTTAATATTACAATGTATGGACTGTAATCATTTGTTATTTTTGTTTATTTACTTTTGTACACCTTTGGTGATATGTTTACTTAGTTTTAATTGGGTGTGTTATTGTATGGTTGCTCAGTCTGCATTGAGGGCGCTGAGAAGAGGTGGGGAAGTTTACAAGCAAAATCATATCTCATTTTGCTGTTTTTCGATCCATCCAGTCTGCTCTGAACCGGAAGTTCGAGTTGCAATAAACCCACCATCAACAACAGTACCTGTGGCTTGTCTCATCTTTGTACACAACGCAGAGAGTTGAACACCGGTTACATTTACAAAACCTGCACAAGCGACCGATGTGTGCAGGTTCAGACATTTTCCGTTTTTGTGGTGCTCTCTCCTCCACCCACTTCTTTGTTGCCTCAAGTTCCTTGTTGAAGAACTCGGTCTCCATAAAATCGTGGAAAGGCATTCGAGGATTTGATAATCCTTCTGTGCTGTAGGAGTCAAAAACCCTTTTAGAACAATAAAAGTACCTTGTAGGACCTTTCTGATAAAAAAGTGGATGGATGAACCATCACTCTCATAACGAGACTTAGGTTGTCCGCAGCAAGGCAGGTCTTTGTTTGTGTTTTTTTTTCGTTTTTTCTGGCTGTGGTGGCTGCTGCTCTTGTTGCTGGCGCTCCATGATACCATCCATTATTCTCTCAACTGCCTCAGTAGTAAGAGGAGTAGTCTGGACAGGTGCTGGAGGGTTTATAGCTGGCAGTACTCATTTTCATCACCGGCACAGTAGTATTTTACTTCCCTCTGTCAGCAAATACCAGAGCTGCTGTCTACCAACAAGTTCTTCTGGAGTTGTATTTAGAGAAGAGCTGGTATTCAGAAGTTTAGCCCGGTGTTTGACATACGGAGAAATGTGAAGTTTTGTGGTTGGATGGAGTAAGCTGTTGGGATCAGTACAGAGTTGTGAACCAGTGCTTGCATACTCCTGATCCACAATCTTAAGCATGTCCTTCTTTCGTGGTGTTTATTAAGCAAGTGATCAATGGCTTCTTTCATTGTGGATGTCCAGCGCTTATGATCCAGCACAAAAACCCTGCCAACCAGTCTTCACAGGTCCAATACGGCTGCTCGCGGGTGATGCCAGCATGGGTAGGGTTGGTTGTTTCTACATAGAGAAAGATAAATTAATCTTTCTGCATTCAGGAAATACAAAAAAAAACATATTTGCGTCTGGCTAAAACTACCAACCACCAACTGAGGCACGGGAGATGAGGACAGCGAGGGCACAGAATTACAACTTTTAGTTTTACATACAAGGCAAGACAAAAAGACATTTTAAGCATTTGTTGATCATCAAGCATTTTTTTTTATTTACCTTGCTCGACTTAAACTCTAAATGGGCCATCATGACATGAGGTTGGAATTGGTGCAGGGGGGATACCAGAAGTTTCTGCAAAGAGTAAAGCATTTAGTTTTTTGCACAATAAGGGAAAAAGATTCGTTTGTGAGTCTTTTGCAAAATGTTTACCTGGATCAGACTGAGGCTCTGTAAGGGGCGATCGGAGAAGAGGACAGTTGTCCGCTCAAGCAGTGTTCTGATGGTCTCTATAGGAGTAACACAACACAATTTAAATTTTTACAGTAGAAAATTCACCTGATTCTGGATGAGGACTGTGACTGACATCAGCAGAAGGGTAGACACACTGCATAGTAAGTGGGTTACTTTGCTCAGCTGGATTTAAAGGCTGAGTGGTCTTGCTCTTATGCTTTTGCCAATCCAGCACAACAGGCGACATCCAGGTTCCACGTAATCCAGGCCAAACGTCTCCCCAGAATCTTGGTTAGGACACCAAAAGAGTAGGGTACTTGGGCACTCCCATTACCATCTGTGATGCCATATATGATCTGCAATTAGAGCTGGTCAAAGACTCCTGGAAGTTTGGACATCAGGTAGTTTCAGGCTCACAAGACGCTGAAAGGTTCAATCATTCCCTGTGCTTGAAACAACTCAGATGAAACGCGTGTACCAGTGACCCACTGAGCCTGGTGGAAATGGTAGCCCTCCTGCTGAGATGTTCCTCGTATTGGGATCCAGACATCAACTTTTAGCCCCCTCACCCTGGACATGTTAAGTTGTAGAGTCCCACCGTGCCTGTACAGGATCTCACCTGCCACCTCTTGGTCACTTAAACAGCCTCGGGGAATGTGTATGCGCTGAATACGCCAAGTCTTCAGCATTGAAGGCTTGTACAACCGAACACCATTAGGATAAGCAGCCACATGAAAGTGCTGAATAACCCCCCTCAACCCTCTTAAGAAGTTCCTCTGGCTGCTGCAGTGCTCGCGAATGTGGCTGTTTGGTGGGATTGGGCAGGCTGAATTCCACAAAATGCATACACATCTTTTAGTTTCTGTAGGTCCTCCTGGTCCACCACACAAAAAGCAGCAGATAAGAACTGAGCAAAAGAGCTGTACAGGGCATGATGCTCAGATACACACTCACGGAGGAAGCGTCTCATGCAGTGGAAGAGGTCCAGCTTGATGGTGATTTGCTGATTAAAATGGGATCTTGGCGGCACAGGTGTTTTTGCAGGTGTCCAGTTGTGGCTTTTGTGATGATGTCATCAGTAGTGCACTAAGCATCCCAGATCAGATGTTCTCCAGGAAGTATGTCAGGCACTTTGAATGCTGCACAACAATCCCTGAAAAAACAAATCAAACAACATTTTTATAAAAGTTAATGCTAATTAAAAGTACTCAATAGTATCAATGTACTTATTGCATTACTGCGTGTCAATCCAAGGCAATACATATTCACATTAGTTGTGTGAAGTTTAAATGGCCCACCTGTCTACCCACTGGTACCTGAGCTGTTTCCACTCCGGCAT
Organism: Danio kyathit; assembly: GCA_903798195.1. Lineage (NCBI taxonomy): Eukaryota > Metazoa > Chordata > Actinopteri > Cypriniformes > Danionidae > Danio > Danio kyathit. The sequence goes on from CAIGQS010000005.1 coordinate 1,084,820, forward strand.
TTCTGTACTGGTTTGCTAGTCCTTGGTACATAGGTTTCCAATGACTTTTCTGTTTCAGATTGTACCATCACCCTTGAAAGGACCATCCAGTTTTCGTTCGTGATGGCATAGGATGACATGGTGCCAGAAGTGAAAGTAACTTTTCTGGCTAATTTCTGTGTATGGTCTGAACGTAAAGCCTGCCCAAATGTTCCCTGTAGGAGTCTTCTTATGGCTTTCTGTTGGCGCTGGTACTCATAGAGTAACACTGAATTAAAATGCAGTCTTCTTGGTGTTGTTTTTGTAATTGTAAATACAGGGTAAACACTTTAATAGCACTTTCTAACAACACTTCTGTGTCTATTTCTGCACTGCACAGATACTGTAGATCTTTAAAAATAATTGTAATAAGGATTTTGTTTTATTATGAACAGTCACATACAACATTGTTATTCTGTTTCCCTCTGTCTCGGTTCAAGGAAAAATCTGGCTGATCTGGTGTTTTTTTTAGATGTCAGATGTTTCCCCTACAGCATCTGTGTATGCTCATGTACACATGTACAAAAGGAAGACAATTTACAGAAAATAATAATAATAATTTAAGATACGGCAGTTCATGACTATCATCTTTAATAAACACAAAAACAACTGTATATTTTTCACAGGGAAATTCCAGCAATGAAGTACCAATGTGCTGAACAAAATCCTGGGAAGTCAATTGTTGAACAGAATGCTTGCAGGACTTCCCTCTTGCCATCCCCAACAGACAAAGCACTTCGTCAAAGTAGAAGCACTCTGACTGATGACACCTAAATAACATCAAGTACATTTTTAAGCAAGACAAAAAAACATGATTCAAAGTTTTACAACTCATGGAGTACTGTACAAAGTGCTTGGCATACTGTATTCTGTAACAAGAATGACTTCATGATGAATATGAATAAATATATAATATGCCAAGCATTTTCCCCAGTAGTCACTATTTAAAAATAAATAACCATAAATAACTTACTGGCCAGCCAGAGGTAGTGAACCTGCTCCTTGAATTTTGGATCACTCACAATGGCTCAAAAGGTCCTGGATGTCAGTGAGAGTTGCAGGAATGCCCCATCACCATCCTGTGCGACAACTCTTAAGAGGATACACCACAGGATCTCAGGTGGCATCTGTACAGAAGAGCTATCAATCATCAAAATGTTGCTTAACGTACAGTATATTACAGTTAAACTCAATTAATGTTAATGATGTGGGCCACGCAGTGGCGCAGTACCTAGTGCTGTCACCTCACAGCAAGAAGGCCGCTGGTTTGAGCCTCGACTGGGTCAGTTGGTGTTTCTGTGTGGAGTAAGCATGTTCTTCCCACGTTCGCGTGGGTTTCCTCCAGGTGCTCCGGTTTCCTCCACAGTCAAAAGACATGCGGTACAGGTGAATTGGGTAGGCTAATCCTGCTTGTTAAGTGTGATGTCACGCGAAGGGGCTTCTGGGTCCAAGCGCTCTATGAAACTGAATGAGGAGAATCATCAAATGCTAATAATAAACATTTACAAAGTTAATGATGTTTGTACTAGGCATACCCCCTTCTCACATTCCCCCTCGCATAACAGTTTTATTTTTATTTGCGAAAATGAGAAAATAAAGAGTAAATAAAACTAAAAAATTATTAAAAGCAAAAATAAATTAAAACAAAAAGAGAGAAAGAACTAAAATAGCAATAAACAGAGAATCTGCTCCACAAGAATCATAGTGATTGATATACTGATTAAAAACATCAAATTATATATACTGCAAATATATAATACACAGAAATCTACTCTTGTTCCTGTGTTTCTGTCAGTCCTGTCACATTTGCATTAAATTTGTCATCATTTGACGAAGAAGAAGCTGACCAAGGATGCGTTCTATCATTCAATTGTATGATTTTTTTCTTTAGTAAGGCCCTGTCACATTTTTAAAAGTGAAAATGTGTCTTCTGCTAGGATGTCCCATTTTCAGTCCAACACTGACATTTCTTGGTGCATTTGTGTTACTTTGATCAACTTTGTGTAGTGATTAGTTGTGCTACTGTTAGTGTCCACTAGATGGCAGTAGTGTATAAACAGGCAGCAGATGCGAGAGGAGTCTAGCTGTAGACTCGGTGCAGATGCAAGCTGAGCTGCATCCAATGCTTTTTATTGCGCTCATGTAACAGGTATGGAGAGTATTGTTTACTTATTTATAGAATTACACAAAATGTGTCGTTTACCTGAAGTGTTTATTAAGTATACCTGAGGTGTTTTGTCACTGTGTGCGTCTTCTCCTTTAAATTTCTAGGAGAGCTTAAGTTTTTAATTTCCAGCAGAGGATAATGAAGAGCAGTGATGATGATGATGATGATGAAGAACAGAGGATAATGTAGAGCAGTGATGATGATGATGAAGAAGAACAGAGGATAATGTAGAGTTGGCCATTATATTTGTCTTGTAATTGAAAATGTAATTTTAATGTGGCGTTGGATAATATGTTAGACAGATGGCCTCCAAATCACCCGATAAATCAAATCTTTATTTAAAAACTTTCATAGAACGATTCTCTTTAGTTGATATTAGAGAGACACTCATCCTTCTCAAAAATGTTTCACATGGGGAAATAATTCTCTTTCCAAACAATCCCGTATAGATTTGTGGCTTATCGCAAGAGATTTAAATAATGCTAATTCAGACATCATTCCATCACCCCCTCTCTGATCACACACTGTAAAAATCAAACTTACAAATTGTTAACTCAGTTTAAAATTGTAAGTTAGCTGGACATATTTTTGAGGTCAGAGTTGAATTTACTCATAAAATGATTCAGCTGCATGTTTGGAACTGTTTGTTCAATGAAAGTAAAATATTCAGTAGAGGAGACTTTACATTTTTATCTCTCCATATCTTCAAAAAATAAAAAGTTGAGTTAACTTAAAATTTTAATGCAACCAGCTGCAAAGAAATTTTGAGTTTATTACACTTCAGTGGTTGAAGTTGTGCCAAATTATTCCATAAAGTATACTTGACTTAACCAGCCCTTTTCGGTCAACTTAAAAAAAAATATTTGGCACAATTTCAACCACTGAAGTTTAATAAACTCAAAATTTCTTTGCAGCTGGTTGCTTTAAAATTTTAAGTTAACTCAACTTTTTATTTTTTACAGTGCAAATGCGTCTCAATATCTATTCCTTTTTCAGATACTGCTAACTTATGTAGAATCAATTCTTATTAGGAATGTAATTTTTCATCGCTTAACTACAAAGAAGTAAATGAAAAAATCTAATTTATAATTTGCAAGTACTGGAAAAAAGCAAACGAGGAAAAGATATTTGGAAAGAATTGGGAGTTAGCAAAATATGAAATCGTAAAGTTTTTAAGAACGTTTAGCAGTAAATTAGCGAAAAAAAGAAAAGAAAATGAAAGTACTATAATATGCAAAATTTCAGATTTTCTATCTAAAACCATTTTGTCTGATAGTGAAAAGGTTGAATTTACCCATTATCAAAATAAATTAGATGAAATTTATCAGAAAAAAGCAGAGGGTGCATTTATTAGATCACGGAAAAGACGGTCGGAAGAAGGTGAGCAAAAGTCTTGTTTTTTTAGATTGGAAAAGCAAAAACAACAAACAAATCTAATTGAAAAGCTTGTAAATAATCAATCAATAGGTGAAGACCAGAAGATTATTGATAGTTTTTGTGCCAAGTTTTATAGTGACTTGTACACCTCTAAATTTAATTTAAAAATGCTTTAGATTTTTGTGAATCATTATCTTGCATAAAAAAATTGGAGAATGCTGATCAGGCTTTTTGCGAGTCTCCAATTACTTTAACAGAAGTTGAAGCAGCAATTAAATCATTAAAACTGACTAAATCTCCTGGCACTGATGGTTTTATTTCAGAATTTTACCATATGTTCAGGAAAAATATTGCTCCCTTCTTGTTAAGTGTTTAAGGAAAGTACAGACAACTCTTTTCTCCCACCTACTTTATGGCAAGGTTTGATTACGCTAATCCCCAAACCAAATTAAAATCTAAATTTATTAGATAATTGCGTCCAATAACTTTTTTAAACAACGATTATAAATAAGTGCTATAGTTTTAGCTAAAAGATTAAAAGTCATTCTACCTTCCAATATCGATGAACCTCATCCGGTTTTATGCAAAATAGACAAATCTAATAACATAAGATTCATTTTAGATATTCTAGACTATTCTGATATGATTGATGGAGACAGTTTAATATTTTTTTTTGGACTATTATAAAGCCTTTGACACTTTAGAACATGGTTTTTTATTTCAAGCTCTTAAAGAAATTGGGTTTGGTGTTACTTATTGTAAAATGATTAAAATGTTAAATAAAATGCAAATAGCTCTATTAAGTTAAGCAGTGGTACTTCCCCAAGGTTTTTTTTACATCGTGGAGTGAGGCAGGGATGCCCAGTATCGTCTTATTTATTTTAATTGCAGTGCAGTTTCTTCATTTACATATTAAAAGGAGTCATTTAAAAGGAATTACTATTGGTAGTACAGATTTGATTATAAGTCAACTAGCAGATGACACAACATTGTTTTTAGAAGATTCATCTCAAGTGGCGGCTGCATTAAATACTCTACAAACATTTTCCAATGCGTCTGGTTTAAATCTTAATTTAAATAAATGTGAATTACTTCCCATTAAAAATTGTTGTGTTTCCTCAATTTGTGGAGCAGCTGTTAAAAACTCAGTATCTTACCTTGGCATAAATATAACTAATGGAAAAACAGACGTGATGACAACTTTAATCCAATCATTGCAAAAACTAAAAGAAAAGTGAATAGTTGGCTTCAAAGAGATCTGTCTATTAAAGGAAGAATTTTGCTCACCAAAGCGGATGAGGGCCTGTCTCGTCTCTCGTATGCAGCTCAATCCCTGTACATAGATAAGCCTAACATGTAAACTAATTGGCAAAACTTTAACAGACTTGTCTGGAAAAATAAATGCTACTATATGAAGAAGACTGTTATAATAAATTCGTATAATAAAGGAGGTCTTAACTGTATCGATTTTTGCTCTTCAAATTATACTTTCAAAATTAATTAGCTTAACCAGTATCTAAATAAGGAAGATTCAATTTGGAATATTTTTCCAAAATGGGTATTTTCTTTTGTCGGAGGCATTAAGTTTTTATTGATGTGTAATTATAACAAAATCAAAATTCCTGTTAAACTTTCAAATTTCCATCAACAAGTACTTCTGGCCTGGACTTTAATTTATAAACACAATTTTATTCCTCGCACATTTTCTATTTGAAACAACAAAAATATTTTATATAAAAATAAATCTTTGTTTTCAGTGAATGGTTTAACAACGGTTTGCTTTTAGCTAGTTATTTAACAACAGAGGTTTTTTTAATGAATTACTTTGAATTTATTTCTGCATATAACCTACCATTAAGTCCAAAAAATTTGGCCATTGTTATGGGAGCTATAACTTCAGGAATTACTATGCTCTTTAAAAATAGCAATCATCTCCCTCCTAAAAAAACTTACCTTTCTGATCCCACAGAGACGTTTATAGGTAACATTAGTTTTTCTAATAAAAAAGATAGAAATGACAAAATTAGATCTCTTTTTATTGAAAACGTTGTTACATTGTCTCTTATTGGAATAATATATTTACAGATTTGCAACAAAAATATTTCCTCACCAACAAGGTCAAAGAAGTGTCTTTAAAATTAATCAACAAGTTCTATCCTATTAACAATTTTGAAAAAGTTTCATTCTAATATTGATGTAAAATGTTCATTCTGTCAATTTCATTTATTTCAATTTTGGAAACATATTGGTTCATTTATTAATGATAATATACAGCAAGATGTTTCTGTTACTTTTAAAGAAATTATTTTTGGTTGTTATGAATCTGCTTCTACTAAGAGAAATGCTTGTTTTGTTATAAATTAAATTTATTTTCTTTGTAAATTCCATATCCACAAATGCAAATTTACTAATACCAAACCATTTTTTTGCAAGAATGTAATCATTTTTTACATTTAATTTCATTATGTAAAAATAAGAAAGCAAACAGAACTATTTCATTTTGTAATGACTTTCATTTCTGTAATGTAATTGATTCTTAAATGTCTTACCCTCAAGTTTATTTCATGTTCTTTATTTTTTATTCCTTCTTTCTCTCCCTTGTATCTTTTTGCATTTTGGATTGTAAACAAATATTGCTACTAACTTGTCAACTGTTTTTTGCAAATACAAATAAAATACCCTCGGTATACTCACTTGTTTTGCTGATTAGCCTTCTCTAATTTACGTGTTGTTTGCATCCCCTTTAGCTGTATACCAAATGTTTTTAAACTTGCATCTAAATTTGTTGCAATTGGTGCATTTTTGCTGAACTTGCGCAATCCCCCCCCCCCCCCCCCCCCCATTATTCAACTGAATGATGTCTCGCTGAAACATTCAGGTAAACCTAAAAAACAGCATGGGCGTCGCTTTAGCCCTTCCATATCAGAGTGAGATCAGAGTGAAACATCAAGTGTTGCATCAGATTTTTTTTTCTATTATGACTTATATTATGATAGTGAAATGTGTCAAATAGCCTGTACATTTTTATATGCTCATATTTATGCCATTTTGAATTTAAAAAAAGTGGCAGTTTTATTTATTTAATACATGGAAAAATATAATTGAATATAGAAAGTGATTTGTACTACAGTAAAACAGGTGTGTTGAGTCTATTTGGCTCATTCAGAACTCAAATGGCTATGCCTGTCTATACAATGCAGTGGAATACTTCTAATGTAGTTTACAACCCTACCATATTAGTCAAACATTTTTAAGTGTTTTACACTATATATAACACTAAAAATGATGAGGCAAAGACAACTCATAAATTGCGTAACAATATGCGATTTAAATGGTAACTACTAGTATATAATAGCGACAGCAGAAGACAGAAACCTGTTAGCTTGGTTTAAAACAAGCATGCACGAATGTGACAATCAAACATAATAGCTGATTGATGTTTAAAGGAACCTATTAAATTTAAAGTAATGAGCTAGTAAAGAAAGTAAGTTAAAAAGCTGTCTTTCCGTGCACAGGCCCTATTGAGTTAAATCAAAGTTAACTAAATTGTTGTAACTATCTTGATTAACTCTTTTTTAATATTAAAATTATTAAATAAGCTATATAGGCCTACTGTGTGCTTTGCTTTTATTTTCCTGATATTATTTTTTTTATTTTAAATTTACAGTTTATGTTAACAACATACAGTACTTGATATGGCTTTCTTGAAACACAATTTTTTTTGTACAGTATTTTAATTTATTTTAAAAGTCCCTTTAGAGTTTTACCACAACTTATACACAGCCAATCTCTGAGTCTGCTGGGGGTGGGTGGGTGGGTGGGGATAGAGCACTTTTTGCTAAACATAAATCATTAAATCGAATTAGACTATTAGCATCTCCCTTTAAAACAAACAAATTTGTTAATTTCTTTTTCTTTTTAAATGGATAGTTTTCCCAAAAAAATGACAATTGTGATCATTTACTCAACCTTTACTTGTTCCAAACCGGTTTGTCGTTTTTCCTTCTGTTGAACACAAAAGAAGATATTTTGAAGAAAGCTGGAAACCTGTAACCATTGACTTACATTGACGACATTGACATAGTATTTGTTTTTCCTTTCATGGAAGTTAATAGTTACAGGTAACTGATATTTTACATATTTAAATGAATCAAAGAAACATTGACTTTCGTCGTTTCTATGCCTACTTTCATTTAAAATTTGGGTTGGGTGTAGTAGTACACCACCTTTTTTTTAAGGACTACACCACTGGTAGAGATACTTAATGTGTGCACATCAAGAAAAGCAAAATGGGGATGCCAATGAGTACATATTTCTTAAAGGGGCATTTACCACATCATGACAGGGTGGACAGCAATTTTCAAGGATGTGCAAAATGATTAATGATATTATGAAAACAAAAAGTTATTCATTTTTTTTAATCAAATAACTTGTTAAAGACAATAAGAATGTTTAAAAATATTTTTATTTTGATCTAATTAATCTACTTTTTTGACTCACTGAAGTTGAGTTTGAGCAGTGTGTGGGACATGGCAAAATCACATCCATTCAATGAAAGAAAATGACAAAAATTGATCAAAACAAATTTCAAAACACTTATAATTCTACCTGCATGTGTGTAAAGGTTTAACCAACTATATCAAAACATCAGAATGTCATTATTGTGCATTATGTCCATAGGACTGATTCAATTTTGTGGCACATCAAAAGCACTTTATAGTGATAATGACCCAGCTAGTGAAACTGAAACATGTAGTAGTAATGGGTACTTTTTCCTTAAAGGGCACCTATTTTACCTCTTTTCAAGATTTAAGTTAAGTATTTTGTGACTCCAGAATGTGTCTGTAAAGTTTCAGCTCAAAACACCCATCAGATTATTTGTTTAGAATGTTGGGATTTTCTGCTTTAAACACTTAGTCTTAGTGGATTAAAAAAGGTTTTTTTTAAATTGTCTTAAAAATGTTTAGAGTAAAGATTTTGATCAACTCTAAATGCTGAATATATGGGTGTCTTGTGTAGGGGAGTAAGTGAGGGAGAAATTCATTAATAATTCTGCAACAGCAAGTAAACAAAAAAGACTTTTATTTTGGCGTGGCGTGTGACGTCATAAGGCGGCGCCGCCGCTCCTGCGATGTGATTCGACTGGGGAAAGGTTTGTTTTAAAGCTTTTACATGAATATAGACCGCTTGATTAAAGTTTCAGGTTTTTCATCCGATGCTAAATGATGTACCTGCTGTTGAAATATTATTTTAACCCTTTATACAACGTAGTACTATTTTACTCACAGTAATGAGGACTATTGTTTGAAAAAAGTAACAGAAATGTGTGTAATAAGTGTTTTAATGAAGGTTTAATTTATTAAACAGCATAATGTCATTCCATTCTAAGTATTCATCACTATATATAAGAAATTGAGTACTAGTTTTAATCAGCTCATTGTTTCTTGCTCTGACTTACTCTTTTACCCTGATTTCTTTTTGTTAATGACTCTCATATAAACTGTTGAAGCAAGTGTTGAAGAGAAGTTATTTGTTTCTGTTCATTGTTTTATTTATTTTAAACTGAACATTTTTATTGTTTTGTTCATTTTAAACAGGATAAAGTGTCCAAACACAGAGAAAAACTGCTGAAGCGACTGATCTCCACACTGTTATAAAGATGGCGTTTATTAAAGAGGAGAGTGAAGATGTGAAGATTGAAGAAACATTCACAGTCAAACAGGAAGATCTGCAGGAACAAACAGGTTAATTTTCATTCTCAAAGACCAACTCAGTCATTTGATCCTTATTCAGATATATTTTAATAAGAAGAATACTAAATTAAATGCATCTTGCAGCTCTGAGTGTGCTGCCTAGTTCTCCTTAATGCACATAAGCACTCATTGAAAGACAGGAATGAGTTTCTTTTGTTACTTGTTCTCATGTCTTTTGTCATTCTTTTTATGTATTATTAGTTTCCCATTTTCTCTACCTTCTTAAGATTATTGCTTTTCTTGTTGCCTACTATTTTTGTAAAGCATCCTTTAGCATTGGCGCTATAGAAATTTTATTCATAATGGTCTTAAAAGTCTTACATTTAACTTGGTGAACCCTGCAGAAACCCTGGTTTAAAGTATGTCAAAAACCGTGGATGCCCCCAATTTTAAACATGCTGAATGAAATGGACACTAAAATAATTAATTGTTATAAAACATTGTACAGTATTCTAAACTATATGATGATGTTGTGGGACGACGTGAGACAAAACGAACAATTATAGTGGAACAATAACGTTTAGCATTGCACTGACTACAACTGGCCAACAAACTAGTCTAAAAATGACTTTTGCTGCTTAAGAAATGGATTACAGCATTCAATTCAATTCATCTTTATTTGTATAGCGCTTATACAATGTAGATTGTGTCAAAGCAGCTTCACATGGAAGATTATAGTGAATTGAAACAGAGTCAGTTCAGTTTTCAGAGATAAGTTCAGTTCAGTTTAGCTCAGGTCAGTGTGGGGTAAAATTCACTACTGAGAGTCGAAACACTAAGAGCCAATTTCATCGATGCGCAGCTCTTCAGATCCCGAACCATGCAAGCCAGTGGCGACAGCGGCGAGGAAAAAACTTCACCAATTGGCGAAAGCGAAGATTAAAAAAAAACCTCGAGAGAAACCTGGCTCAGTTGGGCACGACCATTTCCCCTATGGCCAAACGTCTTGTGAAGAGCTGCAGTCTAGGCGCAGGAAGCTGGACCTCAGCGAAGACTCGTCTGTCCTTGGAGCGTCACAGCAGTCCAGTCTCATGCTCTCACTCCACGATGACCACCACAGCAGCTGCTCAGGATACGGCCTGGTCCAGAAAACCTTGGGATCATCTCATCGCTGGTCTTGGATTGCATCAGTTGCACTGCATAGTCTGAGGGCCTCGAGATGAGTACCCCCCAGGTGGAAATACAGAATAAGGAGAATAATTAGCGTAGCTGCTGTTCATAGTGTATATAAGCAAGAAGCAAAATCCTGTGTGGGGCACATCATGCGTCATACCGCTATGTACTGCACTGAGTGTATGCTTGCTAAAAAGATAGGTCTTTAATCTAGTTTTGAACTGTGAGAGTGTGTCTGAGCCTCGGACATTATCAGGAAGGCTATTCCAGAGTTAGGGGCTATAAATGAGAAGGCTTGACCTCCTTTACTCGACTTTGCTATTTAGGTACTACCAGAAGCCCTGAGTTTTGAGATCTTAAAGAGCGGGTTGGGTTGTAGCGAGACAGTGAGGTTGGTTGGATAAACAGGAGCTAGATTATTTAAAGGGTCACGAAACACCAAAACACATTTTTTGAGCTGTTGACAGTCTATATGTGTCCTCAAGCTGCTATAACACTATTAGGACACCTATATTGCAATAAAAAGTGAAAATTGGTTGTTTTTTTGCGTTATTTTGAGCAAATTCGTTCTTCCGGTTTGAAACTAATTTTTGAAGCTGCGTCACGGCCATGAGATACTTAGGTGTAAATCCAGCCTGGAGAGTGGCTGTCTCTCCTTTCAAGAACATTGTGACGTATCTGAGTGTGCGGCATTAATTCATGACAAAGACGTGCTTCAAACCAATCAGCGCGCTCTATTGTGTATGACGCGAAACTTCATTCATATGCATGATAGCTCCATAGACTGTTTACAGTGTTCAGACGGCAGAGAGACGCCACGTTGTGTTGCAAAACAAGTGAAAGAAACTAAAATTTGGAGACACGGGTCGTCGGTGTTGCAACGAAGGTTTAGTTTTCATTTTCCCTCTATGAGAGAGCTGCTGGAATCACGTGTGGATTACAGTGCACGCAACAGAAATGCGTTTGTAAGGAACATTTTTTACCCGAGAGCTTTACGCATCTGGAAATGATGAAATCCGGATTTGCCGCTCGTCTCCTTTTAATAAAAAGACACAGCTCCAGTTTGATTGTCTGTCTACAGATTTGGTAAGTGTGTGTGTGATCAGTGCCCTTTGTTTAACCCAGATTGCAAAGTTAGTTTGTATCGTCAGCAGAGCTCTTTCAGTTTTTAAGACATACCATAGTCAAAATGATTTAGTTACTAAGTTTACAGTATGTTAATATCACTGCAATATTACAGTACAATATTATAGACGGAAAGATCCGCTGTAAATGCTGCTCTCCGAGTGTAAACATGTTAACACAAACTATTCCCGTCATGCAGGATTTTCGCCGCATTTTGTGACAGGATAGTCTATACACACACGGCTTTCTGACGCTACCTACCGAGTACATAAGTTACAGAGAAATGCGGAGGATTTTTTTTCTCCCATTCGCCGTGCGTTATCAAACATACTGCGTCTGTGTGTTTGTTTTGCCTGTGAAACTCAGCGCGTGCCAAAATGGAAACGCCCTTCTTTGCAAGTCCTTCCCTCTTTCCCTCCCCCGACACTCCCACACTCCCAGAGCTGGACACGCCCACTTTCCTGACTTATTTTCAAACTAGAGGTGTGAAAACACCCTGCTGAGACAGGGGGTTTTCGTGGCCCTTTAAAGCTTTATAGGTAAGGAGTAATATATGATCATATTTTCTAGTCCTGGTAAGAACTCTGGCAGCTGCATTTTGTACTAGTTGAAGTTTGTTAATAGAGGATGCTGGGCAGCCAGCAAACAGAGCATTACAGTAATCCAGCCTAGAAGTCATGAAAGCATGAACTAGCTTTTCTGCATCTGAGATGGATAGCATACTTCACAATTTAGCAATATTTCTCAGATGAAAGAAGGCAGTTTTTGTGACATGGGATATATGATTTTCGAAAGTTAATTTGCTGTCTAATATGACACCCAGATCTTTTATAGTAGAGCTAACTCTAACTTTGTATCCCTCTAGTTGCAGGTCGAGTTGTGAGAACTGCTGTGTACAGGATTTAGGCCCAATAAGTAATAATTCTGTTTTGTCTGAGTTTAAGAGAAGGAAATTGTTGGTCATCCAGTCTTTAACATCTTTAATACATTCGGTTAGCTTAGACCAGGGGTGCTTAACCCTGTTCCTGGCGATCGACCTTCCAGCTGATTTCAGCTCCAACCCTGATCAAACACACCTGAACCAAAGATCTGCTATTATTTGTAGCTAAAAACTAAATCTGTCAGTGTTGTTTTCATACTCTTGGATCCAGACCTTTATGTTTTCGCGGCTGTAGCTCCCTGTCATCGGAACTGAGTGATCCACAACTGATATTAACCGATCCATTCGCATTCTGTTCTAGCGCAGTGGGTCAATTTGTTTATTGCAGTAAGTTGACATGACAACTGTTTTAAACCAGTCTTGAGCGCTGCGTTTGATGTTTTTAGGTGCAATGATGCTTATGTAAATGCCTCCTAATTCCGCGCATGTGGTGAACATTTTGTTGTGAAAACTGGTACCATCATATCAATTTTAGGCACTCGCACATATGCTCCCAAATATATTTTGAGGTCTCATAGATAAAATTTCGGGTGCATATGTGACCAAAACGGTCCAATTTCGAGCCCTGTTTAGAGATGGACCGCAAGATGTGTTCAAAAGAGTGGCTACATGTGGTGAAGAACGATCGTAAAGCTAAGTGTAATTATTGTAATAAACTAATTGTAATAAAACTACTGTATTTAAACTAAAGTTATAAAGCAGAGTGTTGCGACCAACATGACAAAGCATCTGCAGCTGGTTCACATACTTCACGAATAACGAATTAAAAGAATGGCGTGTTGGGTTCATTGTGCTTCCCGCGGGTGCAACTAACAACAGTTGTGCATTTTAGTTAAACTTTTTGAGCATGATGAGCAGTTCGGTGTTAGTTTTTATTTCAATATCTTGAGGTGAAACTAAACTGCACATTCTCTTCGCCTCATTCATAAAAGGCGGGACGCGCTGCTGAAGCACGCAGGAGAGACGGCTTTACACTCCATCATTCTTAATCTTAGCTGTTGTATTGGAGTCAAAAGAATATATAAAGTAGAATGTTCTTTTAACAGTCCTGATATGTTTAATCTTTTTTTTTTCTTTTGCAAAATTGTAATTTCTCTTTTGCAAATTTTATATTTTTTTTAAATTGCTTGATTCTTTTAAAACTGAAAGCAGCGCCCGTCAATTAGTATTTTTCCTTAAGATACACCTTTGTGAATGTTTTATTTTGTGTGTATAGTCTTTAATGTGCTTTTTAATGATTTTAATTTTTTCAAAGCAGCACTCAGACGCGAATTCATCCTTGAAAACGTGGCATGTGCTGGATGATTGCGTTTTTTGCACGCGATCAATTCTTCTAATGAAAAGACAAGATAATTTAATTACTTTCGATGTGCTAAAATATTTGTTAAATGTTATTTTAAAAAAGCATATATACCTATTAAAACTATTGGAACTAATTGGAAATAAAGGAAATTAGTTATGTATTTCATTATTTAATGCATTAATAGGCTAGTCTTTTTATAAATTGAGTTAATTGATCTGAAACTTTTAATTGCATTTTCTTTTCTTGTAAATAATAAAAGTTGCGTCAGATTGATGAAAACTAACCTGAATACCCGCGTGAACAGGGCCACAATGACTTTTTCTTTACATTTGAAACAATTGGATAGTGTCTTCTGCCTGCATGACTGGCAAACGCGTCAGAAAAAAAACCTGCTAAATCTCTGCGACTATTTGGTTAACTTATAAAACAAATGTTGTCTGGTTTAGTAATGCATAGTAAAAAATACAAAGCAGAATTCTCCTGAGCTCATTAACCCACTGATGACAGCCACTTTGTGATGGCTTTTAAGGTGGTTAATGAGGTTTGTGTATGTTACCTTGGAAAGTTTGGACTGAACAGGAGCAAAGGCTATCAGGTAAAAGGCTATCAACATTACATTCCTCAAAAATTACTTGCAATCTAGACTCAGTCACCTCATGCTTGTGTTGTGCTACAATCCGTAAACTCCACTCATTAAAATAATGGCTTGGTGTTTATACTGTTAAATCGTGATGATATTTAATTATTGATCATGGGCCACAAATATCGTTATCGTGATGATAATACGATTAATCGTGCAGCCCTATACCCTTTCATTATGTTCTTGGCTGTTTTTGACCCATTGACTTCCATTATAACCACATTTTTTAACCGCAAAGCCAAGAGACCAAATAATCATGCATTCTAGATTGTTGGTGTTTTCCCTGTTGGAAAGAGGTAAAATGTGTCATTTTTACTGTTGATCATCAGTTGGCAACATTAATCTTTTAGATAGGCCTGTTCTCTAGGCCTGTCTTTTATATGGACAGCTGAAATCAGTAAAGATGGCGCCGATGTAAGTGGCATGCCGTCTGTTGAGCTCCCTGCTGCTATGCTTTGCGTTTGCATTGCTCACAACTTTTCCAGTTTTAAACTGTGACGCTAAACTCATTTATGACCACTTGACTTTATTAAACATTCACAGTGCAGTCGCAGCGTTGCCTAGCGTTACATGCGATCTTTGTAAACAACGAATTAACTCTCCTACCTCACCTCTCCCCTATGGATATCCGTGTCGGATTTACATGAACCTACCCTGTCGGAGACGCCGGAGAAGGTGCGGCAAGCGCGGAGGTTTTGCCGTTCATTGTAGAACAACCTCGCAGTCACTAAACAACTACCAGCAACTACCAGAAAACCAGCAACATGCTGGTTTTCCGCCAGGATCTTAGTTTGTGCAACAACTCACTGCTGGGTTGCATCTGGATTATTTGCTACACCTGCGAGGCTTCTCTCCGTCCCTCGCCGTGGCAAACGTGAATATTCGCTACCTACACCTGCTGTGCCGTGAAACACAGCCAGAGGTAACAACAGCACAGCTGAAGATTGCACTCATAAACGCCCGGTCACTGGTAAATAAAACTTTCATCTTAAATGACTTCTCTACTGTGCAAGCGCTTGATTTCCTTTGCATCACTGAAACTTGGTGTAAGCCCGACGAGTCCTTCCCGCTATCTGAACTGGTGCCTCAACGCTGTAACTTTTTAAACTCACCGCGTACATTGGGCCGTGGCAGTGGCCTCGCTACTGTTTTTAAAGACACATTTTGCTGTCGTTCTTTATCAACTGGTTCATATAACAGTTTTGAGGTGCAGCTATTTCAATTAGTTTTAGTTAACCCCATTGCAGTTGCTTTAGTTTATCGTCGTCCTCAGTATAATATGAACTTTCTTAGTGCGCTTGCTGTTTTAATCGGGGACTTGGTTAAAAGACATGAAAAAATACTGCTGTTGGGTGATTTTAACATTCATGTATGTTGTCCTTCAAAACCATACACTGCAGACTTTTTTAATCTGATAGAGTCTTTTGACTTCACTCAATGGGTCTCTAGTCCTACACACATTCATGGCCATACACTTGATTTGATTTTAACTTACGGTTTTTCTGTTTCTAATATTGAAATAAGTAGCGCATCCTTTTCTGACCACAAGCCATTTCTTTGTACTGTCCCTCTCAAGGGTAAAATTCTTAGAAATCCTTCACTGGCACCCTAACTCGTTCTCTCACCCAACAATCTAGAGATAAATTTTCTGTTGCTTACAGTGAAGTAAACAGCTCATTGGAGCTGGACTCTACTCTCTGTAATTTGTATGCCGATTCACATCTTAACGTATTTAATACTACTTGTGCCAATATTATGAACTCTATTGCCCCTTTGAATCTAAAAAACCATAAACCTGCACCTGTGCCTTGGCACACTGAAAATACTCTGACCCTGAGACGGGCATGCAGACAAGCTGAGCGCAAATGGAAGAAGGACAAGCTGCAGATTTCTTATGATCTCATGAGATATTCTTATTTTATGTTTCAGAAAGCTACTAAAGCAGCTAAAAGCAAATATCGGGCAGAACTTATCACTAACAATTGTCACAAACCTCAAGTTCTGTTTTCTACCATTAACTTTGTTTAAAATCCTTCTACCCAGTCAGTTTTAGAGCCATCTATGTCACTGTAATGACTTTGGAAAATTCTTTGTTGAGAAAATCACAACATTAAGATCACAGCTGCCTTGTTCAGCATATGCATTTATGGATGTTCCCCTATGTTCTTCCACTTGGTCTGAGTTTTAACTTGTTGAGTTGAACTCATGTAAAGACATTGTTAGCCATTTAAAACCTTCAATCTGCCCTCAGGATATTATCCCACCTTCTTTCTTTAAACAAGTTATGGATACAATTGGTCCTGGTTTGCTACTGGTGATAAACAAATGTTTGTCTACTGGTTCCTTCCCTAACGGTCTCAAATGTGGCGTTGTAACACCATATCTTAAAAAAACAAACCAAATTTTTGGCCCATTTCTAATCTTCCTTTTATCTCAAAGATTCTTGAGAAAGTTGTTTTGACTTAATTACAAACATATTTGAGTTTAAATTCGGTGCATGAAACATTTCAATCTGGTTTTAAAGCTTTACACAGTACTGAATCTGCACTTTTAAGAGTATCAAGCGACATTTTTACAGAAACTGAATCTGGGAAATCTATGGCATTAGTCTTATTAGATTTAAGCTCTGCTTTTGACCTGATGGACCACAAGGTCCTGTTGAAACGTTTAGAGACAGCTGTGGGCTTTCGTGGCACAGTTTTAGAGTGGTTCCGTTCTTATTTGACCAATAGATGTTTTAGTGTGCGCATTTGCCGTCAATCCTCATCCAATATTCCTCTCAACTATGGAGTTCCACAGGGTTCAATCCTTGGGACTGTATTGTTCACCCTGTATATGCTCACCCTGGCTTCCATTTTCAATAAATATAAAGTTTCCTTCCATCTATATGCGGATGACACTCAGATGTATTTTCCTCTAAAACAAAATGTAGATGGCTTACAACCACTCCTGGCTTGATTAGAGGAGCTTAAACTTTGGTTCTTAAGCTATTTTTTAAATTTAAACCAAAATAAAACTGAAGTAATCGTGTTTGGGCACAAAGAAAATTCTCTGTTAGATGTCAATGTGGGATCTTTGGCCTCACATATTACCCAGTGTGCAAGAAATATCAGTGTCATGTTTGATAAACTTAAAATTTGACAAACAGATCAGTACTGTCGTAAAATCCTGCTTTTACCACCTCAGACAACTGTCTAAAGTCAAGCTATTTCTATCCCAGAGAAATTTTGAAACAGTGATTCATGCCTTCATAACAACACGTCTAGATTACTGTAGCTCTCTCTATTTTAGTTTTTCTCAGTTGTCTCTCTCTTGTCTGCCGCTGGTACAAAATGCGGCTGCTAGACTACTTTATGGCACCCAGAAAATATTTCTTTTAATACTCCTTGATCACTGTTTTATTGCTTTTATTTGTTAAATGTTTCTTTTATATTCTGCTTCTCTGTCTTTAGTACTCCTATGTACAGCACTTTTTTTTTTGCTTGTGCAAAATAAGGATAATAAACAGTGTAGGCATTATTTTCTCTCTCCGCAAACTGTTTTTAGAAACGCGTCAGTAAAGTGCACTGAAACTCCAGGAAAACAAAACGCACAGATAACTGGAAAGGAATATTTGAACCAATCGGTATAAAATATACTGATAACCAGTTTTTCTAGGCTTTATTGGTGATAATGGTCAGGAATGTTGGACCATTATTGCCTTTTTAGCATAAGCAGAGGAGAGAAACTAGCCAGATAGTAATGTGTGAATTGTGGAGCGGGCTAAATCTAAAGACACGTATGTATTTTTTAGTAAGTGTACTTTTTTTTTTTGCTTTTATTCTTGCCATAATAAAAAATACATTTGGTAGAGTACCCATGTTCTGCTGTCATTAATATTTAATAAATTATAATAAGTAGAACTGTCAGAGATATAAACAAAAGCAAGTGATGCATCAAAGTTTGATAAAAAAAAACAAATCTTGAATGGTTATAAAAATCTTTAATTAAAAATAATTTTTTTTAAAAACATTGAGTGATATTAATGATATGACTTAGTTCCAGAAACTTCCTACTTTTCTGTTTATCCATCTGACTTTACACTGGGTTTTTTTTTGAGCGCCCCCTGTCGTTTTAAAGAAAATCACAACGGCAAGTATAAAAGCCTTGTCTGTTTCGTGAGGTGCACACGCATTCAGCAGAGGTGTGCGATGTGACGCCAGGCGAAAGTGTAAATCTAGCTTTTCTCTCTCACACACTCCCACACACACTATACTCCATATAAAAGGCGGAAACTTTTTTTGCACTGTAACTGATGATCAATAGTAAAAAGCACAAATCTCTTCCCAACAAGGAAATGCAACGGTGGTGTGGGAATAGTGATCCCAAAAAAAATAATTAATGGACCAAACAAAATATGATCTGATTAATTTTACTTTTAATGTGCATCAAAATTACAGTGTGTGTAGCCAATGTTTCCAGTGTCCTTTCACTTTTCAGAGTTTTTAAGACTTAATGAAAACTAATGTTTTATTTATTTCAGACCTAATTGAAGAGAATGAGGAGAGTAAAGAGGAGGAACACCATGTCAAAATTGAGGAAAAAACTCATTTACAGACTGATGGTATTTTGAAAAGGAGAGACAAGAATCGTTTCACCTGCACTCAGTGTGGAAAGAGTTTTGGAAGAAAATGCGATCTTAAGATTCACATGAGGATCCACACTGGAGAGAAACCGTTCACATGCACTCAGTGTGGGAAAAGTTTCAACCATATATCAGCCCTTAGTAGACACAAAAAAATCCACACTGGAGAGAAACCATTCACATGCACTCAGTGTGGGAAGAGTTTCAACCAATCATCAAACCTGAATCATCACATGAAGATCCACAATGGAGAGAAACCTTTCACATGCACTCAGTGTGGGAAGAGTTTCAACCAATCATCAAACCTTAATCATCACATGAGGATCCACACTGGAGAGAAACCATTCACATGCACTCAGTGTGGGAAGAGTTTCAACCAATCATCATCCCTTAATCTACACATGAGGATCCACACTGGAGAAAAACCATTCACATGCACTCAGTGTGGGAAGAGTTTTAATGGCTCATCAAACCTTAATAAACACATGAAGACCCACACTGGAGAGAAACCTTTTACATGCACTCAGAGTTTCAACCGATCAGCAAACCCCAATGAACACATGAAGATCCGCACTGGTGTGTAAGAGTACATGTGCTTAGAGTGTGAGAAGACTTTTATTACTGCTCCAAAATTAAAACTGCACCGGACGATTCACACTGGAGAGACCGTACAAGTGTTCACACTGTGACAAGAGGTTTAATCAGTTAACACATCTGAAAACACAAAAGAGGATTTACACTGGAGAGAAACCGTACAGATCTGATCAGTGTCTACAGAGTTTCACTCATTTGGTGCAGCTTAAGAAACACATGGACAAAAAGTTGCACACATGACATGAATGCAACAAAACATTTTCTCATGTGCAAAGGGTGGTTCATGTCTGAATAATGTTTGAAAAGGCTGAGTGACGGTATACTGTTTTCCAACACTCCTACACTGTAGTAGGTGGGGTTGTAAATTTGTTGGGCTCCTCGCGTTTATGTAAACACAATGATAGCGGCTGAGAGAAGAACAGTTTCATAAACATCTGGCAAACAGCACCTTTGCGGCTTAAAATCTCTTTGTAAGTGATTGTACAGGTGCGGATACATCTGTATTCCACTCTCCAGTGTATTCATGTAGCTAGTGTAGGGATTGTTTACAGTTTTAACCCAAAGAATGAGCAGTCTGTCAGATAAAGAAGAGCCGGAGTCAGAGATTCAAATAAATAAATAAAGTTTACTGAAGATAGTTTGCAGTTTCATCAGCAGAAGCCAGCTTCAGGCCGCTCTGCTTACAATCCCAAATCAATAACAATTATACTCTCACATAACCTCATTATCTGCGTCATACATATAGGTGTTCTAACCTGATTGGTTAAAACACAGATAGACTTAGAAAATTTCCACGTGGGTGCGTGCGTACAATTCTGAACAATATCTTAAGCATAAACGTCAGACATTCAAT
Organism: Danio kyathit; assembly: GCA_903798195.1. NCBI lineage: Eukaryota > Metazoa > Chordata > Actinopteri > Cypriniformes > Danionidae > Danio > Danio kyathit. The sequence goes on from CAIGQS010000005.1 coordinate 1,105,327, forward strand.
AGACTGTTTAGAGCTGACTACAGACCTGTTAAAAGTATCTACAATCAAATAGAGCACACACACTTAAAGTACAATCTGTTTCTTACCCAAGGCTGAGTGTACTTCTCAGCCGTCTTTATCAAAACTGGTTAAAAACCGGTATAATCTATATTCAGGCAGTTATATTGTCACTACACAAAGTCTATCTTGAATAAAAAGTAGAATCACTTTAAAAGAATTAATCGTAAAAATAGCAACATCACTTTAGACATTTTAGATTCAATCCATTCACACGGAGCTTCAGCGTCAATGCTTGACAGAGGGCGTGTCTAAAGTTGGGGCTGACGCGATCGTCATAGCAGCGTCAGCCAATGAAATTAGTCAGCAATAGGTCACTGTCTGAGGGCAACGCAGTGGCGCAGTAGGTAGTGCTGTTGCCTCACAGCAAGAACGTCGCTGGGTCGCAGGTTCGAACCTCGGCTGGGCTGGGTCAGTTGGCGTTTCTGTGTGGAGTTTGCATGTTCTCCCTGCGTTCGCGTGGGTTTCCTCCGGGTGCTCCGGTTTCCCCCACAGTCCAAAGACATGCAGTACAGGTGAATTGGGTAGGCTAAATTGTCCGTAGTGTATGAGTGTGAATGTGTGTGTGGAAGTTCCCAGAGATTGGTTGCGGCTGGAAGGGCATCCGCTGCGTAAAATCGTGCTGGATAAGTTGACGGTTCATTCCGCTGTGGCGACCCCGCAAGGGACAAAGCTGACAAGAAAATGAATGAATGAGGCCACTGTCTGAGCTGGTGCATTTGCATACAGCGATCTTATTGGCTGAGGCAAGTCCCCCCCCAGCAGCGAGCAACTCCACTGAAGCGGCGCCGACGGATCCACAATGCAGTTCAGCAATCCCTGACGTCACCCATTCAAAGTGAATGGAGTCTCCATGACCTCTGACCTAGTTTGGTGGCTCCTGAAAATAGTTACGAAGAGACAGGCAAATGCACTGAACGTTCTTATATAAAGCAATGTTAACTTATTGATTAGTTAAAATCAATTCAAAGTTAAATACTCAAATAATTATATTTAATAAACATAATGAGAAACAGGATCATAAGGAAAGGATAAACGCTGATCCATGCTGAGACGAACAGGAAGGTATGACCCCGAATCCTTCAGGTGAAGAATGCTAAATATTGTTCTTGTTTTAGCTGTACCTCTTTCACCAATGTGTTGGCTTTAATTACTTCCCTTGGTGAATAATCTCCCCTAATTGGCCCATGGGACTTTTGCCTTTGTGCCCTTTTTTTTTATTTTTGCCCATTCTATGAGTTAAACATCACAAACAGGCATACATTTTATTAAGAATTATTGCACCTCAGTTGTCATATCTAACTGCTATTCACCTCTGAAAATGAAGTCTTCCCTTTTTATTTTGGAAATGTGTTAGTGTTTTAAAGTGGTAAAAGATGGCGCACACATAGTTGTCTGTCTCGTATTTACACATAAGATTAGTTGATAGTTTTAGCTCCAAAGCATCTTTGTCTTGGCTTTCTGTCTCTGGGTCCTGTGCTCCCACTGATGTTGTCTGCTTATGTGTAGGAGTGCTGATTGTCTTTGGGTCAGTAGACATCTTTTTACAAAAAAGATAATAGAAATGACATTTTTTTAAAATATTTGAGGCAGTGGCGGCTGGTCAATAGAGGGCGCCGCCCCCTTTAAGTTAGACCCCTTTAATATTTTAATGTTTATTATCACAAATATTAACTAAATAAATTGATTTAATTATAACATTCTAACATTTATTGTAGTCATACTAACATTTATTGAAAAAAATGTATGAACAATATTTTTTCATATGTGTGCGGAGCGCCGGACTTATGGGTGTCTATGTAGGTACACGAACTTTTGCAATGCATGTGATATGATGATAAGCTCTAATTGGCCGGTTTTAAATTTTCTTTGGGGCGCAGCGCTCTGCGTCCCGAACCCTCCCATTTTTGTTGTTAGAACGAATCATATTTGTTTTTATATGATTGGCCTTATGTGATTGGACCATTCTCACTTAGACCGTTCAGCAGCAGCTCGTCTGTGCCGACCTTTAATCATAGTGAAAGCAAGTGCAATTTCTCGAGATGATGGAAAATTCCGTTGTATCTTTGCAAAGATATCCGTTCACAAGGCGTTTGGATGAAGAAAAAAAAAAAGAATCAAGGAGCTTGGACCAGATCGACCTTCCTTGCAAATTCAGCAGTAGTCAAGAGATCGCAGGCGCGCATACACTCGGGGCTTTCAGCACTTGTTATGACAAACGGAGTTGGCTGACAGGTTGTGATGTAAGTCATGCCTTTACTGTTTTCCGTGTTTGCTGTTTCAAACAGCATGACGCAAGAGAGGCTGAATGCATTGGCCATGCTGTCAATAGAGAAGAGACTGGTGACTGAGATGACTGACTTTAACCATTAAGGTCATTGAGAAATTTGCAAGCCAGAAAGAAAAGAGAGTAAAATTAATTTTTAAGTAGTGCTACTGGCCAGTGATTAGGCAACATTTATGTGTGTGTTTGTGTGTGTGTTTACTGATTATCTTGATTACTTCATTACTGATAATAAACCCAAATTAAACTAAAATGAACTGATTTGTGATGCATTTATTGTATGCTTTAGTCATATTTTAGTTTTTTGATGCATCACCTGAAAAATGGCTTTTACACTCTTACTTTACACCCCCCCCCCCCCCCACACACACACACACACACACACACACACACCCACAAACATTTTTTTAACACCAGCCACCACTGATTTGAGGAATGGTGAACTGGTTACATAATGCATCCAATAAATTGGTTCAATCAACTTGTTCCATCAAGTCTCTGTCCATAATATCTCACAATCTTCTAAAATTGACATTACTGTGAAGCTGCTTTGACTAATGAATGGATTGTGTACTTTGCTTTAAAAAGTATCAATAAGGTGAACCATTTCGGTGCTTTTGCACACTGAAAATTGTTTTACCTCAAAAGAATCTTTGTCTTGGCTCCCAGCTTTTTTGTCTGATTGTGTTTGTTTCTGAATGGGACTGTTGTTTGTATTTGAGGCTGTAGATGTCTGCATTTTACAAAAAAAAAAAGATATTAGAAATTACAAATATCTTTGAATAACACACAATGAAAGTATTTAGGAAACCCAAATCTATTGCATTACCAACATATAATTCCATTACTGTGGGATCCAGTGCAAGGTGTAGGGTGTTTGAACCTGATCTGCCTGTTTGTGCTCGTTTATAAAGAAGTCTGATATCTCGCCCTTTTCTTTTCATGTTTAATTGACCCTGTGCAAAAATATTACAATCTGGTTACATCTGATCCAGTTAGAAACACATTTATCCTAATTAAAAATATTCATTATCATACCTGCACATTAACATCAGCAACCGATCTAAAAAAAAAACATTTTTCTGAAGAAAGTATATGAGCTGGCTATTCCATTTCAGAAAAATTTAACTTACAAACAGCTAGCCTAACATTACTTCCCCATATTAGCAAAACATTTGAGCATCGTAAATTAATATAATAACTTATATACATGCAGGGCTGGACGGGGACAAAAAAACGGCCCTGGTATATTGGGCCAGAGCGCCCCACTACATGCAATCAAAATGCTACCCATCTGTGCACGTCCTTGAATATGTTTAGCAACTCCTATTCTATAAAAGCACATGAGCCATATATAGGAAATAACGAGAGTTGACAAATGAAAAACTTTAAAACATAATTTATTATTATAATAAAACTATAATCCACACTGGAAGTCCATCTTGTGTGTGCCTGTGTGTTTTGAGGGAGCCTATATTAAATAATGAACATAACAAAAACTGCCTGCTGATGCACACAGTTAATGTTGATTAACAAAATAAAGTTAAATAAAAAATGTTTAACTCAACAATGAAACAGCAAACGTAGCTTAAAGACGTAGCTTATATAGTCAATCAAATGAACTTAAAACGATTAAGAAATGCAACAAATATTTGTTTGGGCCTGAACTACAAAACTAAATGTAAAAATACTTTTTGCTTTTGCTTGTTTTACACTAGTTTCATGTATAAATATCATTATAACCATATTGTAGAAATATTATTGTAACTATAGGCCTACATCATGCTGACGATCAAAAACAAAATGGTATGATATCACAGGCGATTGTTTTCTGACCGAGTGCACCTTAAAACACTTCTCATGGAGCTTGAGAAACATGCAATTCTTTAGGATCTATATAATTTGTAAAATAATGAGTTGCAGGTTAAGGAAACAGCATGGGATGAAGTTGCAGCGGACCTTGGTGCAGATGAAAAGTGAAAATAAAATAAAAAAGTGTATTTATATAGACAGGGATAGATTCTGTGCAAACGCCTACATGGTGCTTCTGCTCTCCACACGCGCGCGTCACATGGGCTGGTCTGTCTGTTAAAATTTTTTTTTAATAAAAATCTTACATTTAGAGCGTCAAAGATCACAGCATCGTCAATTTTTTCAGGAATAAAAAAAAAAAAAAAAAACAATAGGCTGCTAAGCGTGGAAAATACTCCGTCTGCCAGATGGCCAGCCCGCCCCTGCATACATGGAATGTGCATGTTATACTAGCACAGATTAAGTAGAGCGTTAACTGTTTAAAGAGCGAATTGATCTCTCTAATCTCGTTACGCCAACTGATGTTGTCGGTGCCTCGTTAACTTACACAGCGGATAATAAATGTTCCTCAGCAAACAAACCTTATAATAATCTGTCAAACAGTTTTCAAATAGTATGTTATGATCAAGCGGCAACCTCCCGCTCTCCCTCGGGAAGCCAATACGGAAGTAACTAAAACTGCAATTCATCGACTCGCCTTGGGGGGCTGGCTCCATAAAGTCCAAGGGCTATCTTTCTGCATTGGTAAATTGGCCATTTTTACAGCTGATAAAAACATGTTTACAGCCTGGTACAAACGATGGCTTTGATGCATATAGCTATGATTACCCTTCATGACAACTCTGAGGGGGGTGAATTTTTTTATAACTCATCCGTTTCGTTTTTATTAGGTTATATTAAGTTTGCATAATTAAGGGCGTGGCCACTTGAGTGACAGCTAGCCCTCGCTGCTCGCTGTCTCGTCACCTCAGCTGATTCTGGCTAATTAGCCGCTGAGCTCGGCAAATAAATCGTGTATTGGTTTTGTTTAATGTTTCTTTACACCTTCATTTGCCTTTTGGAATTATTTCCTGCAATTATCAGATGATATGGCATGATGTGTGGATTTAATTGTGCTTACAAACCGTTCAAGTTGCCTTCATTTCACAGGTGAGTGAAATGATGTACTTATATACCATCTCTATAAATGTATTTGTTTTATTTAAGATCATTTATCATTTATAATGTTCTTCAGACCAGTATTGCACTCCAGAATCTGACAGATTGATTAGCTGTAGGCTATAAAACAGTCATCTGAAGCGTTGTCATACACTGTTAGTGCTGGATTTTATAAACAGCCTTGCATTTACTAACACAGACTATATCTGAAGTGTTTGATAGTAATTCGCGTTTTCCTCCTGTCGAAAAACGTCATAAGAACAATGTTTAGTGGCTCAATGTGTTACAACAGTGTTTTTAAAAGTCTAAACACTTTATTGATATAGTGTACAACCAAGCACATGTGGTCAGAACACAAACGAGTCACAGGTGATGAAGTATTAAGCGTTCTCCCAAAGTAATAAATCTGTTTTAATCCAGGTCTAAGCAAAAGGCTTAGAATCAAGCATGCGTCTGTAACTCCGCTCACTCTCCGCCTCTTTGCCCTTATTTGGTATGCCGCGTTCGGTGCGATGACGCGCTAACAAAATGGCGACGGTTGGCCGCGCCTACTTGTGGCTTCTTTTGCAGTGTTCAGAAACCTATGGGTGACGTCACGGATACTACGTCCATATCTTTTACAGTCTATGGTTATGATGTATTATTCGTCTTACTTGAAACATGCTTTTGTCTTTGGCTTGTCATTGGTTTGAAAATAGCTTGAGGGTTGCCGGCAAAAAAAACCTCTTTAGACAAATCAGATGTCAATCAGCATCAGAAACTGCCAGCAGCAAATAAAATTTTGAGGTGGCACCCCTGACACCCCTCTGGCTCCGCCACTAGACAAAAGTCAAAATTGTTGGCAAATCTGTTTGTTCACGCGAGTGACAATCAAACAATTTGAATGATCAAAAACACAATCTAAGGGTGTAGGACAGTGTTCCCTGCATCTCCTCAAACATTTTCTCCTCCCTAATCTTTCTAATTTTCTTTTCAGAGCAGACCATTTGATTGAAGTGTGCAATGTACACAAATATGGTTATTGGGTCATTATCAAGTTGAAACACATTGTTAGATCCTGCTGTATTTGGCTAAAATGTTTTTGGGGGCCTCGCCAATGTATAGACGACTCTAATACATCAAATAAGTGAGCTGAGCAAAGTTCTTACAGGGAAAAGACTTTATTGAAGACAATGAATAGTGCAGTTCCTCAGCAGTGATGTTTACTCGACGGTCTTGAAGTAACTTAACCCAAAGTACTGTCTGTGAGACACTACTTTATAGCAAAGGATGTAAGCCCCCGGAGATTACCGAAATGCTTTGGTTGGGTCACAACTCTTGAGTTCCTGTAGGCCATTTTGGTTCACACCTTTTCAGATGCAGATACTTTTTTGCATATTAAACAAGCCTTACAATCAATCAACATATAGAGTTATTTTGTGTTCTTGCAGTCCGATAGCAACTCTGATCTACACTACAATCTGATCTGACCCCTGATCTACACTATAAAACAGCTGTCAAAATTTTCACCCCCTTTTCAGATATTGAGTTTAAATCTTCAGGTGTTCAAAGGGTTTCATTTTGAGTAACTTGATATGCATTTAAGAGTTCACATTTGTCCTGGGAGAGAGCTCTAAGCTCATTGGAGCCTCAAGCCCTGGGCTCCCTTGCGTAAAGGGAAGTTGCGTACAGGGCGAGAGGGAAGTTTGAGCTCAGGTAGATCTTGATGAACTCCCCAGAATTGTTTCTGTTCAAATGACAGATATAGGGATGGCTAAAGAGAGCTATATGGCTTACTAAGAGCTTGACTATGGTACTAATTTAGAATGTTCAGTTTACTTAGGTTGCATGTTTTTGGACTGTGGGAGGAAAACTGGGCCAACCCACGCGAGCACGGGATGAATGAGCAAACTCCACACAAATGTAAACTAGTCCAGAAGAGACTTTAACCTGTGACATTCTTACTGTGAGGCAACAGTGCTAACGACTGGGCCACTCAATATAGAAAGGAGGGGGAGTAGGGGTGGGAGGGGAATTCCTCAAAATGAAGATAACTGAGGTAAGAATCTCTGGTTATTTATAGTGAGTCAGGAATCATCTGATTGGTGAATCTTGTGTTGGCTAATGCAAGACCAGCCATGGACAATCATAAGTATGTGATCCACTCGAAAGTAGTTTAGAAATAAACTTCACATCAATGAACAGCCAAACTACATGAACAAGCTGCTGTTTTAAACCGTGTTTGTGTGGACAAGGCCTCAATTTTGAGGACTCTGCTCTCCATTGTGAAGCTTCATGTGAGTGCTGAGACTTCTTTTATGTTTAAAGCCCTTTCCACATTCACTGCAGCTAAAACAATCCTCTCCTGAGTGAGTCTTCATGTGTTCCTTAATGTAGTCTTTGCGTGCGAGACCCTTTCCACACTGATTACATGTGAACACTATGGTTCCGGTGTGACCATTCATGTGGTTCATGAGGCTAGCTTTGGTTGTGAAGCTCTTTCCACACCGAACACATGCAAACGGCTTCTCTCCTGCATGACTTATCATGTGGTAATTGAGTGTGCATTTATATGGGAAACTTTTACCACACTCTGTGCATGTGTAAGGTTTCTCTCCAGTGTGAATCCTCATGTGGACGCCAAGGTTTTGTTTATGAGCAAAACTTTTCCCACACTGTGTGCAAGTAAAATTTCTTCCTCCATTATGAGTTCTCATGTGGACTTCAAGGGTGCCATTGTACCTAAAACTCTTTCCACACTGAGGGCAAGAGTAAGGCTCCTCCCCAGTGTGAATTCTCATGTGTGCCGCCAAGTTTCCTGCCTGAGAGAAGCTTTTTCCACACTGCTGGCATGTGTACGGCCTCTCTCCAGTGTGAATTCTCATGTGCACTGCGAGGTTTCCTGTATTATAGAAGCTTTTCCCACACTGTTGGCATGTGTACGGCCTCTCTCCAGTGTGAATTCTCATGTGGACTTTAAAGTCATAGATTTTAGCAAAACTCTCTCCACACTGTTCACAGGTGTAAGGTTTCTCCCCTGTGTGAATTCTCATGTGAACATCAAGGTTTGGCTTTTGACTGAAACTCTTCCCACACTCTTTACAGCTGAAAGGCTTCTCTCCAGTGTGAATTCTCATGTGGAGTTGAAGGTTGTGTTTTCGGCTGAAACGATTTCCACATTGATCACAAGTGAAATTACACCTAGATTTGGATTTCCGAGGTCTTCCGCGTGATGAAGTTTTGTTAGTCAGTGTGGGTTTTTCATCAGTCATTATGTCTTGGTGTTTCTCTTCCATTTCATTCCGTTGCTGAGTCTCTTTTTTCCGCACCATCAGGCCTTAAAAAAAAAGTGAACTTTAGTATGAAGGCACAAAGCGACAAGCATGACATGGACATTTCACTCACAAATTAAAATGACCTTACCATTTACTCTTCGTCATGTGGTTTTAAACATTTCCTTTCTTTTGGAACACAAAGTCAGCGTTTTTTCCCCCCCCAAAATATCTTCTTTTGTGTTCAACAGAATCAAGAAACTCATAAAAGTTTAAAACCACACGATGGAGAGTAAATGGTGAGGCTTTTTTTATTTTTGCATCAACTATCCCTTTAAAGGGTTCCTATTATGAACCTTTTTGT
>CAIGQS010000005.1:1119252-1179252 GCA_903798195.1 Danio kyathit
GGTTTCCCCCACAATCCAAAGACATGCAGTAAAGATAAACTAAATTAGCCGTAGTGTATATGTGCATGTGTCAATGTGAGAGTGTATGGGTGTTTCCCAGTACTTGGTTGCAGCTGGAAGGGCATCCGTTGTGTAAAACATATGCTGGAATAGTTGGCGGTTTATTCTGTTGCGGCAATCCCCAATAAATCAGGCACTAAGCTGAAGGATAGTGAATGAGGATACCTAGATAACTAGACCTCACATCCTATTGATACTGTTAGGGGTATTTACAGTTTTAACCCAAAGAATGAGCAGTCTGTCAGATGAAGAAGAGCCGGAGTCAGAAATTTAAATAAATAAATAAAGTTTACTGAAGATAGTTTGCAGTTTCATCAGCAGAAGCCAGCTTCAACACTCGCAATGAGTTCCTAGGCCGCTCTGACTTACAATACAACAATGCAGCAATTATAGTCTTAGCACAAGTCCAGAAATGGTGGGATCCAGGTAAACAATTCTTATTGGTTAGAGCAGAAATAAACCATTCTAAATGTGTGCGTCAAGGAAGAATTGTATCTTGATTCCAGATATGGATAGTCTAAATGTGTACGTCAATGGATTGTCCTTAGACTCCAGATATGGATGGCGACATGGTTCTTTGGGGGTCAAGTCAACCCCAAACTATAGGCCTTTTTCACACTTCCTGGTTCCGGTAAGCGAAACAGCGTACCACAACATCCGGTTCCAATGCAACGGAGTAAGAATGAATGGCAGAGTCGTCTCATCGCTGTTATTGCAGCGTTCCTGGCTGCTCCAATTAAAAAAAAAACGTCACGCTTACCTCAATTTCCACGATTTACAGAAAGACGAAGGACAGCGAACATCATGGGTGAAATTAATTCGACGGGATGAACGTCGTTTCAAGTTATATGCGGGAGTACGTTCATGTGCCGTATGCACTTCAAAGCGGAGATCGTCATGTTTTATCAAATGCTGCTGGTCTTGGTTTTATTTTGATGGGTAATTATAATTCAGACAAAATTCCAGTTAAATGATCTGCCTTCCACAAACAAGTGCTCCTATCATGGTCATCAATCTATTATGGTCTTAATCAATTCCTTCAGAGACTCATATGTTATTTAGAGGTATTAGACCATCCTTCTGATAGATCGTCTTTTGATATTACTAAATCTAATGTTGGCAAATTTTGTTTTACAATAAATACCAAGAGTAATAATAAAGCTATTTGTACTTTTTTCCAAAGAGAAATCATTACTGTACCTTAGGGCTGGGCGATATGGCAAAAAAAAAAATCTCGATTTTTTCATAAAGTTTGACCGATTCACGATTTCGATTTCGATTTTTTATTTATTTTTTTATTAATTTTTTTTTACTGTGTAACTACCTTACCAGCTTACCTTGTTCATTTAAATTTAAATAAATGCTGAAACTAGTTTTTTTTCATGCTCACTTGTAAAAGAAAAGCAATAGTGTGACTAAACGCGGTTATGGCACTCTCTCATATAGGGATGCTAAACATAGCTACAATAGAAGTCACAGCAGGTCATATGTTGTGCAGCTTTGGGCAAATTTTATTTGGAGAGAAAATGACCAAAATGTAACTTGAAGATTAAAAAGGATTGGAGGGGAAATAAATATTCAAATCTCTGTACATAACAGAAAAATAAACAATGATAATGCAACAATAGTTTATCTGTATTAGTGGCAAGGCAGAAATATATATTTAGACAGGCCTTGTCAAAGTGAGCGGGCACTTTCACTAATAAAAAATATAGCACTTAAATGATTTCATAACAATCAATAAAATAACAGCAGTTTTATATCAAAAAATGGTAATGATATAAAATGTACTACATTTTGATGGTAAAATATAACCATTTAAACGATTTTGTATTTAAATATTAAATAACGAATGCATCAAGTTAAATATAAAAAAACGAATGAAACAACACATAGCATATCAGGATATAAAGGACTATATTTAGCAGAATGCTGCTCATTTATCTTTGTAATTTTATAGTTTTATTTTTGTTATTTTAATTATTTTTTGTCTTCATAAATAACTAACGAGCTATAGACAAACTCCTGCTTGACGTTTTAGAAAATATTTGTGCGTAGCTCCACCACCCAGTGTATATTAAAGATCACCGTGAAAAAAAAACCCCACAGAAACCTGTTACATATCTATATACATTTAAAGGTCTATCTTATATTTAACTGAATCGTATAATGGCCTATAGCTGAAATGTTGGAAATTGCTTAATTTATTTTTATAAAACATTTGTCGATACGTACGTTTTTTGGAGTAAAAACTGCCGACATTTAAGAATCCATAATTATTTTATTCATTCATTCATTTTACTTGTTTATTGGTGCATATATGGGTTATGATTTAATTCATACAGTACCTTGACAGCTACTGTGCCACTCCGTAATTCAAGCAAAAGTCCAAATTAAAGAAAGATTTGACTTTCTGCGGTGACCGACATTTACAACACGCCATAACCGTCCTTCAGGTGGAGCGCGGGTCCCCGTCTCGCAGCTCGCGCGGGAGACACAGATGGCTGCGGGACGCGAACAACAGCACGACGCGCATGGAATCATTCGCGAAGCTGGCTGGCTGACTGCGGGGCGCTTGTTGCTCTAGCGGGAAAATGTCCCGGTGTTCCCAAAGGCCCGTCCGCCCTGGCGCGCTTCCGCTACCAGCTGTGGCAGCACATCAACAGAGCCGCGACGTCAACACACAGAATCAGCACAATTCAGCACGGTTGTCTAACAGTTTAGAACGGTTTGGCACAATAGTGGAAAAGCGGCTTTAATATTTTTATTAAAAAACCGCGATTCCTCGATTTTGTAAAAAATAAAATCGTCTTAAAACGTAAATTCGAATTAATCGAAAAAATCGGAAAAACCGCCCAGCCCTACTGTACCTTATATGCTTTTTTATTGGATGTCTTTATTAAAGGGTGCTGAAAGAAAGTGTGTCTGTTACTACAAAAATATCATGTTAGAAATCAAATTAAAGAAATATTCTATAAACTTCTCCACAGATTTTATCCAGCAAAACATTATTTACAGAAATGTAAAAGCAGGATTGTTGTGAATTGTGTTTTTGTAATGAATATGAGAAGACGGTTTTACACTTATTTTGGCTTTATGTATAGTCAACTTATGTGGTGAAGTGCAAAAATTTATTAATAACAACTTTCAGTGTTCAAAACCTCTGTCATCATTATGGGAAAATGTACTTTTTGGCTTTACTGTCTATCCTAATCAAGAGGAAAATAGTTTTATTTATTTAATTTGCTTATGTTGTTAACAAAACTGTACATTTATAAATGTAAATTTAATAAACAGAAACCAAATGTTAAGATATTGATGACTGAAATATGCTTGTACCAGTATCAGAGACCCCCTTAACAAGAAAGCTCGACCCACTTTATAATTTGTGAACTTATTACAGATGTACATTTTGTATATTTGTATTTTATTTATAATTACCCCTGGCATATGTATTTTTTTTGTATTGTAAAATGTAGGGATGCTCACATTGACCGTTCAACCGTTAACCGAAAGGGCGCACCTCTGACCGATTAATGCTATCAGTTAAACGGTTTAAAATTATTATTATTATTATTATTATATTGTCATTTAATAATAATAGTAATATTATTAGTAGTATTGTTATATTCTTATACATTTTAAAATAATAAATAAATATGCAACACATATTTGTTAACACACAGACCTTAACACGTGCAACCGCACGTGATTACAGAGGTCGCGTGTTTTGACAGAAGCAAAATGAAAAGAGCAAAAAGAAGTACTGTTTGGGACCATTTTGAAAGAAAGGCAGACGAAGTAACTTGCAAAATATGCAACGCGGTATTAAAATACAGCAGCAGTACAAGTACAATGCAATATCACCTGCGAAGCAAACATCCACATGTATTCTGTGATGATGGACAACAAATGCTGCCCTCCATGTTATCAGGGAGAAGATGTGATGCTCGGCGATCTGAAGAGGTAACTCGAAGAATATGTTCAATGGTAGTAAAAGACATTTTGCCCATCAGTGTCGTATGTGGCGAAGGTTTTCAAGAGCTGCTGAGATATATTGAACCCACATACGAAATCCCTTCAAGAGCTACTATTACCCGAAGAATCGAGACCTGTTTTGAGGAGAGAAAAATGTCGCTTAAAACACAACTCGGTTGCACAAAGTTTGTGGCCCTTACGACTGACTGCTGGACAGCCCTCACCACTGAAAGTTATATAACAGTAACTTGTCACTACATAGATGAGAACTGGCAAGTTAATTCAGCTCTTCTATTAACACAGAGTATGGCAAACAGACACACGGCTGAAAACCTGACAGCTAAATTAGTGGATGCAGTGGAGACCTGGGGTCTAGATGGTAAAGTGTCTGCATGTGTCCATGACAATGCACGGAACATCGTGGCAGCAAACTCTCCAGGGCGAGTGAACTGGGACTCGGTTCCCTGTTTTGCGCATACACTGCAGCTCGCTGTAAATGATGGATTCAACGTATTTGTGCATCGCGTCATTGCTGCAGCTGGGCGGCTTGTCAGACATTTCAACCACAGCACACCCGCATCCAAGGCACTGGAAGCAAAACAAGAGCAAATGCAACTTTCAAAACACCATCTCATCCAGTCATGTAAAACACGATGGAACTCGGTTTGTGACATGTTCGAGAGGCTTCTTGAACAAAGGTGGGCTATAACAGCGGTTCTGTCTGACAGAACGGTAACAAAAATGCAAGATGCCAGAACCCTCGAGATGCGAGATGAATACTGGCATATAATGGCTGAGATTGCGCCAGTGTTGGAAACTTTAAAATGTGCAACCACAGTAATGTCGGCAGAAAAAAACGTGTCAATTTCCAACATTTACCCCATCACCTTCAGCCTCCTCAACACGCATCTGATGAGGGCCGAGGAGGATGACATCAGAGTGGCAGAGTTCAAGGCAAAAGTTCGGCAGTCCTTAAGTGACCGCATGGGTGTTGACACAGACGAGTTCATTGCCAAACCAGCGCTGATTGCATCTCTGCTGGATCCACGCCATAAACACCTCCGTTACCTTGCGCAAGTTGAAAAAGAAGCCGCGAAGGCGAGACTTATAAACATGTGCTCTGCTTTAAAAACGGCCACGGGAGGCGATGAGAAAGCGGCGTCTGCTGGTGCCAATAGCACACAATGCAGTCAGAGCAATGCCATGATGTTGCTCCTTGGAGATGATTACGCCACCCCTCAAGAAGACACTGGTCTTCCAGAAACAGAAGTGGCCATTTATTTGAGAGACAATCCGCCCTCCTTGGATATGAATCCTCTTGACTGGTGGAAAGCAAATGAAAGGCGCTTCCCGACACTGGCCATTCTAGCGAGGCGTTATCTCTGCATTCCCGGGACATCTGTGCCATCTGAGACGGTCTTTTCTGCCGCAGGATTAACTGTCAACAGGTTGCGCTCCAGACTATCCCCACAGCACGTAGATATGTTACTTTTTTTAAATAAAAACTAGACACTTTGTTGTTTGAGATAGGCCTGTTTTTTATTTGACGGAAGGAAGAAAAAACGTTCAATGAAAGAACAACATAGCTAGGCTAGGTTCTTTAAAATAATCCAGTCAATTTCGTTTTGTAGCCAACTCTAAATTTGTAATTTAATTAAGTGCAAAAATATTAGGACTGCAGGCCATTTCTGTTTTATTTATTTAGTAGCCCTATATTCTGTTTTCTATGCTGTTACAGAGAAAATGCTGCTGGTCCGTGGAAATTTGTATCCAGGTTCTTTGTTGTTTATATGTTCTGCATTTTGCTTTTAGCAGACGTTAAAATAAATATGTTTTTAAAAATGCAATATTTAATGTGTCAAACACTCGTAATTTTTTTCTTTCAATCTTTTTTCAATTTATTAATCGGCTAAAGATTAATATTTGGAAAACGAGCAGTTGTCGTTGGGAAAATTACCCAAAATGAGTACCCCTAAATTAAATGCATATGTCTATTTTCCGTGGACTGGAACGATCGATTTTTTTTGCCTGCCATTTTTATTTGAAGGAAAAAAAAAAAAAAACATTGGACAAACAGCATATTCCGGTTCTTAAAAGGATTCAGTCTGTGTTTTCGTTTTGTAATGTAAATTTATTATTTAAGTGAAAATGGCAGGCCTATTTATTTTATTCTTTTTTAGTTTTTTTAGTTTATTCTTTTTTCTATTCTGTTGGAAAATATGTTCTGTTGTTCTGTGTGCTGTTGTTCACATGTTAAAATAAATCAGAATTTTAAAATATTTAACGTGTCACAAAATAGAAACCTCAATTATTATTTTTTTAGTAAATAATATTTTAATATTTATCTGTTAACGGTTAATAATCGGTTAACGAGCTGCGGTTATCGGTTGGTATAATAAACCGAAATGAGCATCCCTAGTAAAATGTTATTTGCTGTTCTTTAAATAAATAATGTAAAACAATACAATGAATACCTTTATTTTTCCGCGAGTAGGAGCTAAAGTATGTTTGCAGACTTGAGAAAACCTTACGAGCATTAAACAATCTGTAATTTATGTGGCTCCTCGTTCTTTCATATTGACCGATCGCAACTCACCTGCATTAAAGGAAGGAGCACAGTTTACGGACGGGACTACTAACATAAAACTAATCCTGCTGGATGTTAAATAGCCTAGTTAATCTTGCTTACGAATGGCTTGAATGAGCAGATCGTATGTTGTTAACTGCGCACCTTACTGTAACCTAAAGTGGCAAACGCTTTGTATAAGACAGACTTTCTGCACAAATTCTGCAAATCGGTATCATCTTTTAAATGCTGTTTTATTTACGTCACTTTTACACAATCACCGAACAACGTCTTCTTGTCCAAATTATGGCAAAGATGATAGCGAGAATGTCATCCACTGTCCTGGGTGTCCTGTTTCAGCGACCGCTGGCGAAGCCGGAAATAGCGGCACACTGCTGCGAAGGGCTCTTCCAGTGTTCTATTCCGCTGTGAAAAAGGTCTATCTTGAAAAACTTTTTACTCCAGTAAAAGACTGTGTTGACTTAATGTGTGCACATCAATAAAAGCAAATGGGCATGGGGATGCCAATGAGTACATCAGAGTACATTATTAAAGGGGGATTTGCCACATCAGGAAAGGGTGAACAGCAATTTCAAGGACACATGCAAAATGATTAATGATATTATGAAAACAAAAAGTTATCCTTTTTTTGTCAAATAACTTGTTAAAGATAATAAGAATATTTAAAAATCTTTTTAATTTGATCTAATTTACCTACTTTTCAGACTCTGAAGTTGGCTGAGCAGTGTGTGGGACATGGCAAAATCACATCCATTCAATAAAAGAAAATGACAAAAAATGACAAAAACATATTTCAAAACACTTATAATTCTACCTGCATGTGCATAAAGGTTTAACCAACTATATTAAGACATCAGAGTTTGATTATTGCGCTTTATGTCCATTTAGGACTGATTCAATCTTGTTGGACATCAAAGACACTTTATGGGAAACACCCATACACTCTCACATTGACACATGCAAATATACACTATGGCTAATTTAGTTTATCTGTACTGCATGTCTTTGGACTGTGAGGGAATATGCTGAATATATTTACCCAGCTAGTGAAACTAACATGTAGAAGTAAAGGCCACCTATTTTACTCCTTTTTCAAGATTTAAGATACATACGTCTTTTGTGTCTCCAGAATGTGTCTAAAGTTTCAGCTCAAAACACCCATCATGACTAAAGCTAAACAAAAAAGACTTTTATTTTGGCGTGGCGTGTGACGTCATAAGGCTGCGCCACTCCTGCGCTGCGATTCAACTGGAGAAAGGTTTGTTTTAAAGCTTTTACACTTATTTAAACCGATTGCTTAAAGTTTCAGGTTTTTCATTCAATGCTAAATGATAAGTATAATTATAAGTGTTTTAATGAAGGTTTAAATCTATTAAATAGCATAATGTCATTCCATTCTAAGTGTACATCACTATATATAAGAAATGGAGTAACGTTACTAGTTTTAATCAGCTCATTTGTGGCTATTGTTTCTTGCTCGGACTCTTTTACCTGATTTCTTTTTGTTAATGACTCTCATATAAAGAAACTGTTGAAGCAAGTGTTGAAGAGAAGTTATTTTGTTTCTGTTCATTGTTTTATTTATTTTAAACTGAAAATTTTTATTGTTTTGTTCATTTTAAACAGGATAAAGTGTCCAAACACAGAGAAAAACTCCTGCTGAAGCGACTGATCTCCACACTGTTATAAAGATGGCGTTTATTAAAGAGGAGAGTGAAGATGTGAAGATTGAAGAAACATTCAGAGTCAAACAGGAAGATCTGCAGGAACAAACAGGTTAATTTTCATTCTCAAAGACCAACTCAGTCATTTGATCCTCATTCAGATATATTTTAATAATAAGAATACTAAATTAAATCCATCTTGCAGCCCTGAGTGTGCTGCCTAGTTCTCCTAAATGCACATAAGCACTCTTTGGAAGACAGGAACGAGTTTCTTTTATTACTTGTTCTCATGTCTTTTGTCATTATTTTATGTATTATTAGTCTCTCATTTTCTCTACCTTCTTAAGGTTATTGCTTTTCTTGTTCTCCTACGGTTTTTAAAGCATCCTTGAGCACTGGCGCTATAAAAAAATAAATAAAAACAATTAATTTAAAAAAGTTAAACTGAGCTGACAATATTTGACCTACAGTATTCTCATAGAAGATATCTGCTATTAGCAGTGGTGGAAAGCGTACTGAAAAATCATACTGAAGTAAAAGTACCATTACTTGCCTAAAAATGTAGTGCAAGTAGGGTAAAAGTATCTGCTGTAAATATTACTCAAAGTATGAGTAAAAAGAAGACCTTTTAAATGTACTCAAGAGTAATGAGTAGTGAGTATTACGCAGTTAAAAGCTGATATGTTTACATGCAATTTGTGCATGTGTGTGTAAACGTAACATTCTGTAGTGAATTTAGTTATTGCCCAGAAGGCACACAACATCATGAGACATTAATATTAGGTTAGATTTAGGTTGTAATGTCAGGTGACCAGAATTAATTGTCAAGCCAGCAGCTAAGGACAACGTTATTTTGATGTCCAACAACGACGTCAAATGATGTTGATATTTGGTTGATTTTAGGTTGTTAGAAAGTGACCAAAATCCAGCGGCAAGCCAACATCTTAAACCAACGTCATGTATGACGTCAAATACTGACATTTATTCATCAGGTACGGCAACCAAAATCCAACATCTGACAGATGTCATAGGGGTAACGTTCACACAATTTCAAGCTGTAACATCACTAGACGTTGATATTTGGTTGGTTTTAGGTTGGACATTGACATTGGCCTGAAGTTGAGTTCTGACGTCAACCCGATTTGCATTTCCAAACAAAATGCAGCTTCCCCATGACGTTAGGGTTCAACGTCAATCAGACGTCATGTTGAGGTCCTGTGCCTGCTGGATGTTTAAGGCCATTTCGATCATCATACAGTAAACATCCATCATCTTCCCATCAGTGACTAGGGATGGGCATTTCTGACCATTCTTCATTTTGATTAATCCACAGGTTTGACAAACGCGATTAATCGGGGGTGTGGATTAAGCAAGAGGTGGGGGCGTGTGTGCGTCATATCGACAATTAAATAACATTCAAATAAAAAAATAAATGTGTATATATATATATATATATATATATATATATATATATATATATATATATATATATATATATATATATATATATATATATATATATATAATATAATTTAAAGCCCTGTTAAAAATGTTGTTGATAAAACTATGACAGGATTCAGAAAACAATTAATTAAATGCTGTTGGGTTATTAAAAATCACCATCAATATTGGTTAACACGGTAAACATTTCAAGAAGTGTGAGCAGTGGCGTATTTAGGCATGGGCAATATGGTCGATGACCAGGGCGGCATCTTGCTGGGGGTGGCACGGGAAAACGGTGCAAAAAAAAAAAAAAAAAACGAGCTTAATAAAAGTTATTTTACAGTATTATCCCCTTCAATATGTGTCTTATTATTTCTATAAATATTTTGGATCCGTTTTTAAAACTATAACCTACCTTTTTCTATATTGTTGACAACAACAATAAACACACATGATACTCTGCATTTCAATTACTTTATTCAACTGACATTTTTACCAAAACAATATCACAACAGATGTGGATCAAAAAAGTTTTTTTTTTTTTTTTTGTAAAAGGTTCACAAAAATAAAGTTTCACCAAAACTTAACCAAACGGCTGTTAAGTAGCACATAGCCTAACTAAAATTATAGCACAATTTGGCTGCGAAAACTTAAAATAAAAATAGCCTGAATATTTTTTACCACAGCTATAAAACTTAAAGATTAGGTAAAATAACATTTCTTTCAAAATGATCAGTCGGTGGAGGTAAATAAAATAAAGCCGGCCTAATTTAACTATGCTGCTTAAACTTAAAACAAAAACAGCCTGAATATTTTACCATGCGTGGCTAATAAAACTTAACACAAGGAAGGACTTTTTATTCAAAAAGATCAGTCGGTCTACATGCTACGATGAAAGCCGAGAGCGAAGTTTATTTACAATTAGACTGGCGGTGGAAAAACGTGCTCAGCAGGCACAGAAGTTGCAGGAACAGCCAGGTACCACTGGGCAAGTCGAGACTCATTTACTTTGCACCACAATAAAGGATCTGGGTTTAGAGAGATGCATGGCTCCCTGAAGTAGCTTTCGATTTTGGTGTCATCCGTTGAAACATCACTCATGTCTTAGTCCTCGCCGAAAAGAGTGTCGAGACACGGCGTGCACATGACAGCTGATAGTATCATATACCAGACGCGCACATTCGCATGCTATTTAAAATGAAACTAATCAGATGGCGCTCTGTGGTGCGGCAGAAATATGAACAGTGTCCTGAGTCGTGGCTGGGCACCGCTGTGTACCCGCGCTGCGTGGCGCGACGCTTCTGGTGTGTGACCCCCTATACTCGATCTGTGCTCAGGTCTCGTCTCTAGACCGCAACTCCCTGCAGCCATAACCAATCAAATATCAAACTACCACCCAAATACCAGCATAACCAATCAGAAAGTTTGAAAGTAATTAAATTTTAGAGCCAATCAATCATCGTTTTCATGCTCGATCGTTGCTGATGCGTTCGATTAATCGAATAATTGTGCACATCCCTATCAGTGACATGCATCTAAACAGTCTCTGGGTCAATGCGTCTAAAGATTTTGAACATCTTCATGGACGCTTTTAATGCTTCCAAACAGTTTGCTGCAATTATAAAGTGAACACGTCTTGAGGTAGTTCATTATGATGCAATTTATCTTCTACAGTATGTGCGATTTGATTGGACAGGAATCTCAGGACTGATTTTTCTAATCCCCATGGACAAGAAACATAAAGTAGTGACTGCAGGTTGAAGGAAAGTAGTGGGGTAAAAGTACAGATACTGCAGTAAAAATGTACTCAAAGTAAAATTTTGAAAACTACTCCATAAATTACAATTCCTGAGAAAAACTACTCAATTACAGTAATCTGAGTATTTCTAATTAGTTACTTTACACCACTGGCTATTACAGTGATGGTGTTGGCTTAGTACTTTCCATTTGCATATGTCACGTTAATCACAATCCCCTTTTTTTCATCAACTTCTTTATGGGTTTAAACTTGTTTCTAGTAGTTGTTACTAGTTCTCACTGATAGTATCTGAGTTAGAATTACATCATTATTATAATAACTAATTACCAGGGCTATTGTGTTTAAACAGGGTTTCCGCTGGGTCTTAAAATGTCTTAAATTCTAAAATGTAAATTTTAGGCCTTAAAAAGTCTTAAATTTAGTGAAATATTGTGTTGTAGGTCTTAAATCTTTTTTTAAACAAGTTTTCATTTTCCTTTGTTCATGTTCTGCTACCCAATCTGGCCAAAACCCATACAATCATCAACAATCCATCTCAATAAAAATGTAAACTTATCATTCAAAAAGGTCATTTTAACTCTGTTTATCATAATGGTTAAATTATTTTCCTTACAATAACATTTGTTTAAACGTGCTCCATGTATTTACTGCTGAGAACATCGACCTGGACAGATTGTTGTGCATAGATTTAGTTTATTAGAGTTTTTAAAACTTTTACAACATTTCGTCATTTGTTTTTCATTTTTTTAAGGAAAGTTTATGTTGGAAAGCTTGCTTATTTTTACACAATATTTAAAATCTTTTGCTAAGAAATATCTAAAATAATTAATTTGTTTTATGATTTATTTATTATTGTATTATTAAATTATAATATTTTTTTGATAGGGCAAATAAAAATCTTTTCCATCTGGGCCATTTGAAAAATTCCTTAGCCTTTAGCCCTTTATGAGTCTAAAATTTCATTCATGATGGTCTTAAAAATGTCTTAAAGTCTTACATTTAACTTGGTGAAACCTGCAAAAAACTGGTTTAAAGTATGTCAAAAAGTGGATGCCCCCTAATTTTAAACATGCTAAATGAAATGGACACTAAAGTAATTAATTGTTATGAAACATTGTACAGTATTCTAAACTATATAAAGATGCTGTGGGACGACGTGAAACAAACGAACAAATGATAGTGGAACAATAACGTTTAGCATTGCACTGACTACAACTGGCCAACAAACTAGTCTAAAAATGACTTTTGCTGCTTAAGAAATGGATTACAGCATGCTGATGATAATTCTTAGAATCTTTGTATGTCGCTGTTTGTCATTGTACTCTGGGTATCCTGAGAGCTGATGCTGAGTATTCTTGGGGCTTTTCACACATGAAATTGTTAACCCTGGCCAGGTTTCTCTCGAGGTTTTTTAAATTTTCGCTTTCGCCAATTGGTGAAGTTTTTTCCTCGCCGCTGTCGCCACTGGCTTGCATGGTTCGGGATCTGTAGAGCTGCGCATCGATGGATTTGCTATTCAGTGTTTGGACTCTCAGTAGTGATTATTAACCCACACTGAACTGAGCTAAACTGAACTGACTCTGTTTCAATTCGCTATAATCTCCATGTGAAGCTGCTTTGACACAATCTACATTGTATAAGCGCTATACAAATAAAGATGAATTGAATTGAATTGAATTCTAACCCTCGATAAACAGAATCCAGGGTTATCTGCAATATGTTCAACACTGCTCATGCTATACCTGGGGTTAAAAAATAATCCTGGTTGTTCATTAACAGACATTATACATTTGCAAACCCTGGGTTAACATTATTATTTGTATATTTACGTTGTCACTGTCCCTGATTGGACAAACAGCAGGTCACCTTTTTAAATGGCATTTCTGCATATTGTCGGGTATATAAAATGTCACCACGTAGGTCTTCAGCTAAGCCTCAGGACATGCACAAAGGCAAGAAAACAAAGACAAAAGTACAAATGAATGAAAACAAGTAGCAAAGAATGTCATCTCGCCATCTCATCACTTCAGTTTACAGAAAACGTGGCATTAGGCATTTGCAAAAGTTTATTCATTCATTTACCTTCAGCTTAGTCCCTTTATTCACCAGGGGTCGCCACAGTGGAATGAACCACCAATTTATCCAGCATATGTTTTAAACCCCGGATGCCCTTCCAGCTGCAACCCAGAACTGGGAACATTTGCATAAGTTATATACGATAATGCAAACTCACAAATATTAGCGTGAAATATGTGTACTTGCTATGAACATGCAGGATTTGTCTTAGTTGGGTCTTCCAAGAAAGTTACAAATGTTTAAATCCAGTGGAAGATACACATGAGGGAACACAACAGGAGTAATCTAGAGCGAGTCCATTTGATCATTTGCATTTAAAGCCACAGGCACAAGAGCTTGGTTTTCCTCTGACCCCCAAAATTAAATATTCTGTAAGGTATATGATCTGATTTTGAGCCGAAACCTCAGACACATTCTGGGAACACCAAAGACTTATTTTACATCTTGTAAAAAAGGTTCATAATAGGAACCCTTTAAAGGGATACTTGACACAGAAATGAAAATAGCCTCATCATTTACTCTCCCTCATGTGGTTTTAAACCTTTATGAGTTTCTTGATTTTGTTGAACTCAAAAGAAGATATTGTGAAAAAACGCTGGCTGGCTTTGTGTTCCAGAAGAAAGGAAATGTTAAAAATCACATGACTGAGAGTAAATGGTAAGGTCATTTTAATATTTGGGTTAAGGATCCATTTCATGCTTGTCGCTTTGTTCCTTCATACTAAAGTTCACTTTTTTTGTTGTTTTTTAAGACCTGATGGTGCTGAAAGAAGAGACTCATCAACTGAATGAAATGGAAGAGAAACACCAAGACATAACGACTGATGAAAAACCCACACTGACTAAAAAGACTTCATCACGCGGAAGACCTCGGAAATCCAAATCTAGGTGTAATTTCAGCTGTAAACAGTGTAGAAAGAGTTTCAGTCAAAAGTCAAATCTTGAAATTCACATGAGAATTCACACTGGGGAGAGGCCGTACACATGCAAAAAGTGTGGGAAAAGCTTCTATACTACAGGAAACTTAACAGTTCACATGATAATTCACACTGGAGAGAGGCCGTACATATGCAAACAGTGTGGGAAAAGCTTCTATACTACAGGAAACTTGGCAGTTCACATGAGAATTCACACTGGAGAGAGGCCGTACACATGCAAACAGTGTGGGAAAAGCTTCTGTACAACAGGAAGCTTAACAGCGCACATGAGAATTCACACTGGGGAGGAGCCTTACTCTTGCCCTCAGTGTGGAAAGAGTTATAAGCAAAATGGCAACCTTGAAGTCCACATGAGAATTCACACTGGAGAGAGAATATTTACTTGCACACAGTGTGGGAAAAGGTTTTCTCAAAAACAAAACCTTGGCATCCACATGAGGATTCACACTGGAGAGAAACCTTACACATGCACAGAGTGTGGTAAAAGTTTTAGATGTAAAAGCACACTCAAACACCACATGAGAACTCACACTGGAGAGAAGCCGTTTCCATGTACTCAGTGTGAAAAGAGCTTCACAAACAAAACTAGCCTCATGAACCACATAGATGGTCATACTGGAACCATAGTGTTCACATGTGATCAATGTGGAAAGAGTCTCACACGCAAAGACTCCATTAGGAAACACATGAAGACTCACTCAGGAGAGGATCATTTTAGATGCAGTGAGTGTGGAAAGAGCTTTAAATGTAAAAGAAGCCTCAGCATTCACATGAAGCTTCACAATGGAGAGCAAAAATGAGGCCTTGTCCAGCAGAGCTTAGGGCTGTCTCCCGGGATAGCTTGCCAAACAAGTGTGAACTCTTGAATACATATCTTTGAACACCTGAAGATTTAAACTCAATAACTGAAGAGGGGTGAAGATTTTGACAACTGTTTTGTAGCGTAGATCAGGGGTCACAGCCCAGTACCAGGATGTGCGAGTTGCTACTGGGCTACAAGAATGCAAAATAACTCTATATGTTAATAGATCGTATGGCTTGTTTCATATGCAAACAAATATCTGCATCTGAAAAGGTGTGAACCAAATGGCCTACAGGAACCCAAGAGTTGTGACCCAACCAAAGCAGTTGGGTAATCTCTGGGGGGATACATTCTTTGTTATAAAGTAGTGTCTCACAGACTGTACTTTGGGTTAAGTTACTTGAAGACGGATGAGTCAACGTCACTGCTGAGGAACTGCACTATTCATTGTCTTCAATAAAGTCTTCTCACCTTAAGAACTTTGCTCAGCTTACTTCTTTGATATATTAGAGTCATCTACACATTGGTGAGCCACCCAAGAACGGTTAAGACAAATACAGCAAAATCTAACAATGTGTTTCAACTTATTATGAACCGATAACCATATTTGTGCACAATGCACACACTGTAAAAACTGCAAGGTTCCACACAATTCTTTCATGTTGTCAGAACACACATTGATCAAGTTAACTTAACACTTTTAACAAAGTTATGCGTATTGAACATAAAAAAATTAAGTGTTCCCAATGAAATCTTAAGAATTTTGTTGTTTAAATGTCATTTAAATTAAGTAGTTTGAACAAGTAAAAAAAATAAAATTTAAGTGCACTTGCAAATAGTTTATTAATTTACCAATCAAATGGTCGGCTCTGAAAAGAGAATTAGAAAGATTAGGGAGGAGAGAATGTTTGGGGAGATGCAGGGAACACTGTCCTACACTCTTAGATTGTGTTTTTGATCATTCACATTGTTTGATTGTCACTCGCGTGAACAAACACCGATTTGCCTCCAATTTTGGGCTTTTGTCTGCAATTTCACAAAACTTGTTGGCAAATGAAAGTCTGGCTAAACTCATGCGGTGTGAACTCTCCATAAGGCAATGACCGTGACCAATCGATGCAGACTATCTAAAGCCCTGTTCAGACTACACAATGCCATGTGCCAGTTACGACAGATCAGATTTGAGATTTTGAGTTGTTGTTTTGTGTTCTGGGTAACAAATGAAGACTTTGGTTTCTAAACACTACACATTTATTTTGATTGACTGATTTGAGAAAAGAAACAAGTTTTCTTTACGAAGACAATTAAACTTTCTGTAGACAACTGGTTGCCTTTAAAGATACGTTCATGTGAAAACTCCCACATTACTACAAATATATCGGTGTATGGGAAACCAAGTGTCGCTATTGTAAATGAGAACATGAGTGATTTGTTAGCTTACATACTGAAGCACTTCAGCTATCTGTTCATTCAAATTATTATTTATATGCACGACATATTGTACTGCTCATGTGCACTGATAGATTATATTGTGTGCTGTCTGCTGGACGCTCCACAATGTATGAGGGGTGGTTGGATCGTCCAATTTTTCACGAAAAGTGGGGGGAACAGTCCCAAATTTCACGAATAGTGGGGGGATTACTGGAAATAGTGGGCGGGCGTACCTTTACAATACCGCCCAAATATCCACTACCCGCCTGCTGTCTGCTGTATCTGACTACTCCTAACCAGCAATATTAAGTGGGCAAACTTAGGTGGGTTTTATTAAATGTTAAATAAATATATACAAACAAACTAGGCCTTATATGCATAAACACGCATGAAATGATACAATTACAACAATAGGCAGACACAAATATAGGAAAAAAGCAGCATATGGTAATGACAATTGTATTTCACGCTAAAAATAAAAAGTAAATAAATAAAATGAATAAATTATAAAAGTTTATACAATATAAAGCTTCAAAGGGTTGTGAAGGCCCTGGTGAAAAAAGTATACTAAATTGTAATTGTATTGTAAATTTTTAATTCCAATAGTACATTGAAAGTATACTAACCAAAAAGTATATTTAATTTAAATATACTAAAAGTGTCTTATTACCATACTTTTATATATAACTTTTAACACACTTTAAAATAATTGTAATTATATTTTCTAAAAATATATTTCAGAAAAATGCACTTTAATTAAATGCTTAGTTTATTTTTTACAAGTGTATTTATTTAGCATTTGATGGTAATATATTTTAGTATTACTATAACTGTGCTTTGAAAATGAACTTTGTCAGAATGTTGAAAACACATTATTAAATAAACAAGTTGTATACTTTGTTAAATTTTGTAGTAATTTCTGTGTAGGTTTTCATTCATGCATTTAAGTTCATTATACTTTTAGAAAGTAAATAAAATATGTCAAATGCATTGAAAGCCCATTTAAAACATTTGTAAATAGCTCATTACTGTAGAAGAGAGACGCTGTTGATGCTGACAATAAAACAACTATCTATCTATCTATCTATCTATCTATCTATCTATCTATCTATCTATCTATCTATCTATCTATCTATCTATCTATCTATCTGTCAGAAATTCACAATGTTACTGTAATTTTTCACAGTAAATTACATTAGTATCCCTTTACAGCATTTAACTGTAAAAATTCACAGTATGTTGTATTCAAAATTTTATTGTGACATTAAGGATGGCAGCATGATTACAGAAAATTACTGTAAAAAAGGGCTATATGTTTTGCACATTAGTTATAGGAATTTAAACTTTTTATTTTAGCATAAAAATTAATATAGTAGTACAGTCACTATATATATATATATATATATATATATATATATATATTAGTGATGCCACAATTCTCAATACAATATTGAACCGTTCGGTACGACATCCACGGTTCAATACGTTCAATAATTTGTGCGTTTCATTTCTCGCCGAATTGACTGTATGTGTGTGCCTGTAGCTGAGTTGAGGAAACTCCTCCCCGCGTGTATACATCCAATAACTATGCTCTAAAGTTAGGGGGCGATTAACCATCATTCCACCGCCATGGTGAGTGGCAGTGAAGAGGCAACAGTACGAGGAAGACCGGTGTCTTTCAAATCTCTGGTGTGGGGACATTTCGGTTTTTATATGTATAATATCTTATATATTATCATTTGTCACTGAATGACGTTCAGTGCTCAGCCGTCAGAAAGAGCGTGATGCCACTTGCGTGATGACGTACATCACTGACACGCGCTGCCGGCGCTCAGCAGTTAGTTAAGCTCCGTGACCGTCGTAGAAAGTTTTAGCTACAGATTCGAATGAACGGGAACACATCAAATCTGTTTCACCCGATAAAACATGCAGAGAGTGAGAAGATGAGGCATCATAAAAGTTTAAGCCAACCTCCCCGACACTGAAACCAGCGGTGTCAGAAGCGAAGGCAATGAAGCAAACACAGATGCTATGAGGCGCCGTGTAGGATTGAAATTAAACTTTGCTTATCAACACATACATAAAACACGTGCATATACACCTATACTATTGAATGTTCAAAACATCTATAATACTTGCGCATATACATATAAACTTGATGCATGCATACACCCATATACACACGCACGTACACATAAACTCGATCCTTGCATATCGATCCTCGCATAAACACCCAAATAAACACTCACATTATACACATAAACTAGCTGCATGCTGGCATATAGCACTCGCGCAAACATACAAAATAACATTCACAAACATATTTATCAGGAATCAGGTTATTGCAAAGCTGATGAAATAGAAAGAATGTGATTAATAGAGGTATTAAATCTGTTAAATAGTGAAAATGTGTTATATAAAATAATATAAAATATTAGTCGATATAAATAGACTGTATAAAATATATAAGAAATAGTTTGTTAAACCTTCAATTAGCTAATTATACACAAATATAAATAGACAGATATAATCCTCAGCTTATATATATATAAATAAGCTGAGTCTGAGAGTTTTATTTATTTGATAGTTTATTTCACATTTCTTGTTTGTAAAGGCTAAATACAAATAAAAAGTGAACATTAATTTTTGTGTACTGTTTTTTTTTTTTTTTTTTTACGTTATAAGAGCCTGGATGTTATTATAGACTTTGCAAATTCAGTTTGCAGACATTTGTGGGTACAGACATTCATTGTGTGCGTTCTTGCCAGTTTTTTCATGGCTTTTTAATATTGTCCATATCGATATCGGAATTATATCGTATCGACCGAAATTAAGAAATATATCGTGATATCAATTTTTGCCATATCGTCCAATGCTACGTATAGCCTACTCAAACGGAAACACTTCCAACATGACTGCACATCTCCGAGCCATCACCCAGAAATATCACTGTCTGAAGGCAGGATAGCAGAGAACATGATAAAGTCCTCCAATCCCTCGCTGAATCTTCCCAGCAAACATACCCAACTGTTTCCGAGAGACACTTACAAATGTTTATTTGAAACGGTCAATTTATGTTTATTAACTTCACATGCATGTTTTATTTTCAAAATGCAAGAATTTATGTGTTCCCCAGATTGTACATGGGCTACCAGCAGCTGTGAGATTTCACGGTTCATTTTTTTTATTATACAATACACCAGGAACTAGTGTATGTTTTTTGGCTTTTAAGTAAAATAAAGGAGTATTGCAATAAATCGTTTTTATTTTTTCTCCTATTGCATTAAGCATAAAATAACAAAAAAAAAAAAAAAAAAAAACACATGTGTCAAACCATCAGAACCGAACCGAAAACCGTGTTAAAAAACCGAGGTATGTATTGAAGCGTAGGCTAACTGTATTGTTGCATCCCTAATGTATATATATATATATATATATATATATATATATATATATATATATATATATATATATATATATATGTATTTTATTTTTTATATTTTATTATATATTTTTTTTTACTGAATGTTGCAGCCCCAAAAACAATTTGGCTACCACATCTTCAAAAATAACTTTAAATAAATAAATCATCCAGGTTTGCAACATGAATGTTAAATGTTCATTTTTGGGTGCACCTTTATTTAAATCTATAAGATTATGTAAATATGACTTTTTTTATTAATAAACATAATTTTGTACTTAGCCAAAACATGATAAACTGTAACAAAAACAATTGATTCATGAAAACAAAGACTGTTAAACACACCTAGAGGTTCTAGAGGAATATGCGCTATCGACTCATTGACACAATGACACAAAATCTTTATAAATAAACCAAAAACACAATATCCCTTTTGCACTGGTTCGGTTCAGCACTCACGTGACATTGAATCAGATTGAAATGCTTGCTCTGGAATTATCACACGTGTTCACAAGCTCATGCTTATCAACATAGAATCAGTGTATACAATGCGTGTGGCCGAGCAGTAATAGTAATGAAATAGTAATTATTAATGAATCATATTGTTGTATCACATTATTATACAAAAAGGAATCATTTTCAGGCGGATTCAAATCTTTACTATTCACTTAAGAGAGCCGATTCAAAGAACTGAGCCGATTCGACTCGACCAAAAACAAGCACCGTCCGTCACCAGAGGCAACGCCTCATTTGAACCATAACCGTCGACGTCTCAGCCAACGGATTCACCCACAGTAAGTGTTGAAAAATGATTGTTTTGTGTATATTTCTGTACAGTGCATGTGATTTACCAGAATTACCTTAACCAAGTAAGTTAGCTTTAGTTGTAACGTTAGGTTCTTATGCCATGTTAACAGACGGGTTAATCGCCATTTTTACACAAAAATTTTTTACAGACAGCGCTTGTAAGTTAGTGCTCGTGAATTTTGTTTTAGTATAACGTTAGTACCTGAAAAAAGAAAGGTGACTTTGTTAACTTTAACTGTTAACTGCTCTCTCTATTTCAGCACAGTATTGAAGTTAAGTGAAGGTGAAGTTCTTCACGTGACCACGAGAAAAGGTAAAGAGAAAGGTAATTTCTCTTAACTTTAATTAAATTAGTGTTAACTGCATTCTCTATTTCAGCACAACATTGAAGTGACCATGCAGAATAAAGTTAAGGTAAGCTGGCCTTCACATAGTCATTATGACCATCATTATCAGCCAATAAAATGTTATTGTCATAGATTATGGCAAATGCAAAGTAAATTAACCACATAACAGTGGTCAGTTGTGTTTGTTTTGTAACATAATAGTAGTTAATATACAGTGAATAATTATTAAGCATTTAAACATTTAGAGAGTCTTTTAGGATTATTCAGATTTTCATATTGGCATTGATGCACTTGGGCTGACTGACTGAAAATTAAAAGTCTGTGTGCATATACCCCATTCAGTTGTATTTTTAAGCTAACATTTAGATAGTCAATGTCATTGTCTATTTCTTAGTGGTAATTTTAATGCATTACTTACATTTACTAATGTGAATCTATTGTATAGAGTGACTGTACATTTTATTTTTTGTGGTGTTTAGGTGTACGTGATAGCTATAGTGCATGGAACAAATGTATAGTGCCTATTCAAAGTGAAATTGATGGGAACAATGAATGATTTGTGCACACATTTTAACTCATACAGAGTCAAATGTTGAGTCTTATTCTACTCTTATTATATTTATCAGTTTTTACAGCCTTGTGCCACAGCCATGGATGTTGAAAAAGTGTGATGCTACCAAGCACCCCTCTCTTGATTGTTCAAGGTAATGTTGATGTCTTCCTCATTTTTATTAGATTTTTAAATATCAAGTTGTTCACAGATTTGTTGTGAGCAGTTTCATGTACAAACTCTTTTTCTTCCTGTAATAGTTCCTACATTTAAAAAAAATATATGGTGTTAAAAACAACCACAGCTGGGCTATTTGGCTACTCAGTGCTCAGTAAATATTAGACAAAGATTTTTTAAAACTATAGTTTTTGTGTTTATTGGCAATTTTACTGGGCATTTTAATAGGCAGTGTATGGAATGTCAAATTTATTTGTACAAACAAATATAATTATTCACAAACTCAGTCTCTCTTTTCCCAGCAATACAACATCAAACAAACAGTCTTATTCATTGGAGGGTCAAGTGGTCATGGGACCTCATCTGGATTTCACAACTGGATATGGTTTGAATTTGAAGTATGCTGAAGATGCCTTTTGCACTCTGGAACTTAAGGTACTAAAGTCTACATTTAGTATTGTACTTGAGGGTTTGTTATGGGGGGTTAAACAAGGAATGTATAGGAGCACAAGTAGGCATCTCTAATACAGTGTGTGTTGCAGACTCAATTTGTGTGTCTGTGCTGGAGACCAGAGTGGATGCTGTCTTTAAAAGGATGCAGCTCTTATTCTGAATTGATACCAAATGTGAACTTAAATATTCAGGTGAGTGTGATAGATACAAGTCATTGCAAATACATAAAAAAAAAAGGGGAATTTGTACTGGACAACACAGATGAAGTGAAATGCAAAACACGTTTGTGAATGTGTGGTATTCTCCTCAATCTCTTCTTTTTAATGTTTTTATATATCGTGTTTAAGTCAATTGTATAACATTCATGATCCCAACCAACTGAATGAGTTCTCTTACTATCGTCAAGTAATGTTAATGTATTAAAGACTCTTTATTTGTTACTTTATATACAGGTTTGTTTGTAATGTGAGGGTGAGTAAATAACAAAATTATAATTTTAAGGTAAATTACCCAATTAATTAGTAAAAAAAAATTTCATATTCATTTAATCCAATCTGACAATTCCATATCTTTTTTTAAATGAATGTGTATTTGTAAATACAGATGTGTACAAATATCTGATATTTGCTTTATTCACACTTCGTTACAGACCTGTATTTCTTTATTTCACTTGATAAGTCATATTTTAGCTCAAGAAAAATTCAAGAATTACTGTATAAAAATACTTTTAAACAGTTTATTTTTCCTGCCTTTTTGTGTAATCCTGACCACTTATTGAGCTTTAGTTGCATAGCGATTGCTTTTTATGTTGTGTAAAACATTTAAGAATAATTTAGCTTATTTCTCATTTGTTCCTGATTTCTCTGGCTGATTCTGATGTTACTGTCCAAAAATGTATAAAAGGGTAAAAAGTCACAAGTTTCTCTTTTTGCTCTAGCAACTCCGGCAAGATGCACACTCACAGAGAAATCTGCCATTGAATCCTCAAAGGACAAGTTGGACTCTCACAGGTAAGGTCAGCAAGCTCTTATATTCTGTACATCATCACCTTTTAAATTAATTTTCTTTATTTTGGATTTCATGTATCTAACTACATGTCAGGGAGTACTGAGTAAAAACAATATTAATGCTAAAATAATACAGTTAAATTGTTCTACATTATTATACAGTAATTGTGGTCTTTAATTTTACTGTTTTATTTAAAGATAATTTTTCTCTTTTCACAGAGACTGTAGTAAATGCTATAAATGTGACATGCTATTACTGACATACTGATTGCTGTCAATGTCTAATGTATCCAGAGCAGATGCTGTGGTGATCATGGATGAGGCAAGAGCATGACAGTAACAGACGAGTCTCTGCATTGATTCCATGGGCTATTCTGGACATCTGCATTTTACCATCTCAAACCTGCACTTTCTCCATGACGGACACTCATCGTTCTCAAGCCTTCCAGAGTCTTTTAGACCACAGCTCTACCCTTTATGTTTGGCCAGAGGAGAATTGATCCCTGGCTGAGCCTGGTTTCTTTAATGTTTGTTCATTACTTTCATCAACCGGTGAAGTTTTGGTTCTGTCCACTGTCCCTCTGGCTTGCTTGGTCAGAGCTGGCGGATTTGCTCTTTAGTGGATCTTCCTTCAACAGTGACAGTTGTATTAAACTGAACTGAATCAGTTTTGATTAAACTTTTAATTATAAATACACCATCATATTTTACCACTACTCTCATCCCTGCCTGACATGCTGGAATGTTACACAATTTTAAATATTATGGCTTTTTTCTTCATCTATGTAAACTATTTTTGGAAAATTATTCCCAAATATCACGGAAATCCAAAATTGATGGGGTTCAGGCCGATCTAAAGTCTATTTTATACCACTTTCCCTTTGCCTACCCCCACCCCATTTATAAATAAATCATATAGAAGTTGAGTGTAAAGCACTGTGTGAGTGTTGACACTAATCTTCTGTATGAATGAACTGAAAAACAACAGTAATATTATACCAGATGTGCAGTAAAATGCTATTTCACTCCCAGCAGACATTTCTGACTGACCCAGTCATTGGGTTATCTGAATTAAAAATATGCCGAGTAATATTTTGCAGTGGTTATTAAGGGACTATCCTTAGTGAAATTTTAGCTTTTCTTTTTCAAAATGTTTCTTTGAAGATAACACATTAACGTCATTATGAATGTAATAAAGCAGCTGCTTTGTAGTAAAAATTCTTATTAATGCACATTTATTTGACATTTGTGGGTCTCTTTGCTCAGTTTTTACATCCATGTTGCTGGTGTAGTCAGAGAAAACTCATACCTCTTCATTTGTAGTGTGGTCTTAAAAAATCTCCATTTGAAGGGCTATGTGGCCCTTCCCTTTACCCCTACACCACCAAGCTAATAAAGAGAATTGGGACACCCGACCTCTTCATGTGAACACACAAACCGAGGGGGAAGGGCTAAGGTGTAGAGTTGGGATTGGGCCTTAATCAAAGGCTCCACTATAAGGATTTGGTGAAACATATTTGAGATTTGATGTTTGTTATGCACTTGTTTGTTAAAGCACAGTACATTTTGTACAGTACATGTGCAGACTTCGCACAGTCTTGGACTTTCTGGAATATCGCAGCATTTTAAAAGATCTGTTCTTAAAATGTTTTGTACTGAAGGACATTTTCTGCAGTTTTTTGTACTATTTTTAATATAGTAAAAATATATTTTTGAATGATTCTGTAAAACATTTAAACCATTCTGAGGTTTTAATAAAAACAGTTTGAATTATTTATTGTGTGTATTTGACTTTTATTGAAGTTGCATTTAACATATTTAGTAAGAAAGCTAATATATTTATGGTATATTGTGTGTGTGTTTTAAATGCACTCTGAATTAATTTCTAATATACTTGATATACAGAAAAAGTACACTTTAATGTCACTAAGCAAGCATGAATTTAGCTTACATATTATGATTATTTTATGTACTAAATATACGTAAAGTTGTTCCAATTTAGCACACAAAAATACACTAAATACACTTAAAATTGTACTTATGTGCAATGTTTTTACACTAAATTATACTTAGCACAAAATTAATATGTCCAAAATGTCACACTTTAAGTTAACTAATCATTAATATACCAAAAATATCCTAACAATTAGTCCGGGTCCAAGTATACTAAGCATATTTATTTTTCACTAGGGTAGGGTGATGATGACAGGGTAGAGTGATGATACTGCCGCTGAGGAGGAGTTGCAGGAGGAGGTGTAGAACAATGGGCATGAGAAGAAGAATGGTGATATGAGTGTGAAGGGATCATGGCATCAAAGAGTCTGTTCATTGTTTGAAGAAACATCATGTTGGTCTCTTGCCGCTCTTCTTTCTGCTGTTGCAATCGACGCTCCTCCATTTGAGCTTGAGTCCTCATCCAATTATCAAGCATTTCCTTCTCTTGTTGGTAACGCAGTTGTTCCCCCTCCATGAATTCATCATGATGTTGTTTCTGGATGTTGAGAAAGGCAGTCATCATGTCGTTCGCTTTTACCCTTCTCTTTCTCTTCCTTTGTTCCCTGGAAGGTGTTGTGTCCAGTATCTCAATACCACTGTTTGAAGTACTAGTTGTGTCTGAATCAAGGGATATAACTGTCAAATTAAAAGGAAAAAACACAAATGTAAAAATGTTATTTACAGTACACAAATTATGATAATTTACTTTTTTCTATTTGTAATAAAACATTATTTGTTTTGTAATAAAACATGTTCGATATCAAACTATTGGTCAATTTGTGGAAAGCATAGTTTTACTACAGTAACCTTTGTTTCTTATGCAATTTACGTCTGGGACATGCACATGCTAAAGCAACGTTACTCACCACTCTGGGATCTCTCCGAACCTGTGTCCTCCTTCTCAGGTGGCGTAGAATCACCCGTGTTTTGTGGATGGGACTCCAACACATTCGGCTGGCTACATGGTTTGCTGCCGATAATGTTATCGACAGCATCGTACTATTAAAATTTTTCTTTTTCGTCCGCAGAGCTGCCAGATCTACGGAGTGCATCCAGTACTTTTAAGTACTGTGTCTATCGGGCCTTTGATGCCATCAGATGTTTGTGTCTAATAGTTTAATTTTATGACAATTAACTGTGTAATAATTAGAAAAATGTGCGCACAGCTAGTTGTTTTTGCAGAATAAAGCCCTTCAGTTTTATACAACAGCTGCTGATAAACTTGTCAGGCTTCATACTGCAAGAACAGCCAGCTGAATCTACACTATCTCTTACAAAAATGAGTATAAATGGATGAATATGAATATCTTAGCATGAACAATATATCAACTGTTAACAAATTTGACTATGGTTACAGTGCATCAATGAATGATTAGAAAATTTTGATTTACCTCTCAAAACTTGCAACTTGGCTAGCGTCAGGGGAGGCTTTGCTAAATTATTCTTGGTGGGACACTCCTTTCCTGACATACTTCTTGTTTTTAAAGTGGCAGTCCCCCACAGTGCCACAGCTATCTCTTTAACAAAAAGAGAATCTTTTGTAGCCGATTAGATTTTTTTCCACACCTCTTCTCGGATCCAAATGTTGTCTCCTATGTGGATCGTCAAAACAGAAAATAAACGAACATTTGTTTTATCTGCAACTAAAGGGATAGATCTCTTAAATATAAAAACTATTTCATGATTGACTTGTCTGAAAAAAAAAGATATTTAGATGAAAATGAAAGCTTGAAATCTGCATTCACTCACTTTTTGTTATTTGTGTGTGTGTGTGTTCAATAGAAGAAAGAAACATACATGTTTGACCACTTGAGTGTGAGTAAATTGTGTAATTTTTTATCTTTGAGTTAACTATCCTTGTAAAGGCCACTTAAAACACATTTATATGGACAAACTGTTAAAGTAATAAACAGTGTGTGATGTGTGAAACCAAGTGTAAAAAGGCTTGACAATTACACTAATGTACCTTGTTACCATTTACTTCATAATGTCTCATAGGTTCATAGGTGTTGTTGTTGTTGTTGTCCTCAGGAACATTGGGCAGCTCATCTGATCTCTAATGTGTGCTCTCAAAAGAACAGGAAGGTCTATTAGGAAGAGATGGAGCTGAAAAGAACAATACATCTATTTTATATATACAATTGGTAGAGATAAATATTGTATGTTAATACTTTAAAATGAAAAAAGTTTTATTTCAATTCAAGAGTTCCCACTTAGATATGATTAGCGTTTATAGCAGGTTTGGCATGCTGTACCGGGAGAGAACCCTGAGCTCAGAGATACTTGAGCCCAAGGCTCCCGCCGGGTCAATAAGCATATCAGGGGATCCGAGATCAGGTAGGTCTCGAGAGCTCCCCAAAATGCTATTAACTCGGGACAGCAGCTCCTACGGGTCTGTATAGGGAGCTCCTGCGGGAGCAAAGAGTGAAACAGAGTGAAACAGACTCCTGCGGGTGCCCGAGCATGGGGGGAGGGGGTTGAAGGGGGCCAAAAAGGGGTGGGTGGGGTTGACTCGTTGGGAGTCAAAAATGCTCGAGTAACACTCCTGGCAGAGATAGAGCTGGGAAGTGACAGCGCTATATAAATATATAAATGTATATATGAGAGTATATATATATATATATATTTTGTGGCGGGCCGCCCAATGGATAATCAGCGTCATCCTGGGGAAAGAGCACGTCAGCCACCTGGACGCAATTATGCCGATCGCCTGCACCTGGAGCTCGTTCACTCTAGCCACTTAAAAACGCCACAACAAGGACAGATGGCGAGAAGCCTCTCCGCTAACCAAACCTCTAACGAGTTCTCTCTCTCTCATACAGAAAGCACGGAGTGATTGGATCAGGCGATCAGCGTTTCACAGCAGCACGGACCAACAAGACAAACATGTCACCCACAACCCACCTAAGGACTCACTTAAAGCACGGACACACAGGGAACCAAGGGAAGCACACTGAAGACACCTGCACATCTCACCTTCGTTCACCGCACTGTAAATAAAAAGCCCTTCGGGGGTGTGTTCACTGACAACTTGTGTTTGACTTTTCACTCCAACCTGCTACACTGGTGGAGAATGCACGTTTTTTAGGGGTGAAATTAAGCATTCCATCAACCGCTTACATTTGTTGTTTGTGTTGCAGCTTGTCATCTCGCTCGCTCTCCCTACCAGCGACAGAATGGAGGAACTACTGCAGTAGCTCACAGAGGTGGCGTCCCGGCAACAACAGCTCTCGGACAAAATCACAGCCAGACTGGAAAGAACTGAGCAGGTGGTCGAAAGCCTATTGAGCCTCTTCCGGACGCCAGGAGTACTGCTCACCACCATCTAATGAAGCTCAGCGACCTGGATGACATTGAAGCATATTTACATACATTTGAGGTGATAGCAACCAGAGAGCTGTGGGATAAAAGTGAATGGGCGAGAATCCTGGCTCCATTTTTAACTGGTGAAGCGCAACGTGCTTATTATTCACTAAAATCCCCGCAAAATGAAGATTATGAGATATTAAAAGAAGAGATATTGGCGAGAATTGGGCTTTCTCCCATCAGCGCAGCCCAGCAGTTCTGGCAATGCAGGCCGACGGCCCCCTCCCTCATCGACGAGCCCATGCCAACCGAACCACTGTCTCCAGGGGCCCGCGTATGGATGGCTGGCTGCATTGTGCTTCACACAGTGCCAAATGGAGCCCCACAGCGCATGGTGAAGATCGGGGGAAAAAAGCTAATGGCGGTGTTGGACTCAGGATCATCCATCACACTGGTTCAACCACACATTGTCCCTCCCCAAACAGACTTTAAAGCAACAATGCCAATCACCTGTGTACATGGGGAGACGCGTCATGAAGCACGTGCGGGACATGTGAGAGCGCATAGACCATGTGATGCCTCTGGTCCGAGAACATCTAGCGGCCTCCCAGCGCGCCCAACAAAGAATATATGACCGGCCCCCACAACCCCGACAGTTCCAGCCTGGTGATAAAGTTTTGATACTCGTCCCCACTACCACAGTGAAGTTTCTGGCTTCCTGGCAAGGACCAGGCAGCATTGTGGAGAGGGTCGTGTCAACTACAAGGTTCGTCAGCCGGGACGTCGACGTGGAAGAAGGTCTACCACATCAACCTTCTGAAAAAATGGGTAGCACCCCGAGAAGATCTGGTGGCCTTCACCCAAAGCTCCCTGCCGATAGTAGGGATGGGAGAGCAACAGTCGGCGTGTCAGAAGATCGAGCTGGAATCCCTGGTCAGTCAATTCCAGGATGTGTTCAGCGATCGACCCGGGCGGACAGCTTTAGTACATCATACCATCCGGACTCCTCCTGGACAAATAGTTCGGCAGCGGCCCTATCAGGTACCTGACTCCTGTTGGAGGGTGACAGGGTGAGTTAGGTGCTCGAGGAACACTCCGTAAGGAGATAGAGCGGAGAGTGACAGCGCTATATATAAATATACATGTACATTATCCTGCGGTAGTCGAAGCTCGGGGTAAAACTCCTGCAGGTGTCAGAGCCTTAGGGGGACAGGGTCCGGCAGGAGTCGGGAAAAGGGAGGGTGCAGTGAAGACTCCTGCGGAAATGGAGGGGGGGGGGGGGGGTGACAATGGGGGCTTGGAGGACACTCCAGTTAGCTGTGTGACAGGGGGAGAAGGCTGAGTGTTGCTCAATCTGGAAGGAAGTACAAGGAGAGAAGATGGCTGGGTCATGCCGGCAAGGGTCATATGGGTTTCTTTGGGTTGCCTTTGGCTAAGACGTATGTACGTCTTGAAGGCATCGGATGACCACCTTCCCAAGGTATAGATTTTTTTTTGTGAAAGCCTTGTTTATGCTTCTGTGGTGGCTGCCCCTATTCTGAAACAGAGTATATACAGGAATCAGAGAATGAGTTTCAATACATTTAATACCTTATTCAAGGCCCTTTCCATACATTTTAAGACCTTATAACCACTTCATCCAGAAACACTGGCGGGATTTAAAGTGTAATTACTGAATTTAATCAAACCTAAAACATTATTCATACACAGAATAAATATCCATTAAACTTAGCTAATTCAGAAGTTGTCGCCTATAGAGTTACAGAAATAATGATGTTGCCTTGAATACTGCAGTAAATAAAGCAGAATGATGTCAAATCTAGTAGGATTACACTGATTTCATAACTCAAACAGCATCCTGATATTTGTAGATTTAAGTCAAACTAACATACAACGATACCTTGCACAATCAAAAATGATATTAATGTAATACCTTGCAAAGCATCCAAGACTTTCTAATACTTTTAAGTGCTCCAAACTTCTCTACATTATCAACTCTTAATACCCTCCAAGACCCCGCGGACACCCTGTGAAAGAGAAACTGCAATGTGAGCCTGGGGGTGGGGGTGGGGGGGTAGCCTGAGAGGTGGAGAATTGCTTTGAAGTGTCTCTGAATCAGAATCGTGTTACTGGGCAGTGTAGCTCAGCAGAGCGTCTCTGCTGTTGCAGAGGTGCAGTGGTAGTCAGTATGGAAGCAATGTGTGCTCCAGCAGAAGCATTTACTGCTGTATTAGTGCTGGGGGAGTGTGAAGATAGTGGTATTGGAAATCTAAATGTATATGAGCTTGTTTAGAGCGTTGCTGCTGCAGCAATTGAAAAACAGGGTGACCCCTAAATGGGTCACAGCTGTGGTGAATAAGAGAGAAGTATGGGATAGTTAGAGTTTAGAGAGAAAAAATAAAAGAAGAAAAAGAAAGAGCTCCTGTGTTAATAAGAGGGACAATAGCTTTGTTGTCACAATGTGCAGGGACAGTAGAGGTAGGCATTCGGCCCCCCACAGGATGGCAGATCGAGGGAGAGCTGAGGATATGGGGCGTGGCTTGGCTGATGGTCCTAAAAGTACCTCTTGTAGACTGAGCAGGTGAGGTGATTGTGGAGAGTAGTTTAACCCCTTAGTGATAAAGAATTTTGTTTAAAATGCAAATGTATCCAACACAGTCAATGGATAAAACATTCCTCCTCCCGTTCATAGCAGTCAAGCGGAAAGTTTGTTTCTTTGCAGTTTTTACACCCAACAGACTTGCCATTATAAACTTGCATATGACACTTTGTGTGTAATGACATGGGAGTCACTATGGCGTGTTACAATTGGACTTCTATGCTTGCAATTTTTTTTAAAATAATTTTTTTAATATAAATAAATCAAAATTATGATTAATAATAATAATAATAATAAATAAATATAGCAACTGCCAATATCAACCCTTGAACTTAAAAAAGATGTCACCACTTAGTAAACTGTGTGAATAGAATGTTTGTTATGGGATTTACTTTATATAATAATTAAATAACATTGCGTTGGAATCTTAACATGATTAGAAAAATCGCAAGCATATCTGGCCCAATTCATTCACAAAGTCTTTGCAACCATTTGTGAACTGTCAAGAAAGAAGGGTGGGACCATCTCAAGTTTTGGGAAGCTCATTGGATGGTGACACTTCTCCTTCAGCTATTGGCTCAATGGAGTGTCAATCAAAGGTTCAAAAGGTCGGCGGCCATTTTATAAACTGAAACCTCTCTAGTGTTTATGCCTGAAGACTACTCTACTAAACGCGCTCCAGCGCTAGTTTGGATGATAACAGAGCATACCATGGATATTTATCAATGTATAAATAACACTGTGGACAAATGTTTTACGGATTAGATTGCCTGGATCCTTGCAATCAAATTACTTCAGCTGTTAGAATGTTATGGATCAGTGGACAATCGGGAGGTTTGAGAGGTGAGTTCTTGGTTGAATCAATGTAGTCTCTTCTTTCAAAAGATTTATAAATGTTTAGTCTTTGTTGGGGAGTCGTAGTTTTTTGCGCGGCTTCCCCTTGAGCATGACATGTACGTTACCGCTAGTGGACCGCTAGGAAAGCAGTAAGAGTTCAGCTTCATTGCAATGGCTTGGATCGCCGGCATCTTGAGAGTTTAATTGGAGTTGTGGACAGTGATCTTGCAGGAGATCTGGTTTGAAAGCACCGCAGATGCGTTGGGTGAGGGTGTTTGAAGTGAATGGAAAAGGAGATTATATTAACCGCGTTATGGTTAGATAGTGGAAATCTGGTGGGCTGGCCGATGTCTTTGCGGGACCTCAGGCTCGCTATAGAGGTAAAGTTGGTTTTATATTCGCACATTCGTTCATGTAGAAGTCTCTATATTGTTTACCATGTTACTTTGAATATTCGATCGAAATTAACATGCAAGTGTGACTTCAAAACAACATTAACACTGTTTATTTGACTGTGAACAATGTTGGACTTTGATAGTCATTGGCTGCTAATATGATTTTGCTATTTAGAGTTTGCAAATAATACTTTTATGAAATTATATTATTAAGGGGAAAGTCCGAATGTGCGAATATAAAACCAACTTTACCTCTATTGTCATCCTGGCGGGGCTGGATAGTGCTGAGCTGCGGCTGAAGTCGCAGGGAGAGCGGTGCTCTGACTGAAGTTGAAGTTGTTTGTTGGTTGGTTCTTCCATCTTGATAGCTAAATGGTGCAACACTGGAGGGTTTGTAGCGGGAAGCATTCTTCCAAAACAAAGATAGAGCAGTAGGGAGAAAACGATCCATTTATAGCAAGCTTGGATCACTCTGATTGGACTATTACTGATTACAGATAAGCAGCCCGTCATGCTCAATCATATATAGAGGTAAAGTTGGTTTTCCCGCAGAGAAGGCTGTGGATTAAGAGGGCAGATCCGTGGACTGCTACTAGGACACAAGTCGGCACTTGATCAACCCCGGCTGGGTCACCTGGGGGAGAGTGTATGATGTTGAGAGACCCGAAACACCCAATGATCCCAGGATACATCACTGAGGATGTGTCCCAAATCCATCCATGAGATGTTTCTTTCTTGTATATATATATATATATATATATATATATATATATATATATATATATATATATATATATATATATATATATATATATATATATATATATATTTTTTTTTTTTTTTTTTTTTTTTTTTAAATATATATATATATTTTTTTTAATAAATTGGTCTTATGTCATTTTTTGATTTTTCATAGTACATGTATTAATTCAGGAACTTTTTCCATAAACCGACATATCAACCTTTTGGCAGAGGAGGCTGATATTTTAGAAATTATAGGATGTGTTGAAAAAAAAAATGCATTGAGTGCCATTAGGAGTTGAGAGATGCAATCCAAATATTTTTTTTTTCTTGGTGGCATAGTTAAAGGGTTAATATGTAAATATATTTGTTGTTTAATGTTAATGAAGTGGTTTAACCATTAAAAATGTGATTTCATGGGTTCAGATTACCTTTTGTGGAATGGTAATAATCAGGTGACTACACTAAATTATGGTTAAAGTAACCTCACAAAAAGACTTACATTTTTGCACACGTCTGTGAAATGTATTAATTACATTTCAGCTTTGTGTATATCATGATAATTAAAATGCATGACTTTATAAGGTATACTTTGTAGAAATGTTCAATATTTCACAATACTGTCAGTTTAATAAAAATAAATAAATGTGGCAGTGTTTAGTGTATGATTATTTTGCATATTTTATTATTTATTTCTTTTGGGACAATGGGCAATAAGCAATTCAATAAAGTGGCTTTAGCAACGTAAATTTACCAATATACAGTTTTAAATTTAGTGAAAACCAAAAACTCATGCTATAACAATTTAAAATATTCGATTGGCCTATTACGTGATTGCGCAGATTTGATGCTTTTTCAATTGTTTCAACACATTACTTCTCATTGAGACAATGTAACAGGCTGTTGATACAATTGGGAAAAAAAATCAGTTTGCAGATTTTCATTTGAGCCAGTTGAAAAATGTAGATGTGACCAGTTATTAAAGTTTGGCCAGTCATTTTTTTACAGTTATTTTTTCCATTAACATTAGTTTACTGTCAATAGAGGTAATATTTATTTCAGATGAACTGTAAACTACAAATATGTTACACTGAGAAGTGAACTGCTAAGAAAAAAGGTATATATATATATATATTTGTACAAAAACAATAATACAATTTAATCTAATGCACACATATAGCCTTTGAAACATAAACTGTAATACAATGTAGGCCTTGGACCTTAATGTGCTTTATTACGTTTTTGAAAAACAAAAGCCACTTTAAACCCACAATATTCCAAAATTAGTAGCTATGGAAAACTAAGTGGAATGACTAGTTTTTGTTTAACTGAATAAACAAAACATTTATGTAACATTACCAACTAAATGATTGACTAAATTAGAACAAATTACTGAATAAGAAATAAAGAATGCAATGAACAAAGTCACAGTTTAGGTATTCAAAAATTAACATCTGAGAAAATGATGCAA
Source organism: Danio kyathit (assembly GCA_903798195.1). Taxonomy (NCBI): domain Eukaryota; kingdom Metazoa; phylum Chordata; class Actinopteri; order Cypriniformes; family Danionidae; genus Danio; species Danio kyathit. The sequence continues at coordinate 1,154,096 of CAIGQS010000005.1, forward strand.
CTAACACACTAAAAGCATGTTTTTCCCATGGGTAAAGTGTGTGTGTGTGTGTGTGTGTGTGTGTGTGTGTGTGTGTGTGTGTGTGTGTGTGTGTGTGTGTGTGTGAGGTATCACTTATGAAGTCCATTAGTTTCTTAAGTAGACTTGGCAACCTTTGTGTTAAATGATTTTTTTTTTCTTGTGTGTGACCTTCCCAGTTTGCTTCAATAGGACATGTTCACTCTTGGTGCCTTTTACAGGGTTTACACCCATGAAGCACCTAAAAAATATTATACATTTAGAATTGTGTGTTTAGAAGTTTATATAATAACAATATGAAGATAAATGAATATGTGAATCTAACCTCTGAATTCCAACATGCATGCAGCCTGCACTTGATACTGATCATCCATTTATGATTGTATACCTTCCTGTTTTTTCACCTAAAGCATTCGAAAGAAAAAAAAAACAATGTCAGCAGCCATATAAAATGTAAAATTTGTACTGCCATGTTGCAAATATATCTAAGGGAATATCGAAGTAGTTTTCAAAGCCCTGTTTTTTTAACATAACAAAAAATGCTTTTAAAAATATATGGTCTAGACAGCCATGGACATCAACATGTCTTTACAGTGTGTTGTGAAATTGTCGCTGCTATGTTGGTGATTTATTTAACTCAATATTTATGCTCAATATAATTGAAGTGTTAAACAATTACAATGTAGTAATTAATTAGTGACCCTTAACTTCAGTCTTCATTTTCAAAACACAAATTCTATTTTTAATATTCTTTCATTTCATTTTTATTTGTTTATCAATTAAAAATCCAATCAAAGTCATAATATATGGAAACTCAAAAGGACTAGCCTGACAGACAAGAACAAACATGGTTCACACAAGCATGTTTGTGCTTTTCTCTATGTATGCTGAATGAATTTTTTTTTTTAGACTTTCATTTGAGCAATATATATATATATATATATATATATATATATATATATATATATATATATATATATATATATATATATATATATATATATATATATATATATATAAATTCTAGGTGATTTAGAATTGGGTACACTTGGCGGTTCAAAAATTTATGGAAAAAAGCTATTTATAAACCTCAATTCTTTCTGGTATTGTCCACTGTCAATTGTGTTTCCTACTGACAAAACTGTTACCCTAAATGGGCAAGATCTCTGTGAAAGGAAAGTGTGTGTCATGTACAAATAACAATGTACCCTTAATTATTGAATGACCCATATGATTTAAGGTGTTTGGGCTAGTCACTAACACTTCTCCAATCTCAGCTGAAGTTTAAAGATTAAGCCTAAAAAAATGTAGTCATGTTCTAAAATATTTAGCAATTTTGGGATGATAATATTTATTAAAAACGCATTATAAAAGGTGTGGTAATAACATAAATCTTTCATATTAATTTTACACAGATATGGCAGCCAGTAAAGTGGAAAACCAGAAAGAACCGTCAACATTTCCAGAGAGACACACACAAATCCTGACTCTTTATAAGAGCACAGTGACAAAGTACAGAGACCAAAAATGAAAAAGACAAGGGTCTACGCCGGTTCCGAGCAAGAAAATTTCAAATCCTCATGAAAGGGACAGATTGGGAAAAAATTAAACCAATGAAAGGATCTTCACACATGAAACATCCTTGGACCGATTCTTTCTACAAATTATTCAAAAGAAAAAATCCATACTGTACACTGTCTTTTAAATATCTGCACATTAAAGCTGCTTCCAGCAGGAAAAAAAATGCTGTATATTTACGCTGTATGGCAGTGTGCTCATTCCCATCATGCAAGGCCAAATACACATTCATACTCAACAAGATCCCTGATGACAAAGCCAAATGTGAAAATATCAGTATTTCATACTGGTTCAATTAAACACAAACTAACCGAAAAGAGAACCCGACCAACTACGTACCTGAAAAGGGGGAAAATTGCCAAAAGACTGATTCATGGTCCGGGTCAGCACTATTATCAAAGGCTCCAATCAACACCAACAGCAGAACTTCTGGCCGGTAACATTAGTCATTGCCTCAACAAAAACATAATAAAAGAAATCGGTGCAGAGGTAAGAAAAAACAATGCCTCCATAATGACACATTAATAGAAATGCACTTAATTCAGAGTGTATTAAGGGAATGTGACACCACCTAGCATAGAACTCCTGGCTACATCCAGCACCTAGGCATCGATCCTTTCAGTGTACATATGTACACTAAAACATCCATAAAAATTGTCGTACAACATCTGCAGAAGGTGGCACCAGTTACACTTTATCTGGATGCTACAGGTGGGGTGGTGTCCAAAGTCCCGTGCCAGCCAAAAAAGGTCCTCTACTACTCCCTGACACTTCCTGGGAGTGGTCAGGATGCACCTCCTCTCCCAGTCTGCGAAATGGTTTGTAATGAACATTCCATTCCACCAATTACATTTTGGTTAATGCAGTTTTCTCTGCAACTTTCAAAATACACAAAAATACACATACAACAAATAGAAACTGATTACAATTGGGCACTAATGCAGAGTGTTCTTCTGTCATTTAACAAAGAGGACATCAACAGTTATGTGGACAGGTCCTACGATATTTGCTTGGGTAAAAGAACATGGGAAAGCATTAAACAACACACTGTGCTTCACCTGTGCTCTGCTCATGTGCTGAAAAACATTCGACAAGCTGTTTGTAGGCAAACAGAGGATAACGGACTTAAGAGACTTCGTTACTTTTTGTATTGCACGTCTCCAAAATGTCAATTCACTTCAGGAAACTAGGAGCCTCTTTATACCTCTTTGCACAGTCCTGACCACTCGCAAGTGCACAACAGGTGTCAGAGAATGTGTGCGTTTTCTGCAATCCTGCATTTCAAAAAGCAACAGAGGCCCCATTGAAGAGACAATTCTGCAGGACTGGGACATGGAGCAGTACATGGAAGGAATGATGGATCTGAAAAGTATTGTGGGGAGATCACCATTTCCATTTTTTTTTAAAAAAAACTGTTAGAACAGGTCAAGGAACAAACATCAAATGAGATTGTGTCAGATGAGGACAATGAATACTACTGTCCAGGAATCCTCAACTTTTTGTTTGACATTTACCTGGCAATCTTTCCATTGTGGAGTGGTCTGATGTTGGGAGACCTCAATAGGTGTGCTTTGGATGTTCCAAACAAAGGCAATGCCAAGAAACCCGAAAAGACCAGCGATACAAACTGCCATGTGTAGAAGTGGTTTGGCATTGTTAAACATTCAATCATTAAAAAAAATGCATCAGACCAGGCACATTCGTGAGGCAGATGTACACATCCCTCTGAGCGAGATACAAGGAACACATTGTGCACCATAATCTGTCCCCAGAATGGCTTTTAAGACCACTGGCCAAAGATATTTCCCAATGTTACGAGACCTGGTCAAAAAGAAAGAGAAGCAGAAGCAAAGCAACCAAATCAAAGTTTTATTCTACTCCAGACAACGTGCCAGCCCCCCAGAAAAAAGATATGGAGGGATGAGGCCAAATTACAAATAAAGACCCTGGAAACCACACCAGTACTGGAGCCATCCGAAATGCCATCTGAAGCAAAGTGCAGTACTGTGGAAGATGAGGTAACGCTAATAATAATTATAATATCAATGGGTCCAAGGAGGTTTTTTATTTTGATTCAGAGGGTATACATAACTAAGAATGTTTGGAGTACAGCCTGGGGTACCTACAGAATGGGGCACAAAACGTCTGGAAAAAAACAAAAAGGGATAGTTTACCCAAAAGTGAACATTATGTCATGATCTATTCACCTTTTGTTGTAAACAGTTGTTCTGTGAAACAAATTGAACATTATTTACAACTTTATTAACTGCTAATTTCAGGCTAGGAAAATAATTGTGAGCACACCCAAAGAAAGCTTTATTTGCATCAGATTCTGTACATGTGTGGTAAACAAACCCCCAAGTGCAAATAACACTGAATTAACCCATTTCAGCCAGCACTTGTAGCTTTTACATCTAAACTGTATAGTAAACCACATGATTTGTGTCATTACAGGTTGATTTACTAATGCAACATAAGCCCACAGATGTTGTTGTGGCAATTGGTAAAGCAGTGATGGCAGTGTCGAAAATCTGTTGCATCACAGTGATTTTCAGTCACTGAAGCCTCATGCCTGGTTGGTTGGGGAGGTAAGCTTTTCAGGACCAAACAATTTATTTTTGTTGGTTATTTGCAGGCACTTCATCCTGCTGCGGCGACCTCTGAAATAGAGAAGTAATGCACTTTTAACCCCAATAATTAGACGATCGAGATTTACTTAAGGGCGATTCTCAATTCATTTGACCCAAACGGACGTATCTTCCAATTGAACCATTACACTACAGGAATTATTCTGGATCCTAAAAGAAGAGATCAGATGGCTCACCAAAGTCTGAGAAGAGTAAGTAATATACACACACATGCGCACCTCTCTCTCTCTAAGCCACTCAGCGCAGGTGCATTACGGGCGCTCAATTCATGTGCGCACACCTTCATTTGAAATAACAAACTTGCACGTGCAAAATACGCGATCTGTAAACAGCCTCCGAAGCACTTTGTTGGTGTTACTATGTGTTACTGTCCATCATAGTTTAACTTTGTTGATTTTTCCACAGTTTACAGTGTCTTTTACAATTAAGTGTTTAAACTCGCATGATTCACTTGATGTGCAGGACACAACATAAACTCAATACTAATATATATATATATATATATATATATATATATATACACATATAAATACACTAACTGTGTAGGGCTGGCCCATCAGGAATTCTATCCCTTCAGGAGTTTGGCACCCCTGGTCTAAAGTACACATTGGCGAAAGACAGCAGCCAAAATTTAATTTATCCAGAAATTAAATGTAGTTAAAATAATGCATCTATATTAATAAAATCAAACTGTTTAACGAAGAGATTTTTTCAACACATTTCTAAACATAATAGTTTTAATAACTCATTTCTAATAACTGATTTATTTTATCTTTGCCATGATGACAGTAAATAATATTTGACTAGATATTTTTCAAGACACTTCTATACAGCTTAAAGTGACATTTAAAGGGTTAACTAGGTTAATTTGGTTAACTAGGCAGGTTAGGGTAATTAGGCAAGTTAATGTATAATTTTATAGAGTTTGTTCTGTAGACTATCGAAAAAATATATAGCTTAAATGGGCTAATAATTTTGACCATAAAATGTTTTTTTTTTTAATTAAAAACTGCTTTTATTCTAGACAAAATAAAAGAAATAAGACTTTCTCCAGAAGAAAAAATGTTATCAGACATACTGTGAAAATGTCCTTGCTATGTTAAACATAATTTGGGAAATATTTAAAAAAGAAAAAAAAATCAATGGGAGGCTAATAATTCTGACTTTAACCGTGTGCGTGTGTGTGCGTGTGTGTGTGTGTGTGTATTAACTTTTTTGACCACCAGCCACAGTGGCTAGTAGTTTTCCAACGTTACTAGCCACTCAGCATTTTCACTAGCCACAATTTTGTTGTTGGGAAAATATTTTTATATGCAAAAAATATGACTTTGACATGCTAAAATTACTTAATTTAGATTGTGTGTTTTGTCCACATGCCTCATTCATTTCACGTTTTGTGTGTCGTGTATGAGCAAATGGGTCATGGTTTCAAAGTGTTATAAAACAGTTTTTATTTTACATGACTTTTCAGAACTCCAAATTAAGGGTTTACCAAATTTATCTGTGACCACACCAAACAATAATTATTTTTAAATGTGTCAAAACAAGCTAAATATACATTTTATTTAACAAAACATTTCTTTAAAAAAACAATTGACTTTTAAAAATAATTAGTTTCATGTATCAAAAATATGCACAGTAATCTGTCCTCGCTCATGGTCTTTCATATCACCAGTTAACTACACATACATGGAGAGTTAATCGCATATTAAAGCAATGTTGTTGTAAAAATATGATAATTAAACCATATTAACAAAAATAACCGTATGTAACAGTTACAATTGCACTCTGTTAAAATTATAACATTTTCAAATTATATTGTGATTTTTATTTATTTAAAGATTTTATTTCATATTTGTGAATTTTATCATCTTGAGAACACATTTTGCAGTCATTTATATTTATTTTCTATGGCAATGATAAACCTGCATATCGCCCCTCATTGTACCTCTTGAGTTGCTGTAGTCCGTCTTTTCCCCTCCCCCCTCACAATGCTGCTGAGTATTGATGAGGGTAAGTTGTGCAGAGAGTTGCTCCTTGGGAGTTTTCCATATTTATATCGTTGTAAAGCTAATGTTTATCATTTTATGAAAACTATAATACATATATTTTATTTTTGTTTAGTTCTATCGTTGAATTAAGTTTGTGGCAGTTTTCTAGAGTTTTACATAAGCGCTAAACACACATTGGCATATCGCCATTTTGTTTTCATCTTACTTGGTTTCTCAGTGTGAAACTATTATTTTTGTGTTTATAGGGGTTGGATGTGCACTACAGACAGAAGACAATATATTTGTGTTTAATTGTCTTCTGCAGGTACGTTTAAAAGTCGTTTTTTTTTTGTTTGCATTTTGTTTAACTCAACGCACATTTTAGTTGGCCACAAGGTGGCTCTGTTGTGCGTTATTTTTACACATACATTTTTGTATGTAGTCAAGTTTGGTCTCTCATGTCATGATAAAGAAAAATGTTCATTTTGTTGTAACTGAGAAGAAAAATGTTTTCCTTTCTGAAAGTGTTAAATTATGAGAGATTATGTGTGTAATTGTGGATAAATTGAAAAATTTATCAAATGTCATTACATAATATTATTGAGAAAATAATTAATCTGTCCTGACACTGAGTATTAATGAGGGGGTCGGATGTGCACTACAGCCAGAAGACAATATATTTGTGTTTATTGTCTTCTGCGGGGAAGGAATAAATTAGAGGAAAGCAGTTCTTGGTGTCGTCTGGATATTTTTGAGTGAAAAACAGATCCGTTACATAGGCAAAAGAAAGCAGGTGAAAAACATACTGTGTGTGATAATGAAAGGATGATCACATGGTTAAGACCAATTAATAATCTGTTCAAAGCGAAAGCAACCAGTGCTGCTTACAAAAAGACATATTTGGAGCTCTTGAAAGCAGCAAGACTGGGTGGATTAGCATAGCTTTTTGTCTGGTCTATATGAAAGAGAACCGATCACAGTTGTGTTTCAGGCATGGTTGCTTCAAGCAAGAAAACAGGAGCGCGCACGCGTTTTTGTCGCGCGCATCACATCAGCTGTTCAGACTGATCATCCTCGAACGCAATTATTTTTGTAAGTCGTGCTGTTTCGCGATTCTAAGATCACATTTGAACGCATATTGGGTCATCGTTATAGTCGAACCCTGCTTTTAAGAAAACCACAATTTAAAATTATTTTCAACAAGCCAAAGTGGCTAGTGGGAGTGTCTGTCTTACCCGCCAAAGCTGAAATCTACCCGCATTTGGCAGGTGTTAATGTGTATGCCTGTGTGTGTGTGTGTGTGTATATATGTATATATATATATATATATATATATATATATATATATATGTGTGTGTGTGTGTATATATATATATATATATATATATATATATATATATATATATATATATATATATATATATATATATATATATATATATTTATATATATATATATATAATTATGGTAATACAGGTGAACTTTCAAGAATACAGTGGACTAATTACATTTGTAAACATCAATCTGCATTGGAAGTTTTTGGTAAGTGAATTAACTTTGAAAACCAATAATACTTACTGTATGTACTGTTATTTAACTCTGTAAAGCACCTTTGTAAATGTAGTTTATTTACAAAATATGCATGTACTGTATGTGTTTATGCAGTTTCACTGTCAACTGAACAATGTGGTATTCTTTTTATACATATACACAGTACCTACATGCAATTTGCCAAACTCTTTATCGTGATTGATTCTCTAAGTGGCTCTGATGAAATGCATGATGCAAAACTGGCATGTTTGAGATTTGGGTAAGTTGGCTCGGCAATTTATTCCTTGTTAAATAATTTAAAAAGTCAATATTAGCTGAATAACAGTGACAGAATATATAGTAAATAAATCAGTAAGTATGTTTAACATACATGTATATACATAAAAATAGAGAGTACTTCAAGATGAGAAGGAATCAGATTGGAAAGGAGGACTGGGTAGACATTAAATGGACACCTGCCACCTTAAATCACACCTTTCAGACTGATGGTGTGAGCTGTGGTGTTTTTGTTTTGCAGGTAATTAAAATAAGAGGTTTTAATTAAAATATTATATATATAATATGTGTGTGTGTGTGTATGTGTCAGTGGCAATATATGTGTGTGTGTGTGATGCAGTAGGTTGTGCTGTCGCCTCACAGCAAGAAGGTCGCTGGTTCGAGCCTCGGCTGGGTCACTTGGCGTTTCTGTGTGGAGTTTGCATGTTCTCCCTGGGTTTGCGCGGGTTTCCTCCGGGTGCTCCGGTTTCCCCCACAGTCCAAAGACATGCGGTACAGGTGAATTGGGTAGGCTAAATTGTCCGTAGTGTATGAGTGTGCATGGATGTTTCCCAGAGATGGGTTGCATCTGGAAGGGCATCCGCTGCGTAAAACAAATGCTGGATATGTTGGCGGTTCATTCTGCTGTGGAAACCCCAGATTAATAGGGACTAAGCCTAAGGTCTAATAAACAATGATCAACAATTATTTATACTACCTGTCCAAAAGTCTTATGAAAAACACAATAATAATTATAAAAAAAATTCTATTGTAGCATTTCAAAAGCATTAGTTTACAATTCCAACCATATTTTTGCTAATAAATAATAATAATAATAATAATAAACAGTATAAAAGCATTCTTTTTGAAATCCAACAACCCCACTTCCCACTCAATATACTGCATTTAACTATAATTCTAAGGGCAAAGACTAATAAAATATGTTCTCAATAACCTGTGTCTGTATTCTCTTTTCTCCAGTATGGAAACTCCACCACCTACCACAGGCCTTTTGAAATGTTTGTGTGTTGCAACACGCATCCAAAGAAGAGCTTTGAGTTACTCGACCATTGGAACAAGAATAGAAATTGCAAAAATAAAAACGGAGACGATTTCTCCACTGACTGATGGAGTGGTTAGCTACCTTAACAAAAAAGATGGATCAACCCCAGAATTTGAGGAAGGGGTGAGTTACATGCTTCAGAGACATACACTCTCTAACAAATTAGGGCAGATGTATCTGTTTGTAGGACCAGGCAGTCTCAAATTCAAGACTACGCCACACAACATCCCAGAAGCAGCACAGACATCTGCCAAAGAGGCACTCTGTCCTCCTTCCCTGGAGATGACTGGTGCCGAACCAGACATTTTTTCCAGGGGAGGACACCTCAGCCTTAAGGGGCAAATTACAGAAGTGAGTTAATTATACATATTTGTAATAAAGTGTGCAGTGTTAAATCAATTCTTTCTCCAAGTTTACAGACCAGGCTTAAGCCTAGTCCGAGAACAAAATGTAAGATAACTTTAAGTTGAAACTGAAAGTCTGGTCTTGAAATATAGTATTCTACATTTAGCAAGTCAAAAAAAAAATGTACAAAATTGTTCTGAGACTAAGTCACCTATTACGTTTAATCCTGATTTTCCTACTACAATACAGAATATTGGCCTTTTGACTTGGAGATCAAGAGGAGTGTCGGAATTGAGTCACCTATTCGATAAGACAGGAATTTTGGCCCAATCCCAATTCTATTTTTGTACCCCTTACCCTAGGCCCTTCAAACAGAGGGTTAAGGAGAAGGGCTTCAAATTTACCCCTAAGAATTGGGACGCCACTACAACCCCCGCACACGTCATCAGATGTCATCACGATCTCTTGCTTCATATGAGATCAGACGATCGCGACTGCTGTAGTGATTCCAGTAGTGTTATTTTGTGGTGTTTATCTTCAGGAAATCACTGAAGGCATATATTATGTTATCATAACGATCTAATGTGGCAATAAGATCGTAACTGTACTGTGTATTTACACAGTGGCCATATTCATCTATGTAAACACACGAAAACAACATTAACATTATAGCAGACACTGTAAAAAGCTCATTTTCAGCCACTAGACTGCTCTGACAGGGTATTCGAGTGTTATCGAGTGACAGAATGTTGTGGGACTGCTGTACAGGAGTCATTATTAGGGATTATAGATCGCAAAATTTAGCGTTTTTTTTTTTTTTTTTGCGTTTTTTTTAAAAAGCAGGACCGTAAAACATGAATGCGGTTACGAATATATTAAAACATGTGTTTGTTTGTCGTAAAAATTCGTAATAATGACAAAAAGTACTAAGTTGTGGATCTTCTTACTTCCGGGTTCAGCTTTACTGTCGTTGTGGCAGGTGTATTCTGGGAAATATTCTTACCCCTTCGTTTCAAGTGTGCTTCTGGAAAATCTTCGTTCGAAGGGGTGTATACCCCTTGCCCTTAGCCCTACGCCTTCAAGCTAAAGAGAATTGGGACAGCCCTACCCCTTGGCGGGCACGCGCAAAACGAGGGGTAGGGGTAAGAGAAAGGGCTAAGGGGTAGAATTGGGATTGGGCCTTAGTCTTCCCAGTAAAGACGTTTATAAATTCCTGCAAATTCGACACTTTTTAGAGCTACAGTTAAAAGAAGGTGATATACAATTTGATTTTACTGAAATAGAAAAACAGCTTTTTTCTTCATGTACGCTTAAAAAAAGATCCCTGAATTATATACATTGCTGTCTAATACTGGCCCTTCAACCTTTGATTATTTAAGGGCAATATGGGAAAAGGATTTGAGGTCTAGTTTTAGTGATGAGGCGTGGCTATCTGCCTGCTCAAATATCTATCCCGAAAGAACTTCACTTTCGGTTCATGAGCAAAATTATAAATGTATTCACAGGATTTATCTAACCCAACTGTCACTTTAACAAGCAGAATCACTGTAGAGAAACAAAACCACAGCCAAACTTAGTCACAGCCATTATATTAGATACAATATACTTTACTATAAATCTATCATGAATGCGCAATATACACTTAATCAGCTTCAGATTTAGAGAGGGAATACCAGTTTGTTTAAATATTACATGGGCAGATTTCATTTTACGGTGTGTCACCCAATACTGCATTGGATTTCTCCCTTATATGGGTAATTACTAGGGTTAATTGACCAAAATATGGGTGAATTAAATAAATATCCATAATATACAGTGTTGAGGAACTAAAAAAAACATACCTGAGAAATGCTACTACACTCACCCGTAAATTGCACTTTTGCAGTTCCATGGGGTGAGGATGACAAGGACACGTGTGCCATTAGTGGACCTCAAAATCAAATGCCTGGAGAGGATCTTCAATGTTTCACTGTGGAGGGAGGCAGCTTTGACGGAGCTATATGTGGGTGATGAGGTTGTCATCACCCACCTACGTCCCTGCGTTCAGGAACCGGGAACTGGAAAGTTCCACTCTTCAAATTATACAACTGTGAATGTACATGTATATATACCTAGATTGGATTGCGGAGGGCCAGATGGAGGAAACGGTGGTTGACGTTATCGGGGTGTCTGACATCAATCACACTTGCCACTTCCTGGGTCGCGACTGCGAAGTATACGTGGTTCCTCAGCTCCTTTCCGCTGGGAACGCCAATGACCTCATTGCTAGGCTCCCGCTGCACCTGGTTTTCAAGCATGTCAACAGACGTGTTTTTGAAATCAGCAGTTTCTGAGTAATTTTATTTCACTCGTTTACAATGTTTTTTTGTTTTGTTTTTACACTTATTACTGATCACTTATTAATCTTTTTTGACGTTCATTTTTTTAGTTCGGTGGTTGTACAAGTTTACAAGTTCATAAGTTGCACAATTTAACAAGTAAAATATGAAATTTGTTTTACAAATAAGTGTTGTCTTGTCTATCATCACCCACTATTGCCCCATTTTTAAATTTAGCGTCTTAAATTATGCTAACAACATACAAATTTATGCTAGAATCATGTTAACACAACGCTTAATAAATAATTAAATATAAAACTGATGTTATCAATTTAGTATCGATACTAAGGCATGACATTCTAGTATCATATCAAATCCAAAATTATGGTATTGAGCCATCCCAAATACGTATGTGTAAGAATCAGCTCTTTGGTTTAAATTACATTTAAACTTTGGGGATTCGAATGTGATTCACATAGAATTATTCAAAGCATACACTTAACCTAGTCATTTGTCCAGCAAATAAAATGGTTAGTGTAAAGCAATCCTGTATTATATTATTACGTCGCAAACAATAACAATATAAACAGTATCTGATTATTTAATGAGCAAGGTAGCAGTATCTGAAGCTGAGACAGTAACTTATAAAGCACACAACACACCAACACAGATCTTAAAAACGAAAGAAAAGTTTATTGCTACTTTACAACACAACGTACTTGGCTACATAAAACAAACAAACGCACATGCATACATACATACCCACAAGCAATTTAGGGAGATTTATGACAGAGAGCGAGTAAGGATTCAACTTCTAGCATTTGCTAAGTTCTTAGCATTGCAACCTGAGAGAAACCATAAAAGCAGAGAATTTCGCTATTCTTTACTTCTTAAATATAATTCACACCACTTTCAGCAATGGATAGAAATGTTGGTTGGGTTACTTGCGTTCTGATGGAATTTTGGTTTCCTCAACTGGTCCAGAGGGAAATCCCGGCGAAGCTGATTAGTCAGTGTAGCAACTTCAAGACGTGCTGGAATTCCCTCGTCTGTGAAGAGGGGTTTCCTTACTTTCAGGGAAGCTTGGAGTCTGTTGCTAGGGATGCGGATGTTGGACGAGGCGGTGTCTTGGGTGAAGTCCTTCCTGGGGTTTCGGATCTCTGTGGAATTCTGTAGTTACTGCAGTGTTGCAGAGTTCTGATGAGTTGACCCGATGGCTTGTTGTTGAAGAGGTTGTACAAGCAGACTGGGGGTAGAGCCAGCAGCAAGAGAAGGTCGCGGTTGGCTCCGTGATGTAACGAGGCTTCCGGCGAGGCGATGTAACGGCCATGGCACGAGAAGAGCGATGTCCAGGCAGCGACGACTGGCAAAGATGACCGGCAAAGACAACAAAGAAATTTTCCTTGTTCAAAGTTTTATAGGCTTTGGTATAGGCTGGGCTTGTCCAATCAGAGAAGCTGCAGGGTGGGATCACACCCCCATTCCCTCCTCTAGAGGCCGGGTTGGCACATTGTGTGAGTGCCAGGTTACCTGCCTTTGTTTGGAAGTTATTAAAATAAAGTATCATAACATGGACACTTTTGATAGTACGGTTTCTTCATATAAACCAATGATTTTGAAACTTTCCTAGCTTTCAATCAATACCAAACATGAAATGTTTCACAAACGTCCTGTAGATTTCATTCAACACCAACGGCTATAAATCAATAACTATCCATTACAGTTTTGTTAAACACATGGTGTAGCCTCTTTTATTATTTTAAGATGTAAAGTTAATTAGCGGGGAGTTGTGATCGCAACTGGCAAGTCGTCCTGTGGATAACCTTTTGCTTGGTGCCTGTGGATTGCTTTGAAAATTAAATCAAAGCTCAGACATGTAGGCACCATTCAATCTTTTAAGGATAATATGGTGTGTGTTTTGTTCAGTTCTGCAAATACCGGTTGACTCCCTACATATGGAACCAAGTGTAAAGATCAGGACGTCATCTTAGTAAAATCATATCAAAGACATAAACTTTAACTATTTCTTCTGAAACTTCTGAAAACTATAATAAATAATGTGATGGGTGTTTTGAGCTGAAACGTCACAGACACATTCTGGAGACACAAAAGACTTATATTAAATCTGGAAAAAGGGGTAAAATAGGTGCCCTTTAAGTTAAAAGTACCCATTACTACTACATGTTTCAGTTTCATTAGCTGGGTCATTATCACTATAAAGTGCTTTTGATGTCCCACAAGATTGAATCAGTCCTATATGGACATAATGCACAATAATCAAACTCTGATGTTTAATTATAACTGATTAAACCTTTACACACACATGCAGGTAGAATTATAAGTGTTTTGAAATATGTTTTGATATTTTTTTGTCATTTTCTTTCATTGAATGGATGTGATTTTGCCATGTCCCACACACTCAGACAACTTCAGTGAGTCTATAAAGTAGGTAAATTAGATCAAATTAAAAAGATTTTTAAATATTCTTATTGTCTTTAACAAGTTATGTGACAAAAAAATAATAATTTTGTTTTTATAATATCATTAATCATTTCGCATGTGTCCTTGAAATTGCTGTCCGTCATGATGTTAAATGCCCCTTTAAGAAAGATGTACTCTGATGTACTCATTGGCATCCCCATGCCCATTTTGCTTTTCTTGATGTGCACACAGTAACTATCTACACTTTTGTTTCTTATTTTTCCTCATATTGTGTTTGAAACTGAATGTTGTCCAGCTTAACATGTCCACCCTGTCATAGTGAAATATGAATATAAGACAAAAATCAGAAATTAAAAATAAAGCTTTTAAACTGTACAAAGAGCTTAAATCGGGAAACACTTCACCAGCTGCAGGTATAACATGTGTTGAAGAAATGCTATCTTAAACAAAAATGTCCTCCCTGTCATTGTCCCTGTCACATATCCTTCCTTGACAGGGTGGACATATGCATTGTTATTAACACTTTATTTATTCATTTATTTAATATTTTATTGTGTAATTAGTGAATGTTTTTATGCTACAACACTTATACACACACACACACTACACCAGTAGATGCAATACATGAGTGGACAATACAAACCTTTTGGCAATATCTGTCTCAGTCTATAAAGGATATCCTTTTAAAGTCCATATAATGGAGCTCATTGACTGTTTCAAATAAAAGTACAGCCCCAAGTATTTGTACATGTAACAAATCACTCCTGTTCTCATTCACAATAGAGACACTGGGTTTCCCAAACACTGATTTATTTGTAGTAATGTGGGAGTTTTCACATGAACGTATCTTCAAAGGCAACCAGTTGTCTACAGAAAGTTTAATTGTCTTCATAAAGAAAACTCGTTTCTTTTCTCAAATCAGTCAATTAAAATAAATGTGAAGTGTTTTTAAAACAAAGTCTTCCTTTGTTACCCACAACACATCAAGATTTGATCAAGTCAAAATCTCATAATCTGACACAAATCTGATCTGTCGTAACTGGCAAATGGCATGGTGTAGTCTGAACAGGGCTTTAGGGAGTCTGCATCGTTCGGTCACTGTTATTGCCTTATGGCAAGTTCACATCGCACAAGTTTAGCCAGACTTTCATTCGCCAACAAACTTTATGAAACTGCAGACAGAAGCCTAAAATTGAAAGCAAATCAGTGTTTGTTCACGCAAGTGACAATCAAACAATGTGAATGATCAAAAACACAATCTAAGGGTGTAAGACAGTGTTCCCTGCATCTCCCCAAACATTTTCTCCTCCCTAATCTTTCTAAGTTTTTTTTCCAGAGGCGACCATTTGATTGGTAAATTAATAAACTATTAGCAAGTAAAAATATGGTTATCGGTTCATAATAAAGTTGAAACACATTGTTAGTTTTTGCTGTATTTGGCTTAACCGTTCTTGGGTGGCTCACCACTGAATAGATGACTCTAATACATCAAATAAGTAAGCTGACCAAAGTTCTTAAGGGAAAGAAGACTTTATTGAAGACAATGAATAGTGCAGTTCCTCAGCCGTGATGTTAACTTGTCCGTCTTCAAGTAACTTAACCCAAAGTACTGTCTGTGAGACACTACTTTATAACAAAGGATGTAAGCCCCCGGAGATTACCCAACTGCTTTGGTTGGGTCACAACTCTTGAGTTCCTGTAGGTCATTTGGTTCACACCTTTTCAGATGCAGATACTTGTTTTCATATGAAACAAACCATTCAATCTATTAACATATAGAGTTATTTTGCGTTCTTGCAGCCCGGTAGCAACTCTCACAACCTGGTATTGGGCTGTGACCCCTGATCTACACTACAAAACAGTTGTCAAAATATTCACCCCTCTTCAGTTATTAAGTTTAAATCTTCAGGTGTTCAAAGGGTTTCATTTTCAGTAACTTGATATGTATTCAAGAGTTCACACTTGTTTGGCATAGTGTCGTAGGAGAGAGCCCTAAGCTCATAAGATCCTGGGCTCCCACCCGTAAGCAATGCGAGGGTTAAATTCCCCCGACTTGTTTCTGTTCTAATGACAGATATAGGGATGGCTGAAGTGATATATATGGTTTACCAAGAGCTCGACTATAGTGCCAATTTAGAATGTTCAGTTTACCTAGGTCGCATGTTTTTGGACTGTGGGAGGAAACTGGGGAACCCCACACAGGCATGGGGAGAAATGAGTAAACTCCACACAATTGTTGTGTTCAGTGGGTTCTTTAACCAGTGACATTCTTGTTGTGAGGCAACAGTGCTAACCACTGGGCCGCCGTGTTGCCCAATCTAGAAAGGAGGGGGAGTAGGGGTAGGAGGGGACACAAGATCGCTGAAGAACGCATATTGAGAAACAGCCTCTGATTATTTATAGTGAGTCAGGAATCGTCTGATTGGTGAATCATGTGTTGGCTAATGCAGGACCAGCCGTGGACAATCATAAGTGATCCTCTCGAAAGTAGTTTATAAATAATCTTCACATGAATGAACAGCCAAACTACATGAAAAAGCTGTCATTTGTGTGGCCAAGGCCTCAATTTTGAGGAATTTGCTCTCCATTGTGAAGCTTCATGTGAGTGCTAAGGCTTCTTTTACATTTATAGCTCTTTCCACACTCACTGCATCTAAAACCCTCTCCTGAGTGAATCTTCATGTGTCGCTTAATGGTGTCTTTGCGTGTGAGACTCTTTCCACACTGATCACATGTGAACACTATGGTTCCAGTGTGACCATTCATGTGGTTCATGAGGCTAGCTTTAGTTGTGAAGCTCTTTCCACACTGAGCACATGGAAACGGCTTCTCTCCGGTGTGAGTTCTCATGTGGTAATTGAGTATGCTCATACGTGTGAAACTTTTACCACATTCTGTGCATGTGTAAGGTTTCTCTTCAGTGTGAATTCTCATGTGGATGTCAAGGCTTTGTTTTTGAGGAAAACTTTTCCCACACTGTGTGCAAGTAAAAATTCTCCCTCCAGTGTGAATTCTGATGTGAACCGCTAAGTTTCCTTTATAATAAAAGCTTTTTCCACACTGTTGGCATGTGTACGGCCTCTCTCCAGTGTGAATTCTCATGTGGACTTTAAGGCTGTGTTTTCGACTGAAACGGTTTCCACATTGATGACAAGTGAAATTACACCTAGATTTGGATTTCCGAGGTCTTCCGCGTGATGAAGTCTTTTTAGTCAGTGTGGGTTTTTCATCAGTCGTTATGTCTTGGTGTTTCTCTTCCATTTCTTTCCATTGATTCGTCTCTTCTTTCAGCACCATCAGGTCTTAAAAAAAAAAAAAAAAAAGTTAACTTTAGCATGAAGTAGGGATGTTAACGATTACTCGCTCATCGATTAATTGTTGATAAGCCTTTAATCGATAGACCTTATCGATGACCGATTAAGCATGGACATTTAAAGGATAAGATATGCTTTGCGCTGTGAGAGACTTATTCACGACTTTTCACATTACATAATCAAGTGTGTGCAGTTTACATGACCTTTTGGAGTCACTCTCTTGACACTGCATATTGGGCGATGCATAAAACCCTAATGCAGGGATCTCGGTTATATCCACATATGCTGCCGTTAATTTGCGGGTCAGGTAATCAAAAAATAGGTCGCATGATATTTAAGTATGGGTGGATCACACGTGGATGAGATCAATCATTGGTGATGGAAACTTTAACTATTTTCTCTAAAATATTAAAGTGTTTTAAGCAATCTTGACAGACTGGCACAAGTATGCTTTCATTTTAAAGATCGCTCGTCACGGCCAGACATGCGATGAACATCTCCGTTCTCACAGGTTTCGGAGTTCTCTCATCATCAATCACTCTCAATCTGGGAACATGTTTAGTGCTGCAATTTTTTAAAGCCTGTCCTGCCTCATTGTGGTCAAGTTACTTGATTTAATGGAGGATATCGTGTATTGAGGAGGATATAAGCAAGATATTGCAGAGAGCTGAGACCTATGACGACTTTAAAGACGATATTTAGCTTGTTTCACATTAATGTAGATATATTGTTTTAATTACATTATTGAATAAAATGAACAGCATTATTATTTTTAATCATCATCATTAATAATAAATAAACTAAAAATAATTTGACAGCTTCAGCTGTTCACATCAACATGACCGGCACTTTCGGACTTCAGCACCACGCGTCTTTAGCATGAATTGAAATAGACTTTCCTTCCTAAAGGAAAAAATACAATATTTTTTTTAATTGCAAGGCGATAATAGTCATATATTCGCAATTTCACATAAACCAGGATGCAAAAAATTTATTATTTCCATTGCTCTCTCTTTCTCTCTCTCTCAGCAGCAGTTGACGCGCGCTGCACTTGAGGGCACTATCATACACAGCCACATCTCAGAGCAAATTAACTTGCAACTTTGTTGCATAAAAATATGCTAAATAACAAAATTTAATTAACAAACAAATTAAATGAAATGATTTGTAAAAATGAAACTACAGAAAAAAAAATGAAAAGAACTGAAACCAGCTCAAATGTTCTGTTCTGGAATAACAGGTGTTGTGATCAAATTACTTCGATGGTATGATAAACACAGACAGACGCATTTTTCAGAAAATAGCCTATTTTATTTAATTAATAAATATGTTAGGCCTATATTTATTTATATAGGCTATAATCTTTTATCAAATAGCCTATATTATTCATTCATTCATTTTGTTTTCAGCTTAGTCCCTTTATTAATCTGGGGTCGCCACAGCGGAATGAACCGCCAACTTAACCAGCATATGTTTTACGCAGCGGATGTCCTTCCAGCCGCAACCCATCTCTGGGAAACATCCACACACACTCATTCACACTCATACACTACGGACAATATAGTCCACCCAATTCACCTGTACCGCATGTCTTTGGACTGTGGGGGAAACCGGAGCACCCGGAGGAAACCAACGCGAACCCAGGGAGAAGATGCAAACTCCACACAGAAACGCCAACTGACCCAGCCGAGGCTCGAACCAGCAACCTTCTTGCTGTGAGGCGACAACAATACCTACTGCACCACTGCGTCGCCTAGCATATATTAAATTATCATTAATTTTGGCTTTAAGGAATTATTGAACAGATTATTAATAACTTATCAAAGAACATTTTACTGAGCTCACAGTGAAAAGTTTTGTATAGGCTAATATTAGAGCCATGGCGCGTCTGCAATAGCCTATGTCTAAAACGAAACTGTTTCTATTATCAGACAAACAATAAACACATCCAAAACATTGTGTTAGATTTGAGCAAATACAGAGGTGACACTTTTATGATGATGATCAGACCTGAAGCCGCAGCGCGCTCAACTGAAAAACCAGACATGTATAAATGCCTTTACTGCACACCGTAGGGATGGTATAGCAGAAAATATTGACGGTTTTAAAACCTTGACTTGGTATACCTTGACGCGTGAACATTTGAGTTTACTCGCTTCATTCACGCGTCAAAATCCGCTTCAATCACGCGTCAAATCCACTTAATTCATGCGTCAAATCCACTTCAAAACAGACACGGATTCGCGTCATGGGCAAGGCTTCTGTCTGCCAGGTGACTGTAGCTTCGTTGATAAACGGCTAACATGGATTTTATTGAGAAAATAACTGTGTTCATGTGCTTTATGAAGGCTGAAAAACAGCGTCGATTCACTTGGAACAGTATCGGAGTCCACTAGATCCTTTCAGAGGTCCAGCCAGCTCTGTGAGCTCATAAACTTCTCCAGAAACTGAACCTGGATCACGCCCCCACAAGCTTTACACTTAAATGTTTGCATATCATCAGCATGCTGTAATCCATTTCTTAAGCAGCAAAAGTCATTTTTAGACTAGTTTGTTGGCCAGTTGTAGTCACTGCAATGCTAAACGTTATTGTTCCACTATAATATTTAAGTTTTGTCTCACATTGTCCCACAAAAACATCATATAGTTTAGAATACTGTACAATGTTTTATAATCATAATTATTTTAGTGTCCATTTCATTCAGCATGTTTAAAATTGGGGGCATCCACGTTTTTTGACCAGTGTTGTGCAAGTTACTTCCAAACTGTAATACATTACAGATTACTTGTTACTGTTATTATTATTAAAAGTAATCCCTTACATTACAATATTACTGTCTCAGAATTGTAATATGTTACATTACTCTTATATTATTTTTTAGTTACTTTCACTAAAATAACTACAGAATTAAAACTTAACTTTCTAAAACGACCAAATGTACTGCAGAGCATTTTACATCCAGTAGAAAGCGATATGATGTAGCAGAATGACTGTGAATCCAGGCTACTAACAATATAGTATATAACTGGCAACATGAAGTCTCAAGACAATGCAAGAAAGAATGACTGTCAGATTCACAAATGATCTGTTAAAAGTATAGAGGTAAAGTGGTTATCTGGCAATATCTGTGAATAGCTTGACTATATTCATATTAGACACAACAGGCCTATATGTAAACTCCAATGCCATGACAACATGCAGATTTCTTTTTTCTTCTTATTGTTGCCATTATTGTATTCACTTTAAATTCAAGTGGCTCACAACACAAAACTGTCATGCACAAAGTGAGCATGATGAACATAGCTTTCTCAATATTATGCTCGTGCACCGATTTCCTCTGTTTGTGGACAAAACTGTTTACGAGCTCTTAAATATACGCTGCTCGCATGCAAATTTTCTCACGTTCTCTCAAATATGCACTCCTCACGCACAAATTGCGCGCTCTCAGTACACTCGCTCAGTGAGATTATATGCAGACTCACAGTTTGGGCCTTGTGTTTCCTCTTCCTTTCGTGCTTTTTGATATGATTTATATTGGTGCACTATTTATTAACAATAACTAAAATGCTAAAATAGACTTATCATTTTTAATCTAATAACCATACTATGTTTGGCTGTATGTTATATGATGAGATATTTCCAGTTTTAAACACTTAAAGACACAGAGAATAGACGCTGGATGTTAAGAATACGTTTTATTTTAAAAACATTTATTAAACATCTAAAAGGTGCACTATACTAATCAAATCAAAAACATTTAAAGTAAAATATAACGAACGCAAGCAGAAATGTAACTGATAGAAAATAGGAAAAAACGATAAGGTATTATAGCCTACTGGACTATTCACTCTTCAAATAAATCTCACTATCAATCTCATTTTATCATGGCAACTAAAATAAAGTGAACTAGTCTCTGTTGTCTTCCATATTGTTGATGAGATTGGAGGACATTTTCCCTGTCATCCTCTTCATTTTGAGGAGAAGCTGTTTCACAGGGCCCTGAACACACATATTGGCATGTACTGTGTTGAACAGTAGCCTACTACAGTAAAGTACTTCAATTATTCTGTTGTGGTAATACTATAGTTGCTATAGTAACACAACAAGTGTAATAAAAACAAATGACCCAGTGCTGCAGTTTTGTTTTGTTTTTTACAATATAGGGTATATTATTATTTTACAATTCACCACACTTTACTATTCTTAATACTACAGTATGCTGAAGCATTCATTAACAAGTTGGAAATAATACTAGCCTAAAACAAAGGCAGTACACTGTACCTAACGCTCAAAAACACTAGTATTTATTATAAAATTTATATATTTACCTTAACCTGTAGGTAAATATTGTAGCAACATGTAAACATTCTTGGGATAACAATTTGACAAGAGGATCTCTGGAGAGCAAAAGCACGAAAAGAGGAGAAAACAAGGCACAAACTGTGAGTCTGCATCATCTGACGGAGCGAGAGCAGATCATCCGCACGTGAGCAGACTGTTTTGAGTGCACGCGAGGAGTTTTGTCCACGGACGGACAGAGGAAACCGGAGCGTTCGCTCGCTTGTATTACATGAATGCGCTCTCGACGTGTAATACTGCGCTTACGACAGTTGTCAGTGGAATATGCACGTACCTCTATCTCGCAAATGTACTGTCTTCTGCCATTTTCATCTATTTGCCGCTTTTCCGCTGCGCGTTAGAGCGTAACATTACTGCGAACCGGGCTGAGCCAATAGCCCCGGACCTCGAGCTCAGAGGCTGAAATCAATCCGCGCTCAAAGTTAAAAGTTCCAGTAGCCAGAGGGAGATTAATGACAACACACACATATGTTCACTCACCACCAACAGGAAATAGAACTGCGGTTTCTATTTTTTTATTTGTTAATGTCTTGCGGGCGAAAAGTTTGTTGTAACGCACGCGTTACTGAACATGTACCGAGTAAAATATTACTGAAAATCTATTAGTAATGCCTTACACTACTGCGTTACTGGAAAATGTAATAAGTTACTGTAATACATTACTTTTGTAACGCATTACTCCCAACACTGTTTTTGACATACTTTAAAACACAATAGCCCTGGTAATTAGTTATTATAATAATGATGTAATTCTAATTCAGATACTATCTGTGAGAACGAGTAACAACTACTAGAAACAAGTTTAAACCCATAAAGAGGGGATTGTGATCAACATGACATATGCAAATGGAAAATACTAAGCCAACACCATCACTGTAATAGCAGAAATCTTCTATGAGAATACTGTAGGTCAAATATTGTCAGTTTAGTTAAACTTGTTTTTAATTTATTGTTTTTATTTATTTTATATAGTGCCAGTGCTCAAGAACTCTTACAAACAGTAGCAGAACAAGAAAAGCAATAACCTTAAGAAGGTAGAGAAAATGGGAGACTAATAATACATAATAAGACTGACAAAAGACATTGAGGTAAAGTTTGTTTTATATTTGCACATTCAGTCTTTCTCATTAATAATATAATCTCAGAAAAGTATTAATTGGAAATTCTAAATAGTAAAATCATATTAGCAGCCAACAACCATTAAAGTACAGCATTGTTCACAGTCACATAAATATTGCTAATGTTGTTTTGAAGTTATACTTACATGTGATTTCAGTCTGAATATTCAAAGTACCGTGGTAAACAATGTATGGAGCTGTCACTGAACGAATGTGTGAATATAAAACCAACTTTACCTCAATACTAAAGACATGAGAACAAGTAACAAGAAAGAAGCTCATTCCAGTCTCTCAATGAGTGCTGATGTGCATTTAGGAGAACTAGGCAGCACACTCAGGGCTGCAAGATGGATTTAATTTAGTATTCTTATTATTAAAATATATCTGAATGAGGATCAAATGACTGAGTTGGTCTTTAAGAATGAAAATTAACCTGTTTGTTCCTGCAGATCTTCCTGTTTGACTGTGAATGTTTCTTCAATCTTCACATCTTCACTCTCCTCTTTAATAAACGCCATCTTTATAACAGTGTGGAGATCAGTCGCTTCAGCAGGAGTTTGGACACTTTATCCTGTTTAAAATGAACAAAACAATAAAAATGTCCTGTTTAAATAATAAAATAACTTCTCTTCAACACTAGCTTCAACAGTTTCTTTAAATGATAGTAATTACCTAAAAGAAATCAGGTAAAAGTTTTCATTAAAGCACTTATTATACACATTTCTGTTGCTCTATTCAAACAATAGCCCTCATTACTGTGAATAAAATAGTACTACGTTGTATAAAGGGTTAAAATAATATTGTCAACAGCAGGTACATATTTCAGCATCGGGTGAAAAAACCTGCAACTTTAATCAATCGGTTTATATCTGTGTAAAAGCTTGAAAACAAACCTTTCTCCTGTTGAATCACAGCGCGAAAGCGGCGCGGCCTTATGACGTCACACGTCACGCCAAAATAAAAGTCTTTTTTGTTTAGCTTTTTTTTGCCACTTATTATAAACGAGTAACATAGTAAAAAAATCACTTAATAAATTATTTAATGCATGATTAGCCGTATGAAGTATACTATTGTCATTTTAAATAAACAACTCAAAGTGACACAAGGTGCTTCTGCTTTTTGACCACTGTTTTTTGGTGTAATATTTTGGTAAAATAAAATAAGGCGCTGACATTAGTATGAACCTATATATTATTTATGTATAATATAAATATAGTAGTGAAATACAAATAAAAGTCTGCGTCTCTCTGTGTTGCTCAGGCTGCACTGCAGTGTCTATTCACAGGTGCGATCTAACTACTGATCAGCATAGGGGCTTTGACCTGCTCCGTCTCCGATCTCCGGTTCACCCCTCCTTAGACAACCTGGTGGTCCCGAGCTCCCCAAGGAGCACCATATTGATACCGAACTTAGTGCGGACACCCGATCGACATAGTCCACGGCAGCCCACAAGCCATGAGCTTATGCGATCCGCAGCCTCAGCCTCCCAGTAACTTGGATTACAGGCGCGTGCCACTGAACCCGGCGAGAACTGAGAGAATCAGAGCTGTGGAGAATCTGATCATCACAGCGACCTCTAGTGGAGGAAAACTGAATGATGAAGTAAAGTTGACTTTCTTTGCCTTATTTCATTGGACACATATAAACAGCACTATGGTCCCAAATAAAACTAAAAAAAACACAATACTATAGTAATTTGTAGTAAATACTATAGTGTTTTTGAATACTATTGTCAATTTGAGTCTGGATTATGATTTATCATTTGCGCATGTTTCTGAGGCCTGTGACTGTATGAGGATTTTAAAAGCATTCAGGTCTAATAAATTGCACAATTTGTCCCTTTAATAACAAACTATTTTATTTAATTATTTTTTTAAGATGAAGACTATGCAGTATTATTTAATATTTGATTATTCAATTGCTGTACCTGAATACTGTTAGACTCCTGTGAAAACATTAAAGCTCTGTTCATTTCTTTTCTATAATTTTTTATTTTATTTATCTATGCTTGCAAATTGTTCATGATATTTTATGCAGATGCACACCTATTATAAACTAATCACCCATTCTGTAATACGTTTTCTACAGCTCTATATTTTATGATCCAATACACCACTGTTCCTGTAGTAAAAAGTATACTACACTAAACTAAAGTG
>CAIGQS010000005.1:1181752-1194252 GCA_903798195.1 Danio kyathit
TTGTTTGGATGTGTTTATCAAAACGTTAGTCGACGCGTCAACAGCCCCCTCCCCCCGTATTTCTTATCCAAAAACAAAACAAAGTTTACACAAAATTATAGTCTTTTTCTGCTAAATGTTCATTGGTTCATATGAATTGTAAGAATAAATTAAAAGCTGTAATTGCCTGCCTTTTGTTGCTAAATGTTTATTTTTGTATGATTTATAACTGTTACTACAATGGTGCACCTATAAATGATATTTCTGCTAAATGATAATTAGCTATATGAATTATAGTTATTTATAACTGATGCGTTACAGTCATTCTGCTGTGAATAATAAAAATGTCTAAATGTTTATTATGGTTACTATTATGTTACTGTGTTATTATTACCCATCTGATAAAAGCACGTCTTTTGCTAATATATATTTTATTATCTTAATAACAATTATTTATAACTATTGTGTTGTAATAGTAATTCTATTTTTATGTTCTATTAATTAATATTGTTTTTAATACTATCCCTTTACATAGCAGAGAAATTAACTGGGAAATGTGATCTTTCTTTTGCTTATTTCAAGCAACAGGCTACAGTATTGGAATTAATGCACTTGTTAAGTTTTATTTACATTTTATGTTCAGATGAGCACTAAGCCAAAAAGCCACAAGGCCATGGGTGATGGGGAGTGGATGGCCAGGTTGAGGGTTTTTGCCAGCTCTGGCGTTTGGCCTTCTGGAGCAGGCAATCGACCAGCTCCAAGACAGCGGAAGTGGTATGACATTTATCAGAAGGTAAGGCAAAATTACTTATACTTCATGACATAATATGTAGTATGCAGATTGCTTGGTAATGGTGCAAACAATATCAGTGCTTTTGACGTCCTTATCATGAAAATAAATAACCATGAAATAGAAAAATAAGAATACAATGTCAAAAACAATAAATATGTGATTAAATTACATGAATAATGTTTCTAAATAATGATATGATTAAATGAAGTATTCAGACAAATAAAGAATAAAAGCACATAAAACACAACAGCAATGCATGGCTGCTTTCTCAAAGCAAAACACAGAGGTTAGAAAGAATCCTCAGATCTTTCAAATCTATCTATTTAGATTGAGAAATGCCCCATGCATGCCCGCGGACAGACCACCCTCTTTGGAGGGTCCAGGGCCTGCAACTGTGGATTTCACACCACTAAGGTGATATATTTAAAAAGGACATTTATGAGAATTCAACAAATATATATTTTTATTAGTGCTGTTCACTACATATTTTGACCATATTTTTTATTTTTTGCAGCCTGCCACTTCCACTCAGTCTCCTGCTGCACCACCACAGTCTGAGGCTTCAGACACAGCTTCTGGCACCACTGGCCCACAGTCTGAGGCTTCAGACACAGCTCCTGGCGCCACTGGCCCACAGTCTGAGGCTTCAGTGCCACGGTCTTTCTTAAGGCCCCTCTATGTTTGTCAATAGTGAATATTTTCTGTGTAATTAATGCTTGCTTAAAACCATTTAGTATGTTTTTGACAGGATTAACATACCACTAGCTTAAGAATGTTTCTAGCATAGTCCTGCAGGGTGTGATTTCATTGAGACTTAGGAAATAATCATATTGTGTCATTTGTTTCTGTTTGTAGTTCACCAAGTCGCGCTTTGGTGGGTCCCAGTTGTCTACATTGAGGCCCAACCTAGTAGAACGAAGGACCCCAAGCCCCTCTCCTCCATTCACTGTGAGAACCCCTTCTCCATCTCTTCTGAAATCCTCCACCCCTTCTCCATCCCCTGTGAAATGCTCCACCCATTCTCCATCCCCCGTGAAGTCCTCCACCCGTTCTCCACCTCCTGTGAAATTCTCCACCCCTTCTCCATCCCCCGTGAAGTCCTTCACCCCTTCTCCATCCCCTGTGAAGACCGCTATCCCTTCACCATCCCCCTGTGAAGTCCTCCACCCCTTTTCTGTTCCCTATGAAGTCCTCTACCCCTTTTCTGTTCCCTGTGAAGTCCTCCACCCCTTTTCTGTTCCCTATGAAGTCCTCTACCTCTTCTCCATCCTCTGTGAGCACCATTTCTCCTTCTCCGTCCCCTAGGAAGTCCTCCACCCAATCTCCTTCCTTGATGAAGTCCTCCAGCCCATCTTCATCCTCTGTATGGACTCTCAGTCCTGCGACTGTGTCTGTGAGTATAGTAGCACCAATTTATTAAGCAGGTGTACACTGTTTAAAAAAAATCCGTAAAATTTACAGAAAAATACCGGCAGCTGTGGTTTCCAGTAATCTGCTGTTTTTAACATTTTACGGTCGTAAATTCAGAATACAGAATACATTCCACAGTCTGTATTTTTTATCGAACACATTTAACCCCTTAAATCCCAGAGCAAAATTCTCACTAGTGTCCTCACTACAGAGGGTTGAACACTCAGACAGTGATGAAGTTAATGAGATAATTAACTGTCTGATTAAAGGAGGATTGAGAATTATTGATGAACGTTTGATGAACGTTATTGATGTTAACAAGCAGAATCACTAAAGAAAATAAAACACAAAAAACACAGCCAAAACCAAAGATGAAATCAACTGAAAATAAAACTCTAAATAAAATAATAATTAATACAAATAAAACAAATTACACAATACAAACGTAATTTATCAAGATCTCAGCAGAGATCATTAAACAACTCCACAAACATCAGGAGCTTCACTTATTATTGACCTTTGACTTTATTTCTGTCACGTGAACAAAAACTCTTAATGAGATTTCTGTTGCTCATTTGAAGTCACCATGATGGAGGACAGAGTCTGCTTTAGTTGGGCTCTTCAGCTATTTGTTCTGACACTAGTTTTTATTTTGGTTGCTATGATTAATTGTGTTGATCACACTGTTGTGTAGCATGAAAAGCCAAAAGAAAAAAAACAATGATAAGTCTGATAAAATTAGCTTTGATAACAAAAGCATTTTCACCTGCTCGTGCACTCATTGAATATCTTGTTAGTTATAAGTGAGAAATGAATCCCATATGTAAATGAAACCACTTGACCTACAGCAGCCGATGACTGTTTACCAGATCTAAATACACCGTTCACAATGAGAATGTTTGATCTATGGCAGAACTTAAAAACACACAGAGATCAACAATTACTCTTTGAATCTCAACAATGGTGACAAATAAAAAAATACAAATCAAATAAAATCAACCCAGAACAATACAAAACACTCTGCTGAAATATTACACCCGAAAAACAAGATAAAATAAAAGAAAAGAAAGAGATTGTAAAAACTTTAAGCTGCAGAATATATTCATGCAGCAATGCAAGCTGGGATTTTTGTACTATGCTGGCACCCAGCATGCATTGCAGCATGAACGAATTAAGCAGCTTCTTTTTTTTTTTTTTTTTTTAGCAACCATGGTTGAGGTTCATATCCTGATTCTTGATGTCTGTGTGTCATAATATGCAGCTGCAGATCTCAAGATTATGTGCATGAATGTAATTGAATTTACATTTTTTATTAATCCTTTATAATTGTTTGTTGAACTTCCATGAGAAACTGTAATATATCCCAAACAATTTCAAATAAAGCCATTTTCTATGGCTGAACTTATAAAATACTAGAAATTATGGCTGTAATGATTAAGAACACAGAATATAGTTTCCTATTGCCATTTTTGCTATAACTGATGATTTTTAGAAAACACAGTTATCACAGCCAGAGAAACGTTAAGATCGCTGAGTAAAGGTTCAAGAGCTCAACTAAAGCAGCCTCTGATCTCCATGATGGTGAGGTCAAATGAAATATTTTCAATAAAAATATAAACCTCTGTTAATTATCAAAAATTCTTGCAGATATGAGAGAATTGAAGTCAAACTGTAATCAGTGAAGCTGCTAATGCTGTTATTTAATGGAGTTGTTTAATCCTCTGTTTTAATTCAGTTGGTTTCGAAAGGGTGTCTTTATAGTTTTATTTCTTGTTCTTTCCTTTGGTGATTGGGCTTGTTAACAGCAGGTGTCCATCAGTGTCTGAATTCAGTCATTCACTCTGTCTAGTGGACTAAATTGACTAATTTAGGGACTAGTTAATGAGGGTGTGTGGTGAGATTTCAGACACTCTGATTAGTTTCTCGAAAACAAAGGTTAGATCAGTTACAGTTATTTTCCGTATTTTGTACAGAAATGAGCCGTTAATCATTTAACAGGTTTTCACTGTAGATTGTACGGACTTTTACTGTTAAAATCACGGACATTTTTTACAGTGTACATTAACAGCTTTATTTATACACAAACTGTCTTCCAAACAGGATCAAACAACTGCTGAGGCCTCAGCTTCGTTCCAGTTGCCAGGTGAACTGAGCAAAACTATCCCTGTGCAGAACCAGAGATGGATTGCCCACACCATATTTCACTCTGGCAAGCTGCGGCCAGATTTACAGCTGTGGTATGAGCCCCCTGGTCCAGCTCTTATTTACCACCAGACACCAACACCTGACAGGTTCTTCACCCACCGGTTAATGGTGTGGATGCCCTACCACCTGTGGAAGGTGAGGTTCTCCTGCCCAACTTGTGGCAAGAATCTGACGGGTTATGGTGTCCACAAGAGGGCTCGAAAGGTCCTGGACATTGACAGATATTACCTGATGTTGACTGAGACACTCAGGTGCCCCGTGTGTTCTCTGAACTATCTGTCAACAAGTCAGACTGTCCGAGACCAGCTTGACCTGCCACACCAGAAAATGTTCAGACTGATCCTGACCCGCAAGTAAGTAAAGGAGAGTAGAAAATGTGGTAGTTATGTAGACCCAAACCACTGACCCTCCAATGAACCTGCAACTAATCACAGCAACAATGCGCATTTCAGGTATGCCTGTGACATCCGTGTCATTAGGTTGCTCCGGGACAGGACATTGGGCAACAGTCCGGCTCGACTGGTGAAGCAGCTAAGAGAGAACCATGGGGAGGAATGGCTGAAGAGGTTGGCACACTATCTTGGAGAGTGTGCTGACTTTGTTGATCGACCCAGCCTCTTTCCCGTGGCCTGCCAGGAGCCTCCAGAGCCCATCGACATCCCCACCAGTCGTTGGCTACTCTCAGTGTATGGCAGGGACATCCTCTCCAGGCTAGACCACATTAAAGCCAGCATCACATCCATCTTTGGGACTATATTAAAGATGGATTCTACCAAACAGGTAATGCATCACGGACTCTGTGTTAGGCTTGAATGTTTTTTAATACTATATTATTGCCATATTATTATTGTTGGCTGTGATAAAATTCTAACATAAATGCTTTGCTACATTTATAAATTCCAGATCACAAAGAAGCTGGCTAGTCATGGACGGGGGACAGCACTCTGGGTGACCTCTTTAGTAATGAGAAAGAAGAAGAGGCAGGAGTTTACCCCAGGAGTGGAGAGTATGAAAAGGCATGCCCTGACCACTTCTGCCCCACTTGCACAGTGGCCAGATTGCTGTCACTTGGTTGAGACCATTTTTGTCAGGCTCTGTGCCATACACAGGACACCAAAAAAGAAGGGGACTGGCACAGTGTCGAGATGGGATCTCATCCTGGCAGACTATAGAAAAATCAGGCGCAGCATTCTGGCCAATGCAATAGTGATGAAGCAGACCAACCTTCAACTGGTGGATGTGAGCCACACCACCCTGGTACAGTGGCATAATAAAAAAAGTTAAAAAGCAGGACACAGCAGTTGTAATGCAGGGGCTGCACCTGCCAAGCCGCTTGTCTGTGGCGGCTGACCCCTTATTGCCTGCCAATGTGCGCCCCCCATCTCCACCACCTCAGCCAGGCCCGGCTCACCAGTACCAATTGCCCAGTAGCACTGTGGGCCAGGCTAAACTAAAAAGGAAAAGGACAATTTTGTCAGCTCCATCAGTTTTGCAACCAGCTCAGATCCAGCAAGCACAACGGCAACTTTTTCCTGCTCCACCACCAGGGACTCAACTGGTCATGCTGATGCCAGTGGCCCCACAGGGGTCCCTGCTGGTTTCTGCTCCACCGCCTCTTGGGTTTAGCCTCTCTTCTGCCCCTCCTGCCATTCCATCCGCCCCTGGTACTGCTGCCGCTCCTGTTCGTAAACTGACCCGCAAAGTCCAGCATAATACATGTAAGAAATGTGGACAGTTTAGAACAGCAGAGACTGGACACAGCCAGTACAAGGGCATTATATACTGCCCCTCTGTAGAGGCATTGCCAAAGGAGCAGTGGTTGGAAAGAATTAAAAAAGGAGAAAAATAATAAAAATGTTCCACAAGACCTGGACACTTCCTCAAGTGTTGACTTTTAATATTGACATTTTAAATATTTTCAGGGATCTTTTGTGTTACTTGTAGTTTTTTTTTTACTTTAAATTATAATAAAAAATGTAAATTTGTAATTTATTTATTTTTATCATTTATTTTAGAATTTAAGTTGTCTTTACTGCTTTCATTTTGTGTGGTTATTTATTTTTGTTAAATTCATTTGCACATTTTGTATTATTTTTATTTATTCCAAGAAACATATTTATGTAGATTGCTTTATTTATGTGTGTAATTTTTTCTCTCTTCTTTTGCACTTGTTTGCACTTCTGTTGAGCTATTATATTGTAAATGTAAATAATCGGCTATGACAAATTTTAAATAAATGTTTGGTCATTTTAACTGTTTCTCTGCTTGTATTTTTTTTTGAGTTGGTTGTGTTTTGCTGTAGTATAATTCAAGCAAAATACTTAGAGCAGAAATGTACTTAAATACAAATATTTTAAAAGCTAATAAAATACGTATAAAAGCGTAGTAAATAGCAAGTGTTGTTGCTAAAAATGGCCATAAAAGCAAACATTTTCCTCTTTTCCCCCTTTTTCTTCTTTTTTTCTCTTTTTCTTCTCTTTTCTTCTTTTTTTCCCTCTCCTCCCTTTCTTCCCCCTTCTTCCCTCTCTTCCCCCTCCATAACAGACTATTGTTCCCCAGCTTTGGCGCAATTGGTTAGCGCGTTTGGCTGTTAACCGAAAGGTTGGTGGTTCGAGCCCACCCAGGGACGAATTAAGCTTTTCGCTGCCTTGCAATTGCTAACACGCCCACTGGGCGTAAATCCTCGGCCACGTGCTCTGTATAGCGTTACAAGATGACATCAGGATTTAGCAGAAGATTGTTCTCCACTGCTTGTATTGGCCAATTATTTTTATTCTAGTTGGCTTAAAAACACTATCAAAATTTACACAGGTAGGGAAGGTTCTGATGAAAACAGGGACTAGCCTTGAATGAGTTTTCATAGCAGCCTGGCTAGCTCAGTCGGTAGAGTATGAGACTCTTAATCTCAGGGTTGTGGGTTCGAGCCCCACGATTGGTGTTTATATTACCTTTCCAGCAGCTTTCGGTTGACTGTTCAGTGGTATTCATTCAGTAGACCCTTTGAGACAAACTTCAGCGTTTCTACCTCTGTAGGTGGACTTTCTGCAAGTCTCTGTGGTGCCATCGGTTAGCGCGTTCGGCTGTTAATCAAGTAATCAATTACATTTCAGTTTCTTATCCATCATTCATTCATGCAGTGAATAAGAGTCATTAACATACTGAGTTACATATTCATTCATCAGTTTACTCCTGCTGAGATACTAACTGTGGTGTCAGATGCAGTTGTGACCACCAGTGCTTTCAACATCTGTGAGACTCAACAGAATCTCACACAATATGTGGCATGCATTGATAGACTGTTTCAGCTTTAGCAGCACATTATGCTGAGCTACACACTAACCCTGAGGTGAACAGTGTTATGAAATACAGCAAGAACACCACAGATTAAAAATTGCAGTTCTTTAACCTGGTCTAAGGACTAAAAAGCTGTTTACAGTTTTTCCCAATTGTTTACACACAATTACTTGAACTTCAGACACAATGACTACAACATGTAACTTATGCACCAACCCCCTGAACCAATTCTGCTAAATTCCAAGCACAATTCCTGCTTTACACTCAAACTGCAGATTTAAAACACACTTTTTTGAAAACACTACACACAATACTCTGCATTTGGCACAATTTTCATGCAGAAAATCTCTTGTTTTCACAAGGAACACACTGTCATTCACAACTGTAAAGTCAGTTGTCCTACTTTGCTTACTAACTCAGCACACAGGTAAACACCGGTCACACATAATCGCAGTTTAGAAATCAGAGCTCATCTCATATTCTCCAATTCTCAATCCTATTGAGGATTTTTTTTTCTGCCTGGGGATGAAACGTGTATGACCGAAATCCACACTTTTTCTTTTATTTTTTACTGTAACTATTCAGTAAATACTTCTGTTATATGTAGACCACGTTATGTGCAACTTTGTGTTGGTTGGGGTGAACACTGTGTACGCTGTTTTTCTGGGGAAAAATGCCATAAAATATATTTGGTACTGTGAATTTGTGTGTTTTGTATAAAAACAATATTCTGAGATATTTTACAATGCACTTCTGTAGGCCTGTGTACTGTCTGCAGTAAGTGTTACACTGAACAAAAAACACAGTCCCACAGTAAGTCATTATGAGGAATAGAGAAATGCTCATAGTGTTTTACACTAAGCATATCAGTGTTCAAATGGTTCTTATAAATGTCTATTCATGTGATGGTTTGTGTGTCATTTGAAAACAAAACACCATTTTGAGAAGGAAGTACATTGTTTTGAATGTAAAGTTTCATTTTGCACGAGAATTGAAGGGTTTTGCCCAATGTGTGTGTGATTTGTGATTTGTGTGTAGAGTTCTGACAATATGAGACTTGCTTTCAGAAAATGTGTGTAAACAATTGTAAAAAACTGTAATAAAAAAAAATAAATAAATAAATAAAAGTGTGGATTTCGGTCATTCACCGTCCATCCCAAGGCAGAAAAAAATTCCTCAATAGGAGAATATGAGATGAGCTCTGATTTCTAAATTGCAATTATGTGTGACCGGTGTTTACCCATATGATGAGTTAGTATGCAAAGTAGGACAACTGACAGTACAGTTTTGAATGACAGTGTGTTCCTTGTGAAAACAAGAGATTTTCTGCATTAAATTGTGCCAAACGCAGAGAATTGTGTGTAGTGTTATGAAAAAAGTGTGTTTTAAATCTGCAATTTGAGTGTAAAGCAGGAATTGTGCTTGGAGTTTAGCAGAATTGGTTCAGGGGGTTGGTGCATCAGTTACATGTTGTAGTCATTGTGTCTGAAGTACAAGAAATTGTGTGTAAACAATTTTGAAAAGCTGTAAATTCGCCGACTCCCTCTGTCATATCTGCGTAGCCATCCGAGCCTTTCTCATAGTATCTTCGGAAACTAGCCCATGTATGGTGCGCTGTAGCCTTGAAAAAGACGCGCGCAGCAGCATGCAGGCGCGCAATGAGGAAAAACAGACTGACTGCATCAAAAAGGCGCTCATATTATTGCGCAATGACAAGAAATAATAAAGATCACGCCACCAAACCCATAAAAACGAAACTAACAACCGTGGTTTTAAAAATGTAAGGAGTAGAAAGTACAGATATTTGTGTAAAAATGTAAGAAGTAAAAGTAAAAAGTTGTCAGAAAAATAAGTAGTGGAGTAAAGTACTGATACCAAAAAAATATACTTAAGTACAGTAACGAAGTATTTGTACTTCGTTACTTCCCATCTCTGTTTAAAAATGACCTGTACAAACATTCGTTCACTTGCCCCTTAACCCAGAGAGTGAAGTATGGAAACCACCCTCTAATAAGTGTCATTTATTGTTTGCATGCACAAGGACAAATCATTTACCCCGAATAAATGCCTCGTTCACTGGGATGCCTCGGTGTAAAGGAGACTTCTTAGCACAGGTCACTCTTCAGCTGCCCAGCACATCAGGGGTGTTTTGTAGCAGAGTGGCGCAGCGGAAATGTGCTGGGCCCATAACCTAGAGGTCGATGGATCGAAACCATCCTCTGCTAAGACAGCTTCTTTATAAGTACAGTTCCTACTTGGGTGCTTTGTCAAAGCCGCTGGTTTTATCTTATTTTACCTAATCTCATCTATGAAAGAGGAGCTGAGAGTGCTTGTTCAAATCCTGGATATTTCAATTCTTTTGCCAATTGAGCGAAACATCTTGCAAGCTGGAACTGTGTGTGCAAATGAAAACATTTCAGCTGTAGGGCCTCGCACACGTAGTACACAATTATGTAGTGCGTTAACTTTAAATTAGCTCAAAGGGAATATAACAGAATTTAAAGCGGCTCCAAAAGAATCGACTCTCTTGAACTGAACAAACGACTCGTCCAGCGCTCGTTTGAACAGACAGGGCTGTTGACTCAAAAATGAATATTACTATTCGAACTAAAGTAAAACACTTTAATATTTAAGCAGGGTAACAAGACCTAGGTATAAGACATTAGCTTAAAAGTATACACAGGTCACTTTCCTTTCAATACAAAAGAGACTTTATTGACTACAAACAAAACTAACAAAAACACACACACGCATTCATACTGGTTGCAGACAAGGAATAGAAGGAAAGAAGAGTTTAGGAGAGATGTGATGTAAAACCTCAAGATGTAAAACCTAACCAAGCGAACCAAATAATCAATTCAACCTTTACTGTTTCTTAGACAGGGTTATCTATCATTTAACATGATTAGCAGATCATACACCAGTTCAGCAATGGATCTGGAGATGTACTTGCGTTCCTTAGTGATGTGGGGAAGTCCTTCTGTGGAGCTAAATTCCCATTTGAGTTCGCTGGTGTTTGGTTTGGTCGTTGAAGTGACGTCTCTGAGGCTGAAGTGAAGTGAAGTCCAGTAGTTTAAGTTGGAGTCGGCCAAACTGTTGTCGTGCTGACGGGTTTCGCGACGCAACTTAACTAGACTCCCGACGGAAAGAAAAGAAAGAAGAGTAAACGGAAGATGGGGAAGTTTGAGGCTGGTCTCAACCCATCTTAATGTCCAAGTCCAGCTGGACTGGACCCGGAGAAGAGTTAGAAGTGGAGCATCTCCACTTCTCAACAGCTGCTGCTGCTTCTCTGCCTTTCGCCGTTCTTTTGCCTAAAGAATGGTTGGGGAGATGGGTTTTATCACCAATGTTTCCGGCCCCTATAGAGCTGGATAAATGAGGCATTGTCCGTGGATCTGCGTGGCAGTCCCATGCACTTGGCGTGACTTACTCACATGAGCCATGGTGCTCAGACAAATAGCATTAAGCATACATTTATAATATGAAGATGATACATTTTACATATCTATAATTAAAAAGGAATGAAAGAAAGGGAAAGGATTTCACTCATTCATCTCAAATAACATACACATAATGGTACGTTTGTAATAACTCAAAGCATAATGGGTTATCCATGATTAATGCATTCTTAACATATACAGGATTCAGGTGTCATACAAGAGCAATAACATTACATTTCATTAAAAGTCCGCTATCATCGTTTTGAGGATGATCTGATGAACTTTAATGTTTGATGATAGTTTAAAATTTCAGAGAGGATTTTGATTCTCTGTTTTGGAGCAAAGTCAGTCAATTTTCTGTCTTGCATGGGGGCTGGAAAACCCCATTTCCTGAGGTCAAACACGAGCTCTTTGTTAAGAAAATTGTGTTCTCATGATCAGTTACCCGTTCGTCTTGAGTTAACTTGGTCAGGATAGTGGGTCCGATGACCCTTCACGAGTCCGATAGCCTCAAGGCATCCGCTTCCTGCTCTACTGCAAAAATGTGGCCTGACCTTATGATTTTGGTCAGAGACCAAAAACGGCTCTCGATCAAGGTGATTCTGATCACAGGTGTCGACTCAGTTATAGGTGTCTGCATCGAGTCCCCACACAGCAGAGGATGGTTTTGATCCATCGACCTCTGGGTAATGTGCCCAGCACGCTTCCGCTGCGCCACTCTGCTGCGGACTGCACCTGCTGGCACTCGAACTCAAAGCCCGTGGCTTAGATCGTCAGTGCATAATCCACCAGGCCACCGTAGAAGGACAAGCAAGTTATTGGGCAGCTGGAGAGTTAGTGACTTGTCCCAATACTTCTCCTTCACAATGAGGCGACCCAGTGAACGAGGCACTTAATCTGGGTTAACACGCATACGCATTTCTGTAGAAGGACTATTTTGACTTCACTTATAAACCTTGATGCTGTATTTGCAAGATCGAGATTACTTTGGTTTTCATTGTTGAACTACAAAATTTTAATAAAGGCTTTATTCTCATGCCTGCAAATAAGCAAAACCTCCCTTAGCAGAGGATGGTTTCGATCCATCGACCTCTGGGTTATGGGTCCAGCACGCTTCCGCTGCGCCACTCTGCTTGCGAATACATCTTTTGCTCATTTGTCGATCATTTAAAAAATGACCTTTTCAAACATTCGTTCACTTGCCCCTTAACCCAGAGAGTGAAGTATGGAAACCACCATCTAATAGGTGTCATTTATTGTTTGCATGCACAAGGACAAATCATTTAACCCAGAATAAATGCCTCGTTCACTGAGATGCCTCGGTGTAAAGGAGACTTCTTGGCACAGGCCACTAACTCTTCAGCTGCCCAGCACAATGT
>CAIGQS010000005.1:1199252-1248348 GCA_903798195.1 Danio kyathit
TAAAAATGTTCCATACATTCAATAGTACTTTTTCCGTCCTCATTACAATCCTTCTTTCCCATATTGCGCTTTTCATCAACGTTATTAGCAAATTAATTAGCTTTTTGTTTTTACATGTACATTCATTTCCCATTCCAAGCATTAAAACCTTATTCCAATTCATCTCTTCCTCCCCTCTTAAAATTGAAATAATTTCTTTACATTTTTCTTTAAAATCATCCATTCATTCATTCATTTTCTTGTCGGCTTTGTCCCTTGCGGGGTCGCCACAGCGGAATGAACCGCCAACTTATCCAGCACGATTTTAAGCAGTGGATGACCTTCCAGCCGCAACCCATCTCTGGGAACTAAAATCATCCAACTGTTTGCAATTTAAAAACAGATGTAAAAACCCTTCATCATCTTCGTTACACACTTTACACTTTACATCTTATTCCATCCCAATTTTGTTTTAAACAGGATCAGTAAAAATCACTCTGTGTCTAATAAAAAAATCCAAATTGGCCAGTTTTGTTTGTATAAAAATTCCTCTCATGTTTTCCCATAAGTTGCTCTCATTTGTTATCTCGTATTTTTGCCTCCAGTATTCATTTGCCACAGGTTTTTTAAAAACTGCATCCCTAAAAACACAATAAAAACTTTTCACAGTACATTCCTTAAAATCATTCAATTTCTCTCCTGTTCTCACATATACTTCCATTCCTTGAATGTCATCTTCTTTATTTTCAATTGTTTGAATCCATCCTTGAGGAATTGCAGCTTTAATTATTTCATACTTATTTCTTATTTCTTGACTGCTATATTCTTCCTTTGCTTCTTCCATGGCATCAAGGACGCATTGTATCGGTAAAAATCCTTCTTTAACCTCATATAAAATGTCTCTTACTTTAACTATTCCTGCCTCCCACCATTTCTTTAAAAAAATCTCCCTCCCTTGATTTAAAATGAAGCTGTTTAAGAAAAGAGGCTGATTTATAATGTTCTCTCTCCCTAGAGGTTTAAACTGTACACTGTTTAAAAATTTGCCCCATGCCCTCAACAATTCTTTATAAAAATCTGGCACCCCCTCGGCCATCCAGTTTCTTGTTTTCATCCATAAAATACTGTCTCCCAAATTAAAATGACCACATTTATTTAAAAAATATCCCATAGTTCCCTTCCATGTTGCTTCATTTTCTTGGTCCAGGTACTTTTTTATTATTTTGACCCTCAAACTATTTTTTCTCTGTTCCACGTCCATCAAGCCCAGTCCTCCCTTATCCACTTCCCCTATTAAAGTATCTTGTGCTATTTTTGGTGGTTTCCCCTTCCATAAAAAATCTAAAAAACATTTTTTCAGCCTTTTTTCCACCCACATCGGCATTGCAGACACATATAAGTTATACCAGAACTTTGACACCATTAAAACATTTAACACTAAAACCTTCCCTTTTAATGTTTATGTCCTCATTTTCCAGAATAGTAGTCTTCTCTCAATCCCTCCAAGCACTTCCTCCCACATTGTATCATCTGCTTTCTTTTCATCCTTCCCCATTAAAACTCCTAAAATCTTGATTTCTTTGGTTTCTTTAAAAGTGAACATCTCCGCTAAATTCACTGCCCCTCCAAATCTCATGTATTCTGTTTTACTTTCATTTATTTTTGCTCCTGATCCTCGACAGTATTTTTGCACTATTTGCATCGCTTTCTTTACACTTTCAATATCTTTAATTAAAAGTGTCGTATCATCTGCATATTGAAATATTTTCATTTTTTCTCCTTCCATTCCTATTCCCTTTATCTCCTCATCTTGTTTTATCAGTAATCCCAAGGGTTCTGCCACTAATAAATGTAAAAGTGCTGATAGCGGACACCCTTGTCTGATCGATCTTGTGATGTTCACATCTTTTGTTAAAAAACCATTACATTTAATTCTTGTTGTTGCCCCTTTGTATAAAATTTTAATCCATTTTTTAAAATTCTCCCCAAATCCAAAACTCTTTAAAATGTCAAATAAGAAACAGTGCTCAACTCTGTCGAATGCCTTTTCAAAATCCAAGCTAATTAAAAACCCTCTTTCTTTCTTTTCCTTCATGTATCTTATTGTGTCTTTAATGCTAATTGTTGTGTCCGCTATATCTCTTCCTTTTACTCCGTATACCTGGTTTGTTTTTATTATACTTGGCATTACTTCTTTAAGTCTGTTGGCTAAAACTTTAGATAAAATTTTAAAATCTGTATTTAACATTGTAATTGGTCTGTAATTCTTTAAATCTGTTTTTTCTCCTTTCCTTTTATATATCAGTTTCATCAATCCCATTACCATTCTTACATTTAGTTCTCCTTCCTTAAAAATCTCCTCATATACCTCTTTTAAAATCCCGGTTAATATATCTTTAAAAACTATATAAAACTCATTTCCCAACCCATCTATTCCTGGACTTTTATTTTTATTTAACTCGTTTATTGCTCTTTTTATTTCTTCCTCATTTATTCCTTCATCACATTCCTTTTTTTCTGTCTCTCCTACTGTTGTTTTTATTTGTTTTAATAAGTCTGCTTTGTCCTCCTCTATCACACCTTCTGCACTAAATAATTTGTCATAATAATTTTTAACTTCTTCCATTATTTCCTCGTTTGTGTCTATGACTACCCCATCATCTCTTCTTAATTCTTTAAAAGTTTTGGCTTTCCCCCGACTTTTTTCCAAGTTAAAGAAAAACTTTGTACACTTTTCTCTTTCCACTGTATATTTGGCTTTACTTCTTAATCTTGCCCCTTCATATTTTTTTTCTTCTATGTCTTTTAATATTCCTTCAAGTTCTTTAATTTTGTGTATATCTTTACCATTCTTATTTAATTCCGTCTCTAATTGTTCCTTTGCATCTCTCTCCTTCTTTCTCCTGATTTTCTGTATTAGTTTGCAGTAATTTATCGTATATTTTTTTATTAGATATTTAACACTTTCCCACCACAATCTTTTATCCTCTGTGTATATTTGGTTCTTCTTTTCTTCTATTATTCTTTGAATATTTAAAATATAGTCTTCATTTTTTAAAACATCTGTATTTAAAATCCACACTCCTGGCCCTCTTTTCACTTTACTCCAGTCTAATTGCATAAAAATTGGTTTGTGGTCACTTAAACTAGTCTCCTCATATTTAATATTTCCAATAAAATCCTCAACATTCCTTGTGCACAAAATAAAATCAATTCTTGTTTTACAGATAAAATTCCCTACTAACTGTCTTCTTGAGTACTCTTTCTTTTTTTCGTTTCTTTCTCTCCAAACATCAATCATATTGTTTTCTTCCATTAATAATTTCAGTTCTCTTCTTCCTTTATCTATTTTAAAAACCATTCCCTCTCCCATTTCCAATTTGCTAAAAACAGTGTTAAAATCCCCCATCATAATAACTTCTTTATGTTTTTTTATCAGATTACTTAAACCTTTAAAATACTCTTTCTTTGGGTTCTCTTCTGTTGGTGCATGAACATTAATCATAATTATTGTTTTTTCTTCAAATTTCATTTCAAATGCTAAACATTTTCCTTCATTGTCATTATATATTTTGTTACACGTCACCTCACTTCTTTCATTAATTAAAACTGCAACCCCTCTTCCTTGTCTACCATCACCATTATTGAATAACATTTCTCCATTCCACCTTTTTCTTATTTCATTCATCCTCTCATCTTTCCAATTTGTTTCTTGTAGTAAAATAACATCCTCATTCTTACACATAAAAACTGCTCAAAAAAGGTAAATCAAAAACAAAACAAACTAAGGAAAAAGCTTTGGTGAGCCTTTCTCACCTACTGTGGTCACACACTTCCTGACACACACTACTCACTAGCGCCCTCAGGGTGGTATGGCCGTAAGCGACAGCTGCTGTCAAGATCTGGTTATTTAAAAGAGGCGAAGCACCAGGACCAGATCGCAGCTTAGCTCACACTGACACAGTACCGACAGAAACAACGCCCTTGTCCCGTCAATTGTTTACCTGTGTTTTTTTTTGTCCCACCCCTCCCCGATAAAATGAGTATGATAAACAACACTAGCACCAGAACTGTGACACCGGGAAGTGTATTAGCTGCCAAATGAAAAA
Organism: Danio kyathit; assembly: GCA_903798195.1. Classification (NCBI taxonomy): domain Eukaryota; kingdom Metazoa; phylum Chordata; class Actinopteri; order Cypriniformes; family Danionidae; genus Danio; species Danio kyathit. The sequence goes on from CAIGQS010000005.1 coordinate 1,203,341, forward strand.
AATTAAATAAATCCTACATGGCCGGCGGCCACAGTTGTGAAGTTTTCCTCTGACCTGCGGGTAGATCAGTGCAAATTGCGATGGCTTGGCTCCGCAGTCTGGGCGTGTCTATTTAGCGCCGAAACACAAACAAAGTGTGTCTTGGTAGAAAGCCTTCTTTTTCGGCACTTCTGTCAGAGTTTGTCCACAAGCGTCAGTGGTCTAGTGGTGAGCATAGCTGCCTTCCAAGCAGTTCGTACGGGTTTGAGCCCCTGCCAACGCATCCCCTTTGGCTCTTTTACCACATATCCAGGCACCACCCCTTGGAGGATGTTTGGGTAGCTTGGTGCATTTTCAGCAGTGCCGACCCAAGGACCTGGCTGACAGCAAGAGGAGGGTTGAAAACTGGCCTTGGGGAGCTTTTTCGTCATTAATATTCCTTGCTTCCTCGTCAGTCTTCGACTGGTCATCAGCAGTAACTTGAACAGTGCACCACACAGGAGAACGTTATTAGCATGTTTTGCAGCAAACAAAGCACGCCGTTCATTCTTACACATGGCCCAGCTTTTACTCCACAAAATGTCAGCCCGACGTGTCATGAGCTGCATCCAGTCAACCCTTGCAATGACATTCGAACCGGGGGAGCTCATTACAGTGAATACTGGTGACAGAAGATGAGAACTCCGCCACTGCAGCGTGAAATTATCGACCTCCGCTTTTTTGGTGAGGTTGTACCTTTGAACGCTTCATCCAACCTCAATGTCGGAACGAGATGGGATCCATACTCGGCATGCTTTTTTCTGGGGAGTTTTTTTTTTCGGCCAGAGCCCACACAAAGAACTCCTTAGTTGAAAGCTTTCCTTTTCTACGCTTCTGTGAGAGGATGTCCACAAGCGTTGGTAATACAGTGGTGAGCATAGCTGGCTTCCAAGCAGACTCCTGGCCAATGTATTCCTTTTGGCTGCCGTAATATTACAAGGCCAGGCGCCACCCTTGTGAAGATGTCCCATGACTCGTGAGCAGATCAGTGCCTATTGCGAAGGTTGGGATCCGTATGGCGCACATGTTTTTTTTTTAGTGCCGAACCCAAACAAAGAGGGCCTTGGTTGAAAGCATTCTTTTTGAGCTCTTCTGCCGAGCACTGTTCACAGGCGTTGGTGGTATAGTGGTGAGCATAGCTGCCTTCCAAGCAGTTGACCCGGGTTCGATTCCCGGCCAACGCATTGCCTCTGGCTGCTTTATATATCACATGGCCGGGTGTCACCCTTGGGAAAGTGTCCTGTGATCAGCGCATGTCGCCATGGCTGGGCTCCGTACTCTGGAGCTTTGTTTTAGCCCCAAACCCAAACAGAGAGTGCCTTATTTGAAAGCATACTTTTTCAGCACTTCTGCCGGAGAACGTCCACAAGCGTTGGTGGTATAGGGGTGAGAATAGCTGCCTTCCAAGCAGTTTGACTCCCTGCCAACTCGTTCCTTTTGGCTCTTTTATCACATGGCTAGGCACCACCCCTGTGGAGATGTCCCGTGGGCGGATTGTTGCTTTTTACGTTGGCTTGAAGGCAACAGCCAACTAGTAAAAGACAAACAAGGGCCTCCCCGTCGGGGAATCAAACCCCGGTCTCCCGCGCGGCAGCCGCCAATAGTTAAGCTTAACTTTCCTTAACTTTTTACATTCATTCTCTATGGTAGTGCTTAACACTACCGATGCAATATACTTTTTGGCGCTGTTTCATCATTTCCGTGGCGGGGAATTTAAAAAGCCCAGTGTTGACGATAGGAAAGGTATGTTTACTGAATTGTCAGATTAAAAAAAAATGTTTTGTGTTGTACAACAAATAATTACTGTCTAAACCATCTTAACACAAACTTTGCATATGGTGTTTGCTGTTTTAACTAACGTGATCAAACAGAAAATGTAAATATATAAGTATAAATATTGTATAATATATAAATAATATTGCATAATGAAAATATAGATTATTAAACAATAATATAATGTGAAATGGGATATTGATTATATTGATATTAAATGTTGAAATAAAATGGAAATTTATTTGCATATTAATAAATGATTTGTTTTCAAGGAATTTTGCTAAATACATTTTATTATTGATACATTTAAATTAATTCATTTATTGATAATTTCATTGATACATTCATTCATTATTTATTTATTATCTATTACAATCATTATTTTAAAAATAGTTGCATTAATTGTTTATTTAAAAACTTTTAAACTACAGCTGTTATTTTGTTTGTAAAGGTTAATGTTTCAATGTTATTTTATTATTGCGTACTTAAAATCTTTATAATAGAATAAATACTAAATTGGGCAACCCAGTGGCGCAGTAGGTAGTGCTGTTGCCTCACAGCAAGAACGTCGTTGGGTCGCAGGTTCGAACCTCGGCTGGGCTGGGTCAGTTGGCGTTTCTGTGTGGAGTTTGCATGTTCTCCCTGGGTTCGCGTGGGTTTCCTCCGGGTGCTCCGGTTTCCCCCACAGTCCAAAGACATGCAGTACAGGTGAATTGGGTAAGCTTAATTGTCCATAGTGTATGAGTGTGAATGTGTGTGTGGAAGTTCCCAGAGATGGGTTGCGGCTGGAAGGGCATCCGCTGCGTAAAATCGTGCTGGATAAGTTGGCGGTTCATTCCGCTGTGGCGACCCCGCAAGGGACAAAGCCGACAAGAAAATGAATGAATGAATGAATAAATACTAAATTAAAATATATATTGTATGTTAACTGTGCAGTAGGATGTAGTACATGTAATTAATAGCCTATATCACACACACACACACACTTCTAAATTACTAAAAATAAAAGATGGCAAAAGAGTGTTCAGTTTAGTTGTATTATATTTATTATAAAAACAGATTATTAATAGAATACAAAATTTAATATTGTAAAATAGTAATAAATGTTGAAACTTTATTGAAATTGAATTACATATTGATTTTTTTATTTATTAAACTATTTATTTATTTTTTATTAGGTTATTTATTAAATTTAGATACATTTATTTATCGATATAATAAAAAATAATAATTACATTATTTCAGATTAAACAGTAACATTTATTGTTTTATAAAAGAATAAAATCATTTGAATCTCAATATACATTTGTTTTAATAATGCAACACATCATTAACAATAATTGCTTTTTGTGTACAGCAAAGCAAGATAAAAGGGAAAGTGTTCTTCCCAGGCAAGATTAAAGTGTACTTCAAAGGATCAACTAGATATCTGAGATAAGACTTACTTGCATTATTTTATTTTGATTTGTAAAAATTATAAATATTTTAATTATTATTTAGTATATAATTACATAAATAATTAATTTTAAATTTCATTCTATATATTTACTTTTATTATTAATGTTTCTGTACTGTACTGTAACAATTACATGTTTCAGTATTATATAATATGTTGTTATTGTGCTATATATAATGAGAATATTTTGGATTTCTACTGGTTGTATTTTCTATGTATTGTATACACTGATCAGTGATATGAAAAACAACCATAACACACACACACAATTTCAACTCAATTTTTATATTTATATTTTCTCTGTTTCTTGATTTTTTTCCCGTTATTAAAATTGTATCTAATATTATTCCGCCATATTTTAATTTGGCTGTACAAATTTTTTGGACTGTGATTTTCAGTTTTTTTTGTTAATTTTGATTTAAAAGAGTGATCTGCGAGGGGTGTACTCACTTATACTGAGCACTATATATATATATATTCATTCATTTTCTTTTCAGCTTAGTCCCTTTATTAATCTCGGGTCGCCACAGCGGAATGAACCGCCAACTTATCCATCATGTTTTACACAGTGGATGCCCTTCCAGCTGCATCCCATCTCTGGGAAACATCCAGACACACACATGCACTACAGACAATTTAGCTTACCCAATTTACCTATACCATATGTCTTTGGACTGGGGGAAACTGGAGCACCCGGAGGAAACCCACGCGAACATGGGAAGAACATGCAAACTCCACACAGAAACACCAACCAAATTTTATTCTGGAATTTCTGTACACAGTTGTACAAATATAAAAAGAATATCTCTTAAAAAATAAACGTATAAAATATGATCAGAATGTTCCTTTCAGTTTTTCACATTCACATTTTCTATATTAAAGATCAATTAAGCAATCACTTTTGTATTTATATAGTGCTTTTAACAGCATATTGTTAAAGATATAAACAGTATCAAACAGAATCAAATATACTCTATATGTTATATTCCAAATACATATTTAGATCACGTTTCCTAAATCCTACACAGTAAATGAATGAATAAATAAATTCTTGTTATCATTCATTCATTTTTAAGAATAAATAATGACACAAGCACAATTGTTGCAAGATTTATTATATCTTTATGCAAAATGATCATTTATTTTATGTTAATTGTACTTAAAGTGTATCTAGATTAAAAGCAAATACAAATTCGTTTTATATTATTTGTGGCCGAGACGGGATTCGAACCCATAATTTTGTGTATTTTTCTTGTCCTGCCTACCTTCATTCCTATTGGCTAGACAGCGCTCTACACCTACGTGCGACTGGCCTTCGCGTGTTAGGCGAACGTGATGACCACTACACTACAGAAACCACACCTGTGCTTTCAGCAGGGAAGTTGGGCCTGCAAGGATAACACAAGGTGTACGCGTTTGTCAATCAAGTGGACAAAGCCTCCTCAGTGTGACAAGCTCCCTGCAGGTTTTAGCATACACGCCGTTTGCCTAGCTCGGAGCAATGACTTTGTAGCGTGAACCATCCAGTGAGCAGAGAGCCACTTCAGAATGTGCATGAAAGCAAATCTGCATGTTTCCACCCAGTTTCTAACAGGAGACCTTCCGCTTGTAAAGCCATCGTGACAACTAAAGGAGCCTCCGGTCAGGCTGTGAGCACCATCTTGTGGTGCCGTCGCAGAGAGGCTGTAAGTCACTCACCACAATGTTTTTATTCAATGTTCCACGCTGGTGGAATCATCTTCCCATTCCCACTCGGATTACGGATACACTGGTATCCTTCAAACGACAGCTAAAACCCATCTCTTCCGAGTACACCCAAACCCCGGTGAATATCCCTCTCTCTAAAGAAAACAAAGCTCCTACTCCAGCACTAAATCCTCTGAGCACAAACAAGTTACTTGGAATAAATAGCCCTTCACGTAGGCATTTCCTCGTCCTATTGAACCGCTGGATACCTCCTCCATCGTAGTGCGCTTTGGACAAAAGTGTCCGCTAAATGTGTGCTTCTGTCCTGTTTCGAACAGGGGACCTTTCGCGTGTAAAGCAAATGTGATAACCACTACACTACGCAAACCGATATGAGGTCATTTGCTTCAAGTTTTTATAGTAATTTTTATAGAGCTGTCTTGTATGGTCTGCACCGTGGAGGGCCAGCAAACGCACTGGCCACCTGCTCATGCACAACACAAAGCTAAAAGAAATCAGATTCTATGCAAGTTTGGGACACCACCAGGGCAAGTAAACACTGAGTTGAATTCAAATTTCTAGCCTCACACCGCTTTGCAGAAAGGATGTTTTCAGTGAACGTCAGTGCTCAACAGAAGCCTGATTTGACAATTGGCATAAAAGCCCGAGGTTGTTTCCGCCCAGTTTCAAACTGGGGACCTTTCGCGCGGCAGCCGCCAATAGTTAAGCTTAAGTTTTCTTAACTTTTCCCATTCATTCTCTATGGTAGTGCTTAACACTACTGATGCAATATACTTTTGGCCACACGTAGATTTTTGGCGCTGTTTCATCATTTCCGTGGCGGGGAATTTAAAAAGCCCAGTGTTGATGATAGGAAGGTATGTTTACTGAATTGTCATGTAAAAAAAAAAGTTTTGTGTTGTACAACAAATAATTAGTCTAAACCATCTTAACACAAACTTTGCATATGGTGTTTGCTGTTTTAACTAACATGATCAAACAGAAAAGGTAAATATACAAGTATAAATATTGTATAATATATAAATAATATTGCATAATGAAAACATAGATTATTAAACAATAATATAATGTGAAAGGGGATATTGATTAATATTAAATGTTGAAGTATAATGGAAATTTATTTGCATATTAATAAACTATTTGTTTTCAAGGAATTTTGCTAAATACATTTATTTATTGATACATTTAGATTAATTAATTTATTGATCATTTCATTGATACATTCATTATTTAATTATTATCTATGACAATCATTATTTTAAAAATAGTTGCATTAATTGTTTATTTAAAAACTTTTAAACTACAGCTGTTATTTTATAAGTATTTTGTTTTTAAAGGTTAATGTTTCAATGTTATTTTTTAGTGTGTGGGACATGGCAAAATCACATCCATTCAATGAAAGAAAATGGCAAAAATTGACAAAAACATATTTTAAAACACTTATAATTCTACCTGCATGTGTGTAAAGGTTTAACCAACTAAAAGATCAGAATGTCATTATTGCGCATTATGTCCATATAGGACTGATTCAATCTTGTGGGACATCAAAGGCACTTTATAGTGATAATGACCCAGCTAATGAAACTGAAACATGTAGTAGTAATGGGTACTTTTTACTTAAAGGGCACCTATTTTACATCTTTTCAAGATTTAAGATAAGTCTTTTGTGACTCCAGAATGTGTCTGTTAAGTTTCAGCTCAAAACACTGATCAGATTATTGGTTTAGAATGTTGGGATTTTCTGCTTTAAACACTTAATCTTAGTGGATTAAAAAAGTTTTTCAAAATTGTCTTAAAAATGTTTACAGTAAAGGTTTTGATGAACTCCAAATACTGAATATATGTGTGTCTGTATATGCGTGAAAGTGGAAAACAAGGGGGAAATGTATCAATAATTCATGACTGCAACAGTAAGGGGCAAAAAAAGCTAAACAAAAAAGACTTTTATTTTGGCGTGACGTGTGACGTCATAAGGCTGCGCCGCTGCTGCATTGTGATTCGACTGGAGAAAGGTTTGTTTTAAAGCTTTTACACACATATAAAGCGATTGATTGAAGTTTCAGGTTTTATCCGATGCTAAATGATGTACCTGCTGTTGACAATATTATTTTAACCCTTTATACAACGTAGTACTATTTTACTCACAGTAATGAGGGCTATTGTTTGAATAAAGTAACAGAAATGTGGTAATAAGTGTTTTAATGAAGGTTTAGTTTATTGAATAGCATAATGTCATTCCATTCTAAGTATACATCACTATATATAAGAAATGGAGTAACGTTACTAGTTTTAATCAGCTCATTTGTGGCTATTGTTTCTTGCTCTGACTTACTTTTTTACCTGATTTCTTCTTGTTAATGACTCTCATATAAAGAAACTGTTGAAGCAAGTGTTGAAGAGAAGATATTTTGTTTCTGTTCATTGTTTTATTTATTATAAACTGAACATTTTTATTGTTTTGTTCATTTTAAACAGGATAAAGTGTCCAAACACAGAGAAAAACTCCTGCTGAAGCGACTGATCTCCACACTGTTATAAAGATGGCGTTTATTAAAGAGGAGAGTGAAGATGTGAAGATTGAAGAAGCATTCACAGTCAAACAGGAAGATCTGCAGGAACAAACAGGTTAATTTTCATTCTCAAAGACCAACTCAGTCATTTGATCCTCATTCAGATATATTTTAATAATAAGAATACTAAATTAAATCCACCTTGCAGCCCTGAGTGTGCTGCCTAGTTCTCCTAAATGCACATAAGCACTCATTGAAAGACAGGAATGAGTTTCTTTCTTGTTACTTGTTCTCATGTCTTGTGTCATTATTTTTATGTATTATTAGTCTCCCATTTTCTCTACCTTCTTAAGGTTATTGCTTTTCTTATTCTCCTACTGTCTTTGTAAAGCATCCTTGAGCACTGGCGCTATAAAATGTTTTAGTCATAATGGTCTTAAAAAGTCTTGCATGTAACTTGGTGAAACCTGCAGAAACTCTGGTTTAAAGTATGTCAAAAAGTGTAGATGCCCCAATTTTAAACATGCTGAATGAAATGGACACTAAAATCATTAATTGCTATAAAACATTGTACAGTATTCTAAACTATATGATGATGTTGTGGGACGACGTGAGACAAAACAAACAAATTATAGTGGAACAATAACGTTTAGCATTGCACTGACTACAACTGGACAACAAACTAGTCTAAAAATGACTTTTGCTGCTTAAGAAATGGATTACAGCATGCTGATGATATGCAAACATTTGAGTGTAAAGTTCATCAGAAATTCTCAGAATATTGACCATATTCTTCATGTACCAGCAGGCAGCGCCATTGGAATCTTTTTGCTTGAGACTTTTTTTAAAGAATGAATTTTTAGATCCTAAAAACAGTGTTATGCTGCTTAGGCAAGGGACGATAACCGTTTTCAAGGTATACCACAGTTTGAAAAAGGTTTATTTATTTATTTATTTTTTTTACGTTTTGTTAATACTTTAAAAGTTTCTCAAAAGAAAATATATTGTGCTCAAAGGGGGAAAGTGTTTGTTTTTTACCCAGACATTTATAAAGAATATATTTTAGAGCAGTAATCACAGTACAGTGAAACGGTGATATTTGTATTCAAGGTTATCATACCATCAGAATCTTATACTGGCCCATGCCTAATGCTGCTTGATGTTGCAAAGTCAATCATTCATTTTCTTTTCGGCTTAGTTCCCCTTATTAATTCGAGGTAGCCACAGCGGAATAACCCGCCAACTCATCCAGCATGTTTTATGCAGTGGATGCCTTTCCAGCTGCAACCCATCTCGGGGAAACATCCATACACACTCATTCACACTCATACACTACGGACAATTTAGCTTTACCCAATTCACCTGTACCGCATGTCTTTGGACTAGTGGGGGAAACCGGAGCACCCAGAGAAAACCCACGCGAACACGGGAAAAACATCCAAACTCCACACAGAAATGCTAACTGACCCAGCCGAGGCTTGAACCAGCGACCTTCTTGCTGTGAGGCAACGGCACTACCTACTGCGCCACCATGTCGCCTGTTGCAAAGTCATATTTTCTAATTTTATTTAATTGTTTTGGATGAATAGTCATGAACACACTTGTTTGTAGAGCAAGTAGCCGTTAATTATTCCTGGTCATTTCTCCAATAGGCAAATGAAGTTCCAAAACAATAGCATATGAGATCAGGGCCCCGTTTCAGAAAGGAGGCTAAGTGAAAACTCAATGGCAGGTTTGTCAAACTGGAGAAAGCAGGGTCAGTCAAGCCTGTTTCTGAAACAGAGGTTACTTTAACTCAGAGTCAGTTACCGTGGTCTTATTCTCTAAACTCTGAGTTTCTGTCGGTCTCCTCCACTTTTTTAAAGATGAAGCGGTATTTCTCGCTTAGCCTTGCGTTTCCAGCCACCTATTTTTATGTGCATTTTGGATGGGCTATGAGCATAAAAAAAAATCAGTTGATGGAAACATCATGATGCACATAACTTTTGAAATATAGGCTGAAAAACATGCGCATAACTGAGTGGGATAAACTTTTTATTTGATAAGAAAAGATAAACTTACATAAACTACGCAAGCACTTTTACTGAACAAATTCCCGTATGTGCATTAAAAAAGATTTGTTATAAGAGATCAAATGATGATGAAAATGTGTGTAAATGGACAAACCAGCAAGCTAAGCACACTGTAAAACATCTAAAATGTTGTTTTAGTCATTCTAAAATGCCTAACCATTTTAGTATTAATGTTATTATATTATTAATTACCTCCAGAGTGTCTGGAGCGCGTCAAGAGTGTCTGTTCTCCGCGTCTCATGGCTTCAAACGCCACCACGTGTTTATTGTGTGCCGGCATTGTCCTTTGAGGTGAAAGTCATTTAATAAATAAAGAAAAGATTGACGCAGCTTCTTCTACCGCAGTAAATTCTGTTTTTACTGTTGATATTTGGCGCCAGTTCATCAGGAAGTGACGATTTTGTTCTCTTTGATTCACTGGATGGAAACGCTGCTTTATTCGCACGTCTTTTATGCGATATTCTAGTTTTGTAAATAAATTTAATTTGCATTTTTGGATGGAAACATAGCTATTGCCTACATTTCAGTCACACAAAGAACAAAGTCACATAAGAGAATGGCTTGTCCTTCTTTAACGAATAATTAGCTTAAATTCACAGACCTTCGACAGGGACATGTACTGTAACTAGATTAATGGGATTGTTACTCGTTCTAAAAACAATTTTTTAGTACTGCTTACATTCTTATTATTCAAATATTTTTATTGATTTTTCAAATGTCTTCAATTTTTCCACAACACACATATTGAACAACAAATTAACATGGTACATAGCTACAGACATACTCACACCCCATAAAGAAAAAGGAAGAAAGAGAGAACAAAAAAAAAAAAAAATTTAAAAATAGATAAAACAAATTCGGGAATTAGGGATAAACTCTCATTTAGGCTATAATAACCCCTGAGCGTTCAGTGTAGGATAGGAAAGGCTGCCAAACCTCATAACACTTTTTTTGTAGAGCCTTGGATGGTGTACTTAAGGTGCTCTAGTTTAAGATGTGATAACACTTCTAATATCCAATGTTTGTGGCATGGCGGGTTTGTTTTTTTCCACCTGAGAAGAATCAAGCGTCTGGCCAATAAAGAAGAAAAGGCAATGATTTCTATGTGATTAGCTGACAGGTACATTTCTTCTGGCACTGTACCAAAAATTGAGGTCAAAGGATTAGGATCCATATCTTTATTACATATAGATGAAAATGATCTAAAAATATCGGTCCAAAATATATGTAATCTAGGGCATCCCCAAAACATTCAGATCTGCTGGTTCCAAACCACATCTGGGGCAAGATGAATCTGACCCTGGATACATTTTTGCCAGCTGGCTCCTAGATAGGTGAAGCCTATGAAGCACCTTAAACTGAAGAAGACCATGTCTAATACATACAGAAGATGAGTGTACCAGTTCTATGGCGTATTGCCAGGCTGTATCTGATATTTCTAGTCCCAGTTCGTCTGCCCATTTTTGCTATATACGATTTAGGGAAGTAGAGGCTGTTCTTTGGATCACTTCATATATCATGGACATCATACCCCTCTGATATGGGTCCATATTTACCAATTCATCTATCCTGCATGCTTCTGGTTGGTTCAGTGAATGAGAGAAGTGTTATTTAACGAAACTACAGACCTGAAGGTACCTAAAAAAAATAGACTGGGTAATCTCAAAGTCTGTCCTTAACTGTAAAATGAGATAAATATGCCATCTTTAAAGAGGTCCTTAACACAGTTAACTCCCTTCCTAGACCATAATTAGAATTATGACTTTATATAAGAGAGAGAGGGAATAACAGATTTAACAAAATGGGAGCAGAAGGCAATGCTTGTTTATTATTAAAGTGAAGTCTGAATTGTGACCATATTCTGAGTAATCCATTAATAACTGGGTTATTCGTAGAATATTGTTTACTCGCTGGAATTGAAGCACAAAGTAGTGAGTGTAAAGACACTGGATTAGACGTGTGCTGTTCCATCAGTAACCAAAGTGGGGCCTCATCATTACAGATGTTGGAAAACCAGAATATCAGTTTGTGTAAATTGGCCGCCCAATAATAGTATAGGACATTTGGCATTGCCAATCCACCCTCTTCCTTCTTTCTTTCCAAGAATTCCTTTCTTATGCGATGAATTTTCTTATCCCAGAGAAATGTAGAAATACAATTATTCAACTCCTTGAATTAAAAACAGGCACGGTCTGAAATAGAAACAGAAATCTTGGTAGTATTGTCATTTTAATGGAATTGATCTTCCCAGCCAAAGATAAAGGAAGGGTTGACCACCTCGTCATGTCTCGTTTGGCTTTGTCTAATGTCGTTTTAAAATTATTATTGATCAAATCCTTATATTTGCATGTCACACTCACACCCAGATATACATATTTATCAGGACTTACTGAAAATGGAAAGGATTGGAAGGACATTTGCTGTGCTCTATCATTGAAAGGGAAATGGAGACTCTTTGCTAGATTGACTTTGTATCCAGAAACATTTCCAAATTCTGAAATTAATGTAAGAGCTTTTGGAATACATGTATCTGGATTTGACAGAAAAAGAAGAAGATCTTCCGCATATAGCAGGAGCTTATGTTCTTGTCCCTCTCTGAAAATTTCTTGCAAGCAATCTGAGTTCCTTAATACGATTGCAAGAGGTTTGATGGCAATGTCAAAGAGCAGAGGGGACAGAGGGCAGCCCTGTCTCGTTCCCCTAGAGAGTGGAAGGCATTTAGAAATTATGTTATTTGTTGGAATGGATGCTTGGGGCCTGGATTATAAAAGTGTAACCCAGGAACAGAATCCAGGGCCAAAAACATTTTTTTTTAAGCGCTGTAAATAAATAGATCTACTCTATTCTATCAAATGCCTTATGGGCATCTAAAGAAATTAAGACCTCTGGATTGGTATTATTTTTAGGTGAATAAATAATATTCAATAAGCAATGAAGGTTGTAAGATAACTGTCTCCCAACAATAAAACCAGTTTGATCTGGGTGAATTATCTTTCTCGTGACTGACTCCACTCTGATTGCCAGCACTTTAGCCAAGATCTTATAATCACAGCAGAGTAGGCTGATCGGACGATAAGATTCACATGTAAGTGGACCCTTATCCTTTTTAAGAAGTACTGTTAAAACAGCCAATGTCATGGAGGGGGGAGTGATTCTGAGACAAGAGCTTCAGCAAATACCTCGCACAACAAGCAGAAAACTTTTATAAAACTCGGCCGGGAAGCCATCAGGGCCTGGTGCTTTTCCAGTTTTCAATTTTTTTGATTGCATTTTCAATTTCAGAAGGTGTTATATTTCCTTCTAATGCCAACTGATCTGAATCACAGAGGGATGGTAATTCTAAATGATTAAAAAAAACTCTTAATACAATGTTCAATGTCATTTACCGCTGAGCTGTAAAGAGTTTTATAGAAGTTTTAAATTGATCATTAATTTCCTGTTGATCAGTAATAATACTGCCATCATCCTTACTAACTGCTGCTATAAAACCAGCTGCTGAGGATTGTTTCAGTTGGTAACACAATAACCTGCCAGCTCGTTCACCATGTTCATAATGAATCTGGCGTGATCTTATGTGGAGATCCTCTGCATTTTCACTTGTCAAGGAGTCTAAATGCGCTTGCAGAAGAAGTCTTTTCTTATGGAGCTCTTTGGAAGGTATGGGCATAGGATGCTATAACTTATCTCTGGGGATTCGTTTGTCTCAAGCAAGAAATCAATTTGAGCATCAATAAATTTTACAAAATCGTCGTCTGCCAAGAGTCTTGAGTTAAACCGACATGTATGTTGGGGGATTACATTGCCTGGAAAACAGCTTTAGTGAGACAATGGTCCGAAATAACAATACTACCATACTCCACTTCTGACATTAAGAGCGGTAACTGCTTGTCCAAGAGAAAATGGTCAATCCTGGAATAGGTTTGATGCACAGGTGATTAGAAGGAAAATTGCATGGAAGATAACTCTTTATAGGATATTTAAAGAATATTTAAATCTCCAGGGGTCACTTACACTATGGCCCAGTTTCACAAACAGCGCTTAGATTAAGCCAGGACTAGGCCTTGGATAAATTAGGCTATATAAGTCACATTTATAAAATGGCCTTAGAAAAGTGTATTACTGGTGTGCACCTGGAGACAAAAAAATGACACTGACGTATTTTAAGACATCTCACTGCAAGTTATTTTGAGTTGAGACAGCTCAAACATGCAATTTAATCTTGACTAGCCTTAAACCTTGTTTGTGAAACCGGGGGTATATGTCTGAAGGAAGGAGTTGATACATTGTGCTGACTGACTTAATGTATTACTCAAAGAGCTAGAGCGGTCCAAAACTAGGTGCAAAACACAATTAATTTAAAATCGCCTCCTAAAATTAAATTGTGTGTGTCGAGACTAGGCAAAATTAAAAAATAAATCACTGAAAAATTGTACATTGTTCTAATTAGGAGCATACACATTGGCCAGGACCACAGACGTGTTAAAAAGTTTACCTTGGATTATTCCGTATCTGCCATTTTTATCCAACACATTGACTCCATAACAAACTGTACATTCATATGTATGAGTACAGCAACGCCCCTACTTTTGCTATGGAAGTTAGAATGATACATTTGTGTATAGCCTCCTCTTTTAAGTTTATCTTAATCTTTTTTTCAACTGATGAGTCTCCTGTAAATATACAATATCAGATTTGAACTTATTAAGATATGGGAACTCCTTGTTTCATTTCACTGGGTGATTTAGCCCCCGCACATTCCAACTGGTAAAGTTTGTCTTTACTCCACCCATTTTATGGAGGGCTGTTGAAAACATTTATCAGAAGCATCCGAAAGGTATCTGTGGGTTTTGTATGTAGAGGAGTGTGGGGGAGAGAGAGGTCACAAGATTTCACGTCACAAGATGGCGCCGAGCATGGCCGCCGTGTTGCGAGCTCCCAGCAAACTTTGTTGTGTTTTGTGTGTTTTACTTGTATTTTTGTTGTTTTTTGTGCTGGATGTACACACTCTTATTGCCTACGACAGATACACTTTGGGAAATTGGCTCCCTCGTCGCACACCGAAGACCGGACTTTGAGTTCTTCAACGATGCTCTGTTTACAAACACAACAACAGAGCCCTTTGTCTGGGCCACACAACCGAGTCGACGACGCAAACGCAGCCGGAAAAGAGGAAAGAGAGCCGGCGTCCTGGTCAGACTAAGACGCCGTGGATTTCGACCCCCGCTCCCCACCATTCTGCTGGCTAACGTTTAGTCACTGGACAACAAACTTTGTGAGCTACGGGCACGCATTTCCTTCCAACGGGAAACAAAGAAACTGCTGCATTATCTGTCTTACAGAAACCTGGCTATCTGCGGAGGTACCAGACACAGCTGCTGAACTTTCGGGGTTCTCCGTGCACCGCGCGGATAGAACGAAGGAACTCACAGGGAAAAGCAAAGGAGGAGGTGTTTGTTTCTTCATTAACAACTTATGGTGTGATGAGAGAAACATACTCAGTTAGATCATTTTGTTCACCTGATCTGGAATACCTTATGCTTCGGTGTCGAAAAGAAAATGAATGAATGAATTAATTAATTAATTGATGGCTACCAAGGGCACTCACATCGGTGATAATTACGGCTGTCTACATCCATCCTCAAGCCAACACAGAGCAGGCGCTCAGGGAACTGTATGGGAGCATAAACGAGCAGGAAACCGCACACCCGGAGGCAGCGCTTATTGTTACAGGGGACTTTAACAACGCCAATCTCAGGAAAATCACACCAAAATATTTTCAACATATCACCACAAACACGCGTGGTGATCGTATTTTGGACCACTGCTACTCTCCGTTCCGGGATGCTTACAAATCCCGCCCCCGCCCACCATTTGGCAAATCAGATCACTCTTCTGTTCTGCTCTTGCCTGCTTACAGGCAGAAACTGAAACGGGAACCACCCACCCTCAGGACGTTTCAGAGCTGGTCAGACCAATCGGATTCCATACTTCAAGACTGTTTTGATGAAGTGGACTGGGAGATATTCCGGGCAGCTTCTGATGACGACATCGAAGTGTACTCCGACACCGTTACATCCTTCATCAGAAAGTGCATAGAAGACGTAGTCCCAACAAAAACTGTCCATATCTACCCTAACCAAAAACCATGGATCAGTTGCGAGGTTCGAACAGCCCTATCAGTGCGAACTTCCGCCTATAAATCCAGAAATGCTGAGGAACTAAAACAAGCAAACTACAACCTCAGGAAAACGATCAAAGCAGCAAAACTTCAATACAAAGACAAGGTAGAGGGTCAATTTAACACCAATAACGCAAGGAGCATGTGGCAGGGACTTAATTACATCACAGACTTTAAAAGTAACAAACCCGCCACTGTGAACATTGCTACGTCTCTCCCCGACGAGCTCAACTCGTTCTACGCCCGCTTTGAAGCCCAGGACAGCGCACACACACAGCGCGCTCCCGCGGCCGATACAGAAACCGCCAGCACACTCTCCATTTCTGTAGCGGATGTAACGAGATCTTTCCGTCGCGTGAACATCCGAAAAGCTACGGGCCCATATGGCATCCCTGGACGTGTACTTAAAGCATGTGCACACCAGCTAGCGGGGGGTTTTACGGACATCTTTAACTTCTCGCTCTCTCGGTCTTTGGTTCCTACATGCTTTAAGACAGCTACTATTGTGCCAATACCGAAATCAGCTAAAACCACATGCTTGAATGACTGGCGTCCGGTTGCACTGACACCCATCTTCAGCAAGTGCTTTGAGAAACTGATTAAAAACCACATCTGCTCTATACTGATCGCTAACACTGACCCTCTGCAAGTTGCATACAGAAACAACCACTCCACCGATGATGCAATTGCTTTCACCTTGCACACTGCTCTGTCTCGCCTGGAAAACAAAAACACATATGTGAGAATGCTGTTTGTGGACTACAGCTCAGCATTCAACACCATAGTGCCTGCCAAGCTGGTGGTGAAGCTCCAGGCTCTGGGCCTACACAGCTCTCTGTGCAACTGGATCCTGGACTTCCTGTCAAGCAGACGCCAGGTGTTCTCAGCCCACTCCTGTACTCCCTGTACACACATGACTGTACATCCAAACACAGCTCCAATGTCATCGTTAAATTTGGTGATGACACAACGGTGGTGGGCCTAATCACAGATAATGATGAGACGGCCTACAGAGAGGAGGTGCACGGTCTGACGCAGTGGTGTCAGGAAAACCACCTCTCACTAAACATCAGCAAAACCAAGGAGCTGGTGGTGGATTTCAGGAGAGAGAAGAGAGAACACACTCCCATCCCTATCAACGGGACACCAGTGGAGAGAGTCAGCACTTTCAAGTTTCTTGGAGTACACATCGCTGAGGATCTGACATGGACTGCCCACACAGACGCAGTGCTGAGAAAGGCACAACAACGCCTCTTCTTCCTCAGGCGTCTCAGCAGGTTTGGAATGAGACCCCACATCCTCCGCTCGTTCTACACCTGCTCTGTGGAGAGCATCCTCACTGGCTGCATCACCACCTGGTACGGAAACAGCACCAGCAGCAATTGCAAAGGTCTACATAGGATCGTGCGAACTGGTGGACGCGTAGTAGGAGGTGAGCTTCCCTCCCTCCAGGACATCTACACCAGGAGGTGCATGAGGAAAGTCAAGAGAATCATCAGCGACTCCAGCCACCCAAGCCATAGACTTTTCTCTCTGCTACCCTCAGGCAGACGGTTCCGCAGCATCCGGTCACGCACCAGCCGACTGAAGGAAAGTTTCTTCCCTCAGACTATCAGGCTGATGAACACTTAACACACCCCAAACAAACTCTTTCATACCCCGCACTGCACACCCTAAAGATGTAGCATGCACTGCACTTTAACAAATCCATACTTAAAACAATACTGCATACGTATCGCTGTCAACATTGCCAATTTTACATTGTCTTGTTTTTTTGTGTGAGTATGTTGTTGTATATTGCACTGTCTGCATTTTGCACTGTCTGTATTTTGCACTGTCGTTGTATTTACACTATCTGTATTTTGCACTGTCTGACGCCAGCACCTAAGCTTTTCACTCATCATAGCACACGTGCTGCTGATGATGTGACAATAAAAGTGATTTGATTTGAGGAAAGAAAGAAAAGAAGGGGTGATTGCACATACACTTATATACACAAAACAACGTCATATTTAAACCTTGCGTGTAAACTTGCACACACTTCCAGCTACTCCCACTTTTAACTAGCTTACCATGTGAGACCTTATAAAAGCAAAACAATTTGAACAGCTCTTGATGTTTTACTACAAAGCTACCCCATAATTGACAAAATATACTTGAGAACTACTTTTGCCGTCCCATGGGTGGAGACCAATTAAACGATGTTGACTGTCGTCACAGAAAACACCAACAATCATAAATGCATGACTATATGCTGTCATGGCTTTGCAATCAAAAAAATGTTGTTATAATAGAGGCCAATAGAGAAAAAACAGCCATGAATATAACGAAAAGGGAGTAAATTTGCCCAGAGTGTATTGAGTTTTTATTTATTTATTTATTTCAAAGCATTTTCCCAGAAAATGTCAAAATAATATATACCCAAACATCAGTCCATTTGCTGAAACACAGAGTAAGTTTTGGCCAAATTAAGCCTCAAAATCACCCCAGAATAGATGAAAATGACCCAACAGCACACAAGGGGAAAGGTGCACATTCCAGCCTTTATGCAGATGCTGTACAGGTATGTCTCATGTCTGCGAGGCAAATATTCAGCTGTTTGTTCAGCTGTTACCCTGTCAGGTGTGATGTGTTTACCAGTCAGGTACATAACGAACAAGTATTCCCTGTCTGGTTCACAAATTTTAGAAAAACATTTTGTTGTAATTATGAATATATACGAATAAAAATAGGCCATTTACAGCTTTCAAATCTGTGTCTTATCAATATGACCAAAATGAATTTTATGAGATTCTCTGAAATCTGGACTGACACAGTTTCAATTTACTATAACTTCTATGTTAAGCCGCTTGGACACAATTTACTTTGTGAAAGCACTAGATAAATAAAGATTATTTGAATTGAATCTGCTTAAATGCGTACCCATTAATGGACCAAACAAAATATGATCTGATTTATTTTACATTTAATGTGCATCAAAATTAAAGTGTGTAGCCAATGTTTCCAGTGTCTTTTCAGCTTTTGATGAGTTTTTAAGACTTAATGAAGACTAATGTTTTTTTATTTTTATTTTTTTTTCAGACCCAATTGAAGAGAATGAGGGGAGTAAAGAGGAGGAACATCATGTCAAAATTGAGGAAAAAACTAATTTACAGACTGATGGTATTTTGAAAAGGAGAGACAAGATTCATTTCACCTGCACTCAGTGTGAAAAGAGTTTTGGAAGAATAGGTTATCTTAAGATTCACATGAGGATCCACACTGGAGAGAAACCATTCACATGCACTCAGTGTGGGAAGAGTTTCAGCCAATCATCACACCTTAATAATCACATGAAAATCCACACTGGAGAGAAACCATTCACATGCACTCAGTGTGGGAAGAGTTTCAGCAGATCATCATCCCTTAATCAACACATGAGGATCCACACTGGAGAGAAACCATTTACATGCACTCAGTGTGGGAAGAGCTTCAGCTCCTCATCACCCCTTAATAAACACATGAGGATCCACCACAGAGAGAAACCATTTACATGCACTCAGTGTGGGAAGAGTTTTAACTGCTCATCACACCTTAATAAACACATGAGGATCCACACTGGAGAGAAACCATTCACATGCACTCAGTGTGGAAAGAGCTTCAGCTGCTCATCACACCTTAATAAACACATGATGAGCCACACTGGAGAGAAACCATTCACATGCACTTTAGCCGCGGTCACACTAGACTTTTCTTCCTCCCCATAGACTTCCATTCATACGCACACGAATGCGTCAGACCAGAAACGCAAGTTCGTAAATCAAGTTTCACAGTTCGCTGCATTGCAAAGTTCAAGCTTGGTGAATTCTGACCTGCAAAATTGCATCATTTGACTGTGTGAGACCAATCGAAGATCAAAACATGACCTCTCTGGACAGAAAATTAAAATATGGACCAATCGCTCACTTTTTTAATGTCTAATCATCTTGTTTAATCCCGCCCCTTTTCGCAGCGCCGTACAACAGAATTTCGCATGCTCAAACTCTAGTGTGACCGCAGCTTCGGTGTGAGATGAGTTTCATCAACTCCTCAGACCTTAATAAACACATGAAGACCCACACTGGCGAGAAACCATTCACATGCACTCAGTGATCAGTGTCTACAGAGTTTTGCTCATTCGACTCAGCTTAAGAAACACATGAACAAAGTTGCGCTCATGACATGAATGTGTAGTAGACTGTTCCTTTAAATGTTTGCGTTGCGTGCTAATCACGTCAAGGCTTTATAGGAGCAGGTGAGCGCTCCATCTCTGGTTGGCATCTTGTTGTTTTGACCTGTTGATGGGATTCTCTCTACTAGCCCTCCAGTGAGTAAAGCATGTTGGAAACCGTGAGTAAGAGTAGAGTATATGTAGAAAAAAAGAAAAGCGTTGTAAGGAGTGTCGTTGTTTTGCAAAGTCTAGCTGCTGCTTTGCTCTAATTTGAGTGGCATCTGGCCTTATTCGGAAGCGGTATTTCCAGGGGTGTGTGTATTGGAATTCGGACGTAAGCGCCTCGGATTCCATATCATCGGTGGCTAATTCATGTGCGCAGACTTTGTATGATTTACACAGGTCCTCCAACCACCTGCGCATGTTGCCGTCGGAAACCATCTTTCGTAGTGTGTTGTTACTTTCTCTGAGTGATGTGATTTTGTATTGTTATTTTGTTTTCTATTTTTCCCCCTTTGTATGTATTATTATTATTATTATTTTGAGAAGTTGGTGTCGTTGTTATGATTGCAAGGATGACGTGACATTGCCTGTGTATTGGTATTGCCAAATCGGAACCAAGGGTTTGGTGTGCATTTGATATTTTGAATTGTGTGGTTGGTGGTGTATACAATTTATTATATTTTGGGTTTGTGATTTTTTGTTCTCAATGTTTATAGATCATATATGGTGGTTCCTATTTGTCTATTATTATATGCTGGAGTGAGACACATTGAATAACAACAAAGAATAACAACGGCTAACTAATTAAATTTTTGTTTGGTTGTGTGTGGGATTTGTATTTGTATAGGTTTCTTCATTATTTGTATAGATATTGTTTTGATGTTTTTTTCTCTGATTTTCTTTACTGTTGTATTTTGTTCTAGAATAAAAACCAAATTAATTTTACCATTTGGTTTATGCTGTTTGAGCGTGGGATCTATATTTGTATGGACTTTTGTTTATTGATTTTGTCATTATTATTTGCCTGTGTTTGTGTTTTCTTTTTGTGGATGGATGTATTTTGTTGTAGATTAATAACGGCTACACATTGGTCCATTATCTACATGTTAATTTGGGGGGATCGTGCTTGAAGTGTAAGGCCTTAACGGGTACAGAATTGGGAAGGTATCCTTTAACTGGTGTTTTTGCCACTAGGAAAATTGTTCAATTAAAGGAATATTTTTGTGATGTTGAGCTCAGTGTTAAAAGTAACTGTAAGAAATAAAATTGAGATCTTTTTGAACTGTAATCTAACTCTGCTTGTCACTGTCTATTAAGTTGAAAACTTACCATTGGGGAGACCCTCCTGGGGTTGGTCATAGGGACTTGGAGGGCCGTATTTCCGGTCCCTTTCACATATGCAAAAGCAGCAAAACGGATATTTAAGAAACAAAACAAAAACAAATATGCAAAACTAAAAGAAACACTTCAGAGAAACAAAACAAAAAGAACCAACAGAAGCAAAACAGCAGCATCCAGCAAGTGCTAAAGCAGGAGAAGACGCTCAAGCCGCAAGGCAATCACTACACACGATGCCAATCATCCCTCCAGCAGAGCAAGGCGTCCGCACTAATAACGACCGGAAAGACAGCAGTAGCGAGAGCGTGCAGAAATGTCAACAAACACACGGGACAATATGGAGCGTGATTCCATTAAGCTCACGATGGCCCACCGCAGCCACTCAACAGTGCAACAGGAGCCGAACAGACACCAGCCAGACGCACGGCCGCGACACACCCACCACAGAGAGTCAGCTGAACGATCACGCAATCTCCCTTGTTCTCAGATGGGCTTTTATACACTTCTTAACAACCCCTAGTTAGTAATGGGCGAACACAAATGCTTAATGCAAAACCTTCCACTACAGGCGTACACAAAGGCTTAATGCATTACATTCGCTACACAAACAAGGGTGGATGTCAAACATCCCACATGCTGCAGTGGTTCTGAAGCAGTGGACGCCCGTTGCCAGGTTGGACTTGGTCATGGACAGCAGCTTTGTGCATAAAATTATTTTGTCTCAACGCTGGAAAAGGGCGACTGTCAGGCCCATCCCTGACAAGGGCGATGGTGTTGTCGTGGGTCGTCTGTGAATACCACGGCCAGCTGGTTAGCTATGAAGATGGGATGGCAATTGCTTCAACCAGCGGCATCAGAGATGGTGTTGGAATATTTTATCCTTCATATTACCTGTCATCATATGGTCTCAGATGGTTCTTGACAGCACCTTGCCCTTTACTTTACCCACAAGTTCCTCTTCCTGAGTGTCTGATCTCCAGACATTCTTAGCAGTTTGCTGTGGTCCGGTTGGGAGGAACCCACATTTCTGAGGCAGACTACTGATCTTTCACAGTGTCCCTCCATATTCGGATGCTCTAGGCCTATCAAGCATCACTGCTCCACTCCACAACCATCTCACTCAACACCTGCCTTCCTGTACAGGTGCCTGGCCTCGCGCGACAAATTCCTGGCTTAGGTTGCTCCGCTGGCCAGCAAGAGTCTTACCCGTCTTAGGAAAAATGTCTCATGGAGACCAGTAACTGCTCTTCCCCACTGCAACCTCCTTCTCAGTTTATCTTCAGAACTTGGTATCTCTGATGCTAGGAAAATGTGCACTCAAGAACCACGTGAGCCATTGAGACCACATTTTAGAGTTTAACCAATGAGACAGGTTTATTAAGTCTACAATCAATTTGAACTCCAATTATAATTTGAAGTAAAGTTTGACATCTTCACACCCATCCACTCAGCACTATGGTTTGCTTAGTCTGTAGCCAGAGCCGTATGGCACTACGATGGTGGAGACTAAAAAACAAGACACAGTTGGGTTATTATTCATAAAACACAAATGATGACATGGTGGCCTACCATGTGGTATAATTGTTCAACATTATTACTGCTATCTCTCAGGGTTCATATTATTCATTGACCGCATGTTTATTTACTAAGAGCATGTTTTCCATATCTGAAATGTAATGTTCATTTATCAATTTCCTTCTTGTTGTTTATAAT
This sequence comes from Danio kyathit, assembly GCA_903798195.1. Lineage (NCBI taxonomy): Eukaryota > Metazoa > Chordata > Actinopteri > Cypriniformes > Danionidae > Danio > Danio kyathit. The sequence continues at coordinate 1,226,298 of CAIGQS010000005.1, forward strand.
CTTAAATATAAAATTTTGAACTCACTTCATCATGTTCATTAACATCTACTAAGTGTCCCTGATTTTTCTTTGACTCAGTGTAGATGATGGCTTAAGTAGTCTTATGCAGCTGACTTTCATAGATGAAAACAGCCAGTGTAAGCCATAACAAAAACATTTCTATTATTATTATTTTTTTTTTTCTAAACTCAATCTTATCCTCTAACATCAAATCTCAGTTCTTCAAAGTGTTACAGATTTTTCTGGTTTCTATCTCATCTGTTTAACAACATGTAATAATAAATAATTTTTTATAACCTTCTCTCTTTCTCTCTATAAATATTTTAAACATATTTTAATATCTTTTAAACTTCTCTTCTATTTTTTTTCTATTATACCATAATTTGGACTTCTTTAATTCTTAGCTTTTAGGTTTTGCTTATACATTTTTTCATTATCTTCCTTACATATTTGGTCATTAACTCTTCAGTTAACCAATTTTTAAACAGTCAAATTTTCTTTTCCTATGTTTCTCTTCATCAACCGGAGACTCTCAATTTTATCTCTTGGCTGTTTAACAGCCTATTGTCTTTATCTCCAAGTCATTTCCTCATTTTTTTTTTTCTAGTGTATCTATTCTAATGTTTCTTTAGTAGCTGGTCTTTATGTTGTATTTTATTTTTTCTTTATCATTTCCTGTTATTATTATTTACTTATTTATTTCTTCTTTTTCTAATCAATAAACTAACTGATCTATTGTTTTAGTCATACTCATTTATTTAGCAAATTCATTTCTTTATTAATATATTCATTCGTATAGCTTCAAGTTCCATTTCAACTAATGTAACTATATTAAGTATATCCCTCACTATTTTTTCATTTCACTTGTCTTTTTATACTGCATTGTAATAGATCTGTTTATTTAGTAACTTATACTATATTCCTTATTATTATGTCAAAGTCTAAAGTCACTATTTGATCAAATATTTTTTTTAATATACTCTTTTAATATAATTTACTCTCTTCTGCCTCTACTTCAACTGTTTCCTCCTCATGAAAAAAGCCTGGCTCCATTTTACTTCTTTTTTTGTCTGTGTCTCTCTAAGCCTGTCTGCCTAAACACTTCCTCTTTCTTGCTCCTCTTCTGTCTTTCTACTACTGTTCCAACAAATGCCAAATCATGCCACATTAAAAATTACGACTCATTTTTTTTCTTCAGATTTTCCATTTCTTACCACCATAACATCCTTATGGCCCCCTTTTGCTATGTTCTTTAACTTGTTTATAAGGCTCGAATTCTCTGTTTCTCCAGATTCTAGTGAATTTTAAATTAATTAAATTCTTTCTTTTCAATCAAATACTTAACCACTTCAACAATTAAGCATTGTATAAACTTTGCCTAATTTTCTTTTTAATTTTTTTAGGCTTTTCTTCCTCTTAGTTTCAATCTTTAATTGATTTACCACTTTGTCCCATTTAGTTATTAATATTGTTTCGGGACGTTTTCCATATTGCTCACATTCTCAATCAAATGAATCCTCCAATTTTTACACTATCACTCCATCAAATTTACACAGCGTATTTTACACACACACTAATGAACTTCTGTATGTCGCATTTACACAACATACACAATCAACGAAAAAATATTTATCCTCATTCAACAATCGAATTTCACCCGCAATATTAACTTCTTACACTTTCACAATTACTGAAATTTTATAATTTAAAATTACATTTAATTGAATACTAAATACGCTTATATACAGCCGACTAGAAATATGCATTCTTTCTGTCCACTTTAACTCGCAATGACAACAATTAAGCATTCACACTTTACATAAAACAAAATGCGCGCTGTTCACAATTCTCAATTCTCTTAAATATATTTACATTCGCCTTCCCAGTCTCTTTTCCATGCATGTCTAATCTATTTCGCCTTCACACTTTCTCTTCCGTGTGTTTGCACACAAGGTCAAAACATCCGCGAACTAAATTATCGACACAAGGTCACAACCTCAGCGACTAAACTGTCCCTAATTTTAAAAAAAATAACACTGCCAAAAACTCTTTCCCTATAACTAATCTTCAATGCTTGGACCAACTGAAAGCATTAGGAATTTCACCTAGGTACCTTTGTCCCCAATCGTCATTAGGTGTCTGGCGACCCTTACCTTTATAGTCCAAATTTCAGATAACCGTCGTTACCTGTGCACTTCCGGTACTCAGCATTCGCCTATATAACCATTCACTTGAACATTACACCATTATATTGTGTCCTATTCAACTCAATGTCCGATCAAAGCCCTTATCTGACCTTTTGTTCCACCAAATAAGTAAAAACAGTCAAAGTGTATAAACTTATGTTCTGATTCACTTAGTGAATGTCATATGACGAACCTAATGTACTTTTCTGTGCCGCAGTTCTTTACTGGCTGCACCAGTTACGCAGTTACTCAGTGGCTGCACCACTCTCGCAGTTCTTTACTGGCTGCACCAGTTACCTATACTAAACTCTCCTAAACTACTGATCCTCTCCCATCTCTTCTAAACTATTCTAAACTACCCTATTTTTTTCTCAATATTATTTTGACAACCTGGTTAACATTTAAAGCATATATACTTACAATACAAATCATCGAATTATTCAAATGTTCAGATATTTTAACAACATCGATTCTACATATCACATGACATCAATCAATTTAGATTAGGCCAATCGCAGAAATTCGATTTAACAGGTTTTCTGCTTACCTTATAATTTTTTCGGCGCCGATGATGTCAGTGCAATACGACAGATCAATAATTTCCTCTCCCCCTTTTCTACGTCGGAGGTCACCAAATTGTTGGAATATTTTATCAATTCCATGCGTGTTCAATAAAAAAGGTCTGGAGAGGTTTTTATTCAATGTCAAAAATCATAACAATTTATTGGATACAAATGAATAATTCGATTCACAGAATTCTGTTTTCCTCAATGCAATGTAAAGGTTACATTAAGGAGGTGCGCAACCCTTTTCAGTTCCTGACTTCAACTTAAATAGGCAGCTGATATTAACAGGTGGAGTTTAGTGGAATTCGTCACTTGTCAATCAGTCTCCAGTCGTCTATTGGCCGCACCCCAGACATAAGTCCTCTTTTTCTATGAATTCTCTGCACAACATTAAAAGCATAAGACGTTCTGTGTTCCATGTTCAGTTTTAACACCTTTCTTCAGACAGGAAGTTTCTGCAGAGCTGAATTTAATTTTGGACCAGCATGTATCTACTTCTGCAAAAATGCTAATTATTATGCACAGCATCGCACACACAACAGTAGAAGTTCAGTTAATATATGACCCTTAAATGACCAATACAAATAATTGTTTGATGAAAAGAAATAGAGACAAAAATAATAAACAAAAATTCCTTTTTCCTAACAATGGCCATTTGTTTTTTTTTATAAGAACAAACAACATGAAGCCATGTGCATTGACGCACATGAAGAAAGTTGCCAGTGCCATCCCATGAAGTTCAATTATGGACGCCTGATACGTCACTCCAGCAAAAGAGCCAATATCCGGCCCAGGCTGTATGTCCTTAATGAAAGAGACATCATTCTCTTCATTGCCACTAAAGACATTTTGAGTGATGAGGAGTTACTCTATGATTATGGCTCAAAGAGGAGATCTTTTGCCGGGAAAGGACTGGAATTGGACTGGATGTGAAACAACATCTTTCCATCCTCATCCCCCATTCTCACCCACTTCTAACATGTCCAACTCCAAGTTTCCACCTGTGACCATATTCTCTCCTCTCTCTCTGGACTCTGTACAACTATCACTGCTCTTCTCACCCTGAAGTACTCTTCCTGCACTGTCAAGCACCAACACTGCTCTCCAAATAGAGACTTGGTTGGAATAGGCTGAATGAGTGGGTCTTACAAACCATTCACCTTTACTTTCAGAGAACTGTATTTTCTCTTACTGACTTGTCTTTATTCTCTCTTTTTTTTCTCATAAGTTTCCTTTATGCAATAGTGAGTGTGAGTAGGCTGCTCCATATTCTCTCCTCTCTCTCTGGATTCTGTACAACACTTGTGGGATTACAGCCTGGTAAGTATGCTCAAACTGCCCTTAACCCTCCCTCCCACCCATCTTTAACTTTCAGCCATATTATTGTGCACTTTCTGGCTGTCGTCTTCTTTTTGTTTCAGATTTCCAAGGCTTTTAAGTCCCAGATGCATGGACCTCACTGCCGAGATTTAACCAGGAATGTTAATTCTTCATAGCAAGCTAGAGTATATTTATCCTAGGATTCACCGCCATGTTTTATTGAAGACATTACCTATGTTGCCTCCATATTGTTTGATTAATGCTTAAATTTCAGATTTTGTTCATTTGTTTGCACTTGTATGTACTGGAAGTTGTTTATTTTCTTTAGTGTTGTTATTATCTGATATTATTATTATATATACAGTCTTCCACTGTGCTGTTATTTCACATTCTTATTAAAAAGTTGCAGAAATGACCCAGTGTCACAAAGTTCTGTTTCAGTAGATTCATGTTATGCTTTATAAACTAAATAAAAGTCACAATGTTTAACAATTATTCAAACTCATTTAAAATTCATTTAAAAACATGTAATCTCCGGTTTCCCCCACAGTCCAAAGACATTCGGTACAGGTGAATTGGGTAAGCTAAATTGTCCGTAGCGTATGAGTGTGTATAAGTGTGTATGGATGTTTTCCAGAGATGGTTGTGGCTGGAAGGACATCCGCTGCGTAAAACATGTGCTGGATAAGTTGGCGGTTCATTCCGCTTTGGCGACCCCGGATTAATGAAGGGACTAAGCTGAAAAGAAAATGAACGAATGAAAAACGTGTAATCCTTTAAAAGAAAAAATACACTTCATTATTTAAAACATCTAAAGCTTTTTTCAGATAAGTACAAGACTTTTTCCCCTTCACCTGAAAAGTGATTTGATAGTTGAAATAAATAAGAAAAAAGGAAAATGACCATTAAGGGAAAAACAACTCAATGATCAAATTCAAGTTTTTCCCTGCCATTTTTCTTTTTCCATGTGATCAGCCGAGAACAAAACAGAAGGAATCCACAAATATCCTCAATAGCCTGGAAAAAAAACTGAAATAACGGGCTCTGTATGAGAACTGCACTTTGAAGAGAATAAGGCAGTTAGCTTAATTAAAAAAAAGATAGTTTACAGTCAAATACAATAAGAATTAATTTTAGCAAAATAAAAAAAAAGTCATATTTTAGACAGAATTCAGTGTAAAATGTAAGACATTATTTATAAAGACAGAAAGGCCTACAGAATTCAGCTGTTGTTTTTGATCTAACAGTCACAAAACTACGTGCTGAATGCTGTGAGTTTGCATCAGGATGATGATGATACCGGCTTTTTGAGCAATGTTAGGCAGTGTTACAGGGTGTGATGCTGCTTGGCTACTTTTATAAAATTGGTAACAAACATTTTACATTAAAAAATTAAATGCAAGTTATTTTATATTAATGTATCAATAGGATATGAGGTCTAGTTATCAAGGTATCCTCACTCACTATCAGTTTACACAGCAGATGCCCTTCCAGCTGCAACCCAGCACTGGGAAACACTCATACACTCTCACATTGACACATGCACATTTACACTCCGGCTAATTTAGTTTATCTATACTGCATGTCTTTGGACTGTGAGGGAAACCGAATATTTACCTAGCTAGTAAAACTAAAACATGTAGTAGTAATGGTTTTTTTTTTACTTAAATGGCACTTATTTTACATCTTTTTCAGGATTTAAGATAAGACTTTTGTGTCTCCAGAATGTTTCTAAAGTTTCAGCTCAAAACACCCATCAGCTTATTTGTTATACCTTTTAGAATGTTGGGATTTTCTGCTTTAAACACTCAGTCTTGGTGGATTAAACAAGTTTTTCAAAATTGTGTTAAAATGTTTGGATTAAAAGTTTTAATCAACTTTAAATACTGAATGACTGTGTATGTGAGAGATAGGGCAGATATGTTGTGTAAAGTGTAAAACGAGGGAGAAATGTATCAATAAGTCATGACTGCAACAGTAAGTGGCAAAAAAATGCTAAACAAAAAAGACTTTTATTTTGGCGTGGCGTGTGACGTCATAAGGATGTGCCGCTCCCGCGCTGTGATTCGACTTGAGAAAGGTTTGTTTCAAAACTTTTATACAGATATAAACCGATTGAGTAAAGTTTCGGGGTTTTTTTATTCGATGCTAAATGATGTACCTGCTGTTGACAATATTATTTTAACCCTATATACACCGTAGTACTATTTTACTCACAGTAATGAGGGCTATTGTTTGAACAACACAAATGTGTGTAGGTGTTTTAATGAAGGTTTAATTTATTAAACATCATAATGTCATTCCATTCTAAGTATACATCACTATATATAAGAAATGGAGTACTAGTTTTAATCCGCTCATTTGTGGATATTGTTTCTTGCTCAGACTTACTCTTTTACCTGATTTCTTTTTGTTATTGACTCTCATATAAAGAAACTGTTGAAGCAAGTGTTGAAGAGAAGTTATTTTGTTTCTGTTCATTGTTTTATTTATTTTAAACAGAACATTTTTATTGTTTTGTTCATTTTAAACAGGATAAAGTGTCCAAACACAGAGAAAAACTCCTGCTGAAGCGACTGATCTCCACACTGTTATAAAGATGGCGTTTATTAAAGAGGAGAGTGAAGATGTGAAGATTGAAGAAACATTCAGAGTCAAACAGGAAGATCTGCAGGAACAAACAGGTTGGTTTTCATTCTCAAAGACCAACTCAGTCATTTGATCCTCATTCAGATATATTTTAATGATAAGAATACTAAATTAAATCCATCTTGCAGCCCTGAGTGTGCTGCCTAGTTTTCCTAAATGCGGACTGCCCAATGGCCCGAGGCCAGCATGTGAGATGCTCGGGACAGTATACAGAATGGTCAGAATGTCACTAAAGCTTAATTTGGCTGCGACTGTTTGTCAATTGTGTGCAAATACAGGGTGCTTTCACAACCAGTCGTTTGTTTCGGAACCGGTCTCGTTTGCCCAGTAAGCGCGATTCATCTGGCATGAGAATCCCACAATCACACTCTGGTCCGCACCAAATTAATTTGTCTGAGATTGCCAGAATAAGGTGGTCTCGGTTCGATTGAGCAGATCGATTGTAGTGAGAAGTTGCAGTTGTATTATAGAAAAGTTGTGCTGAACAAGTGTATGTATACAAATATGTTTGGCTTTTGACATATTATTTAAAATATGTGGCTAAGAAATAGCGATTAACTTCTTTTTTTGGTGGGGCCAGTGAAAATTTTGGCAGGGCAAATAAAAATCTGAACCATTGGCCAGATTGGTGAAAAAATCCTTAGCGTTGAACCCTGTAAGCACTCATTGAAAGACAGAAAGGAGTTTCTTTCATGTTACTTGTTCTCATGTCTTTTGTCATTCTTCTATGTATTATTAGTGAAAGAGGAGAGTGAAGATGTGAAGATTGAAGAAACATTCAGAGTCAAACATGAAGATTTGATCCTCAGTATAAGAATACTAAATTAAATCCATCTTGCAGCCCTGAGTGTGCTGCCTAGTTCTCCTAAACGCACATAAGCACTCATTGAAAGACAGGAATGAGTTTCTTTCTTGTTACTTGTTCTCACATTTCCCCTTTTTTCATCAACTTCTTTATGGGTTTAAACTTGTTTCTAGTAGTTGTTACTAGTTCTCACAAATAGTATCTGAGTTAGAGTTACAGCATTATTATAATAACTAATTACCAGGGCTATTGTGTTTAAACAGGGTTTCTGCTGGGGCTTAAAATGTCGTAAATTCCAAAATCAAAATTTTAATCCTTAAAAAGTCTTAAATTTACTGAAATATTGTGTTGTAGGTCTTAAAGGTGCAGTATGTAAGTTTGACACCCAGTGGTTGAACTAGGTATTGCACTCCTGGATCATAATAAAAGTACGCTGGGATGCCAGATTGTGTACAGGAGCGAGTGATTTAAACTGTGTTCTAAATAAAAGCAACGACACGCGATAGAGGGAATATTTTCCATATTAAAAGGAGTTTTTGTCCTAACCAACACCTCGAATTGATATATTAGAAATGGCTTCTATTTCTCACAGCTGAACAACAGAAACCTATGACCGCTAGATCACCTCAGGTAAGCCTTGTGTGCTTTATTCTGTGCTAAATGCTAACAATGCGAGTTTGAATGCATTTTACATGGCATTTGTTGCCATATACTGAAAGCAGAAAGTTCACCTCAGATCTTGAAAATACAATAAACCGTCTGAAATTGAACTTTAGAACTAAACACATGTGAGTGATTCAGCCTCTACATTGATGTTAAAGTGGGTTAACATGTATTAAATAGATTCTAAACCTTACCTTTTCGTGAGCGAGTGCATATTCTGTGCTTCTGAAAGGCTGTATTTACATTTCTGCCGTGTTTCGTCTGGTGCAAACAGCCAAATGGCTGATCACTGCCTCTCTCGTCACAGCGTGTTGTTAGGACACGCGGTTACAATGTAACCTGCTCACCTAATTGTTACGTTTGTAATATTTATGTAATTTGCTAATTAATAACCTCATGTGGAACTGCATCTGTCTCCCATACTGTTCTTTTTGGTCACGGACGCATGCTTTCAGAGTCTTACTGAATGAATGAATGAAATGCGCTGTTTTCCAACAAGGCAACCCAGGGTGCTGACATATAATTGGCTAAACTGGCATCGTGCATATGAAATTTATCTAAACACAGACAGCATTCCGGCACGGAAAACCCATTTTCAAAGCAGAATATCTGACTTCAGCATTGTTTTTCAGTTAAACAAGTATGTTCACTTGGGATGTTTCTTAAATATCTCCACACATATTATGGTATTTTTATGCTTTAGAAGAGTCAAAAACTTACATACAGCACCTTTAAATCTTTTGTTCATTTTTTGCTACCCAATCTGGCCAAAACCCATACAGTCACCAACAATTCATCTCAACAAAACTTTCAACTTTTTATTCAAAAGGGTCATTTTAACTCTATTTATCATAATGGTTTAATTACTTTCCTCACAATAACATTTGTTTAAACATGCTTCATGTATTTACTGCTGAGGACATCGACCTGGACAGATTGTTGTGTATAGATTTAGTTTATTAGAGTTTTTAAAACTTTTAAAACATTTGTTCATTTATTTATTTTTATTTTAAAGAAATTTTATTTTGGAAAAAAGTGTATGGATACAAGTAGAGCTCTCTTGTTTTTACACAATATTTAAGATCTTTTGCTAAGAAATATCTAAAATATTTAAATTTATTATTATTAATTTATTATTGTATTAGTAAATGTATTAAATTATAATATTGTTTTGATAGGACAAATAAAAATCTTTTTCATCTGGGCCATTTGAAAAATTCCTTAGCCTTATGAGTCTATAATGTCATTCATAATGGTCTTAAAAATGTCTTAAAAAATCTTGCAATTAGCTTGGTGAAACCTGCAGAAACCCTGGTTAAAATATGTCAAAAAACGTGGATGCCCCCAATTTTAAACATGCTGAATGAAATGGACACTAAGGTAATGAATTGTTATAAAACATTGTACAGTATTCTAAACTATATGAAATGAACAAATTATAGTGGAACACTAATGTTTAGCATTGCACTGACTACAACTGGCCAACAAACTAGTCTAAAAATGAGTCTAATTGAGTCTAAATCTAGTCTAATTGCTGCTTAAGAAATGGATTTCAGCATGCTGATGATATGCAAACATTTGAGTGTAAAGTTCATCAGAAATTCTCAGAATATTGTCCATATTCTTCACGTACCAGCAGGCGGCGCCATTAGAGTCTTTTTGCTTGAGACTTTTAAAGAATGAATTTTTAGATCCTAAAAACAGTGTTATGCTGCTTAGGCATGGGACGATAACCACTTTCAAGGTATACCATGGTTTGGAAAAGTCAAGGTTTTAAAACCGCCAATATTTTCTGCTGTACCGTCCCTACGATATATGTAAGTTGTTGTTTGTTTTATTTATTTATTTATTTATTTTTTTTTACTTTTTGAGCAGTAATCACAGTACCGTGAAATCGTGATAATTTTATATTATATAATATGATATTTTTATCCAAGGTTATCATACTATCAGAATCTTATACTGGCCCATCCCTATTGCTGCTTGATGTTGCAAAGTCATATTTTCTAATTTATTGTTTTTCCTTGTATATATAGACATGAACACACCTGTTTGTAGAATAAGTAGTGTGATTGTTTTCTGCTGTTTATTATTCCTGGTAATTTCTCCAATAGGCAACTGAAGTTCTAAAACAATAGCATCTGAGATCAGGGCTCCGTTTCAGAAAGGAGGTTAAGTGAAAACTCATAGTATTTTAGTACTTTAACTCAGAGTCAGTTACCTTGGTCACTTACTCTGTGAACCTAACCTGGTCAGCAGCAGGTCTTATTCTCTAAACTCAGAGTTTCTGTCGGTCTCCTCCCCTTTTTTTAAAGATGAAGCGGTATTTCTCAATTAGCCTTGCATTTCCAGCTATCTATTTTTATATGCCTTTTGGATAGGCTATGAGCATAAAAATAATCGGTTGATGGAAACGTCATGATGCACATAACTTTTGAAAATAATATAGGCATAAAAACATGCGCATAACTGAGTAGGATAAACTTTTTATTTGATAAGAAAAGATAAACTTACATGAACTACGCAAGCACTTTTACTGAACAAATTCCAGTATGTGCGTTAAAAAAGGTTTGTTATAAGAGATCATATGATGATGAAAATGTGTGTGAATGGACAAACCAGCAGGCTGAGCACACTGTAAAACATCTGAAATGTTGTTTTGGTCATTCTAAAACGCCTTAACCATTTTAGTATTAATGTTATTATATTATTAATTACCTCCAGAGCATTGTCATTATTTGCACGTCTTTTATGCATTATTCCAGTTTTGCAAATAAATTTAATTCACATTTTTGGATGGAAACATAGCTATTGCCCACATTTCAGTCACACTAAGAACAAAGTCACGTACGAGAATGGCTTGTCCTTCTTTAATGAATAATTAGCTTAAAATTTCAGACTTTCGACAGTGACATGTACTGTAACTAGATTAAAGAGCCCCTATTATACATAAAAAATGGTCATATTTTGGTTTTGGGGGTCTCCAACAACATGCTGAAATGCATGCAAGGTCAAAAAACACCTTCATTGTCTTATAATACACATTTATTTTTACCTAACTATCCTAGCGACTCTCATATGAATCGTTTAGCGATTCATTTGTACCCAAACTCCTCCTTAGCGTGATGCTAATCTGCGCTGATTGGACCGATGACTCAGTCTGTTGAGATTGGTCGACAGCATTTAATTATTCAGCGTTCCGTATTTCAGACTCCTCTAACGTCACCCTCCTTCATCTATCCAGCATGCTTCTGGTTGGTTCAGTGAAGGAGAGAAGTGTTTTTTTTAACGAAACTACTGACCTGAAGGTACCTAAAAAAATTAGACTGTGGAATCTCAAAGTCTGTTCTTAACTGTTGAAATGAGATAAATATGCCATCGTTAAAGAGGTCCTTAACACAGTTAACTCCCTTCCTAGACCATAATTGGAATTATGAATCTATAAGAGAGGGAGGGAATAACAGATTTAACAAAATGGGAGCAGAAGGCAATGCTTGTTTAATATTAAAGTCAAGTCTGAATTGTGACCATATTCTGAGTAATCCATTAATTGTTTACTCACTGGAATCGAAGCACAAAGTAGTGAGCGTAGACACTGGATTAGATGTGTGCTGTTCCATCAGTAACCAAAGTGGGGCCTCTTAATTACAGATGTTGGAAAACCAGAATATCAGTTTGTGTAAATTGGCCACCCAATAATAGTATAGGACATTTGGCATTGCCAATCCACCCTCTTCCTTCTTTCTTTTCAAGAATTCCTTTCTTGTGTGAGGAATTTTATTATCCCAGAGAAATGTAGAAATACAATTATTCAACTCCTTGAAAAATGACTTGGGTTTAAAAACAGGCACGGTCTGAAATAGAAACAGAAATCTTGGTAGTGTTGTCATTTTAATGGAATTGATCTTCCCAGCCAATGATAAAGGAAGGGTTGACCACCGCGTCATGTCTCATTTGGCTTTGTCTAATGTTGTTTTAAAATTAATATTGAACAAATCCTTATATTTGCGTGTCACACACACTCAGATATACAAATTTATCAGGACTTACTGAAAATGGAAAGGATTGGAAGGACATTTGCTGTGCTCTATCATTGATAGGGAAAAGAGACTCTTTGCTAGATTGACTTTGTATCCAGAAACATTTCAAAATTCTGAAATTATTGTAAGAGCTTTTGAAATACATGTATCTGGATTTGACAGAAAAAGAAGATCATCTGCATAAAGCAGGAGCTTATGTTTATGTCCCTCTCTGAAAATTTCTTGCAAGCAATCTGAGTTCCTTAATGCGGTTGCAAGAGGTTCGATGGCAATGTCAAAGAGCAGAGGGGACAGAGGGCAGCCCTGTCTTGTCCTCCTAGAGAGTGGAAAGCATTTAGAAATTGTTATTTGTTCAAATGGATGCTTGGGGCCTGGAATATAAAAATTTAACCCAGAATCAGAATCCAGGGCCAAAACCAAATTTTTTAAGCACTAAATAAATAGATATACTCTATTCTATCAAATGCCTTTATAGGCATCTAAAGAAATTTAAAGGGCACCTATGGTAAAAAATCTACTTTTCAATCTGTTTGGACAGACATATGTGTAGGTATAGTGCATAGACCAGGGCTGTTCAATTGGCGGCCCGCGGGCCGAACCCGGCCCCCGAGGCAATTTGTTCCGGCCCTCCAAATAGTGTGACCAAGACATCAAAAATAAATTTAGTTAAGTCGAAAAACGGCCGCTATAGATTTGAGGTGAGGTGCGCCTGTTCAATACAGCATGAGCTGCAAGCTCCGCAGAGCGCAAGTCACCTGACATTCAGGGAGTGGTGCGGGCAGCCAAAAATATTTTAATATGTTTGTAGAAAAGGCCTTTTGTACTATGCACTGATATCGTCAATAGTGATGCAACGATTAGCTGATTTCACGATTAACTGCGCTTTAATTCGTCACAATTAATCGTAAAGGCTTCTCTAAGCCGCATTTCTGTTGCACGGTACAAAACGAAACTGCTGCAGTTAAAGTTATGCTAAGTTGCCAACTGTGCAAAGTTCTAAGTATGTACACCAGATTAACGCAGCGTCCGTTCTTATATCACGTCTTTTCCAAGCTTGCAAGTTTGTTGTTTCTAATGTAACAATATATGACAATATGCGGGCACAAGCGGAGCAACGCGCTTGCGTCTTTGCGGGCGCACGCAGTAGAAAACATCTCACAGTGAGAGTTCTGCATGCCTTTCAGTGCAGTGTAAACAAAAGATATGTTAGACGAATTAATAGTAAGATGATTATGTATGCATGAACGCAGATGGCCACAACAGTTCATCTAAATAGCTCACCTAATATAAAGCTTGAAATTACATTAGAAGTGATAACCGTCAAACCATGATTATTCTTCAGACTATATAATCGTACAACCAAAATCTATAGTTGTTGCATCCCTAATTGTTATGCAGTTCAAAAAATAACATATGAATGTGTCTGAATGTAGAAGAAGCCTACTTCAGCAATACTTCTTTTTGTTGTGCTCTGAAATACAACATTTAAATGTTCGTTAAAAAAAAAAAAAAAAAAAAAAAAAGGTCTATTGTACAATGCAGTGATGTTATGTAGTTTCAAAGTACAATATATTAACATTTTAATGTAGAAAAAGCCAACGTGGGTGTCTTGAGGAGCAAAAATACAACATATGGGCTCTTATATTGCTGTTGTGTTATCACTCATATAGCAAGTCATATCTCTCCGGCCCTTCGTTTGGGATGCTTTTCATGAACCGGCCCCCATGACAAACTAATTGAATAGCCCTGGCATAGACTGTCATATTGGGGTGATATAAACACACTCAGTCCTTTTTTTTCAATTTAACAACATAAAAACGGTGGACCATTGGAGCGGTTTTGAGATCGACCGCAACTTGACGTAGGAGTGTGGTCACCCTGCACACCAATATTGATTGACAGGTGCGCATTTCCATATCCTCAGTTTGTTGTTTCACGTCCGCCATTTTCAGCGTGTGACTCAAAGAGACGTCACCAAAGAAACACCCTTGCTCTATTTTTAGATCATATTGGGCTCAACATTCACCAAGTTATCGCTCTCCTCGCCACCAGTGTTTGTGAGTTTTGGTGGGTTTGCATACATGTCTACTTTTCATTGCGTCTTCCTTAAACTTCAGCGTTTCTGAAATCTAAACATAAGTTTCTATCAGGTGACACACACCGGCGCCGCAAGTGTGCTATACTTTCAACTGTCATGTGCGCGTCGCGCCGCGGTGCATCCGGTGTGTGATGCCCTTCAGTCAAAGTTAATTCAGTGTGCTTGGTTTTTAGTCTCAGTGTAGGCTACAAGCTCGGAGCTTTAAACTAGCACACAGTTGGCTGTAAAACTATACAAAGACACAAATGATTTTGTACTCTCTGCTTGGTCTGTGTCTGAGTCGTACATGTATGGCTGAATGCTGCTCCTCTCACTCATGTTGCTTCTCTCTCTCTGTCTGCCTGTCTGTTGCTATACACAAAGAGGGGAGCTCTTGGCTCCATCCCTTGTTAAGTTGGGCGGGAAGTCGAAACTAATTTTTATGTGAAGCAACACGCCCCTAAAACAACGAACTGTGTACACACCCCCAAAATGACACTTTTTAACACATCATAACAAAAATCTGAATTGTGTTTTGAACTGAACCTGAACTGGCACATTCAGAAGAACCATAATATTAATATACATCTCAAAAAGGGGTAAAATAGGTGCCCTTCAAGTTTCATGTGAGGACCTCAACAGTTTGCATCTTTACATGGTGCCGCTCCAACTGGAAGCCCAAAACAAACAATATAACAATAATCACAATGAAACACAAAACCCTCAGCACTTATAACTCAAATGAAAGTAAAAGGAAAAATGCAAATGATTTCAGGCCAGCAGATTCGTCAGATTTGAAAACGGGGAAAAATAATAAGGATAATAATAATAATACGAGGAGAAAACATAACAAGAGAAATAAAATAAGCACTGCAACAGTTCAGTCAACTTCTCTTTCTTCCGCACACCACATAATGCTGCCCTCTTCAACTCTCCTCCTCTTCCTTTATACTCTCACCCATTTCCTTTTTGCAGTCCCATGGGTGGAGGCAGGGGCGCCGCTAAGGGGGGGAAAGTTAGGACGATTCTAAGGGCCCATGCACTCTAGGGGCCCCCAGAGGTCTGCTTTATAATTAACAGCAGTACTATAATGTAATATAAATTATGAATGTATCTCTAAATTACAAGTAAAACAATTTATTAGAAATAAAAATACGGCTTATATCTGCCTCTCGTGTCTGTCACTGTCAAATTGCACCCCCACCGTCCTTTCACTACATGGTTCAGGTCCGTCAGTAGTGGGAAGAGAGTTGACGCTTTGTTGAGTGCGTCAGTGCGATCGTCAGGTAAACTGTCAAAGCAGCGGTGTCCTCGAGATAAACAAAGACTAAATCCGGTCATCAAAAACGAAAAGAGAGGTTTCAAAAAGCAGAGAGAGAGAGAAAAGGGTTTTTTTTTAAAAGAAAGGTAACGTTATGTTTATTCACAGAGCACGGAGCTTTCTTTTAAAAGCTTAATTTACTTTGCTAATGATGAGCTCTATATGTCTACCTCATACATAGATGCAGATTCGCCCTCACCCGCTCTTCCCTACGAAGTTCCCCAAACTCATCTCACAGTTAAAGAAGCAGGTAACATGGATATCACTGAGATCCTGCGTTTAAAAATAGCATATGCATTACAGTCTGCGTTTAAGTATTAGTTTCACTATGATATTAACTTAATTGTTGACGTGGCCACTATTAAATGACTGCTATTTTTCCACAATGTTGAATATGTAGAATGATAATAGGTATAACAGCAAAGCAAACATAAAACTTAGACAAAATTGTTAGCGGTGATTTTAAAGGCAGGCAGGGTGACAATTTATTAGCTAGTTACTTGAAAGATAATGATCTATTTCATTTCATTTTTTTTTTTTTTTGCCTAGTGGACCATTTATAGTAATATAACTGATTAGTCAAACTCATACCATATCAGCAGAATAGTATAAAACAACATCTCAATGTCCATGCAGACAGGTTTTAAATTAATTATGTAACTTTTAAAAATGTCATAGCCAGGATGCTCCTTAAGCCAGTCTTTAAACCTAGATTGTTAAAGTAGAGTCCATAGTGAATGGTGTAATTTAAATGTAATAAATCGCAGAATTCTGTCTGTATTACTTTACTGCATGTACTCAGTTACACACGCACGTGCGTAAAGACACACACACATACAGATATTCGCCCCCCTTTTGAATTTTTTTCTTTTTAAATATTTCCCAAATCATGTTTAGCAGAGCAAATTTTTCACAGTATGTCTGATAATATTTTTGCTTCTGGAGAAAGTCTGATTTGTTGTATTTGGCTAGAATAAAAGCAGTTTTTTTAAATTTTTAAAAAACTTTTAAGGTCAAAATTATTAGCCCCTTAAAGCTAATTTTTTGATAGTCTACAGAACAAACCATCATTTACAATATTATCATATACAATAACTTGCCTAATTACCTAGTTAAGCCTTTAAATGTCACTTTAAAGCTGTATAGACGTGTCTTGAAGAATATCTTGTCAAATATTATTTACTGTCATCATGAAAAAGAGAAAATAATCAGTTATTAGAGATGAGTGATTAGAATGATTACCACACCAGAATGACAAAAGAACAGTTTCTTATTTATGGGTCTCATTGTAATATAATTTTGTGTCTTATTGATTTTTGTCACTGTTCCAGTCTATTGCCCATTGTATGAGACACTATTGCAGTACAGTTATTTAAATAGTTACACATTGGTGTTTTGTGTGTTTAAAAAGTTAAAGTTTCAGTGAATATTTGATTACTGTTCCTTTTTTTTTTTTGTACTACATTTACATTTGACAATAAATCATCTGCTAGCTACAGCCATGGTCGTTCTCTACTAAAAACTGATAATAGTGGACAAAATCAATAATAAAATGAATAGGTCAGTATAACTACATTGCAGACAAAGAGTTTGGATAGCTAGCTTGGTAGTAGGGGGCCCATCCTCATATTTTTTCATGGGGCCCAAAATTGCTAGCGGCGCCCCTGCTCACGGCTCAAACTTCTGCCTGTTCATAGATCCATAAAAGTTTAACAGCTTGTAACTTGACTACAAGGGTTCTAGCAATCCAGCCGCAAAAACATTAGTCCACACATATTCACACGTTGATAACATTCATGGAACGCACTGTTATATTTTAACTAGTGGCTGAGTGCTTTCAGTAGAGCAGCATATACAGTCATAAACAGAGTGATTTGATCAACAAAATGGCTGCCACTTTTGACTGACACTCATTCGAGCCATAGCTGAAAGGAGAAGCTCACATCCAATGAGCTCTAAAAAATCTGTTGATAGTTCCCGCCCTCTCTCTCGACTGTTTGCAAAAAGTCTTTTGAATTGGGCCAGATCAAGTGTGCCTCAAGCCTGCTCTTGAGTGAAGGTCTCGGCCGTTAGATCGCCCCTGGGGGCTGGCCGCAGTACAAGTCATAAAGCACGCCTCCTCCGTGTTAATGAAGGAGACATGAGACAAAAAAATAAATAAAAATAAAAATTAATTAATTACACTTGCAATAAAATGTTCTGAAAGATGGTTCTGGTCAGTTAAGGCACCGGTTATCGTGCTGATATAGCTGCAGATCTTCATTTTTGTAAAGAGTATATTTTGAGCAGTAATTTAATGCTTGGTGTGTCATCGTTATTGACAGCTGTGATTGACAGTTTCTCAAAGCAGACGTCGGAGCTTCGGCAGGAGACTGAATTGTTATTTTTCGATTTCTGTGTTATTTTACCATGATAAAATGAGTTGCTCAGCAGTAAACTATAGTTTCTGACATACAAGATCTGGTGGAACACTTTATTTGGTAGGTCAGGGCTTTTATCAGTTTGTTGATACACTCCTAACCACCCAGATAGCAAAATACACTCGAGCCAGTTCCGGCTAGACTCTCGCCTGCCAGAGACTTACCCCTCGGCCCGACTCTGTCTGCTGTACACTACTCGCGCGCGTTGCTCGCGGGCTGGTCCGGCTCAGAACCCGGCATCTGGCCCGATTGACTCGGGCAGTGAGTCCACGGGCATCCGGTCGGGTCGGTGCGGCCGTTGGCGGGCCGGCGCTGCCGCGTCCGGGCTGGATCGGCCCGCGAGTATTGTGCGCTGCGGCCCGGAGCTGACGCGATTAAATCTTCATTATATAAAACCTCACCTTTGTTAACGTTATTACAGCCATTTGTGTTGATAAAACAGCAAACCAGGCTCTTATGTAAACGCAAAGTGTACATTAGCTAGCTTTTGTTATAGTGCAGACACCGGCGGTCAAGTGAGAAGTTCGGGTGACCTGGTTGATTTGATGTACAAGCGTTTGGTTGGAAGTTCGATTCCGCAGCTCCTCCTCTGGCTCCACCAGGCAGTCCTTCTGCGCATGCCCAGGCTCCAATTTCAGCAGTCTTTTGCGACAGTTTGTGCCCGTCACGAGGCGTTTTTTCCTTCACAACGTTTAATGGAAAATGGCGCTGTCGCGTCGTCCATATTTTTTACAGTCATTGGGCCAGATACGCTTGTGATTTTAACCAAGTTAATCCCATTAACTAACATTCCATTCACACAGTTTACTAAGTGGTGACATTGTTTTTTTTTTTAAGTTCAGGGTTTGACGTCGGCAGTAGATGTATTTAAAATAAAATAACTAAATAAATAATAATAATAGTAATAATAAATAAACATATATAAATATAAATAATAATAACAATAAAATTAATAATAGTGATAATAAATAAAATAATAATAATAATAATAATTAATAATAAAATACTCTGCCACTTCTGATAGTTATTTAATTTCTGAAAGATTTTTACCCACCTAGTGAAAATCATTCAAATACACCGAGCATAGCAGTCCAACTGTAACATGACACAGCGACTCATATTCACACAGAAGTGTCATATGTAAGTTTTATAATGGTAAGTCGGTTGGATCTGAAAACGGCAAGAAACAAACTTCCTACTTGACTGCTTCGAATTGGACGATATTCTGACGAAGGGAGTAATGTTTCATCTATCAACGTTAGATACATTCGCATTTAAACAAATTATTATATCACTAAGGGGTTTAACTCCATTCCATCTGCTAAGTCTTCAAGAAGTACTCCCAGGACCACCAGACAAGCTACACCCCATCTCCACAGCTCTTCATCCATCCGCCATCCGTGGGGGGACGAATGCCCACCCCTACCATCCTTGCACATAGCGACGACGAAGCTACCTACCATGCATTAACAAAAGCACTTCCATTCACAGTTGCACATGCACTTTTTACAATTTATTATGTTTGCCGTACATGTACCATGTTGTAAAATATTTCATTTCTGATTCCCTCTTTTCTCATTTCAGAGACCTGATAGCCGGCTACAGAAGCTGATCCTCATCCAACCTATTACATTCCACATCCATTCCAAACGCATTCACACTCTATACAGGGATACATTTCCAGCCACCCAGCCCACACCATATACATTTTATATCCCTTCCCCCACACACCCATTCCAACCCTCTTAGCATTCTTACATAACAGGAGAGCACTACCACCTCAGGGAAGCCCATCTGATCCTATCCAGCCAAATTCCACTCACATGCATTTCTAGGTATAAGCACAACTCTGCCAATTCCCCCTATTGCCCCTCCTATTAACATAGGAGCTCCTTCCCTACCCCTTTAACTTTTCCCTCCAAATTCGAACAATCCCATACTTATATTCACGCTCATTCAGCACAGCGCCGACCCATTTAAGGGTTCCCCCGAGTTCGTTACTGCAGCAGCAATGCTTTAACGAACTCGTATACACTTTCATTTCCAAATACCACCGTCACACTCCCCCGCATTCATACAGCAGTAAAAGCTTCTGCGGGAGCGCACATTGCCTCCACACCGACCCACTGCACCTCTGCAGCAGCAGAGACACTCCGCTGAGCAACACTCACTATAGCACCTCTGCAGCAGCAGAGACGCTCCGCTGAGCAACACTCACTATAGCACCACTGCAACCGCAGTGACGCTCTAGCTAAGCCCCTATTCACCTTCATCTCTACATATCACTATTGACAGTATTTATATTCCCGTGGGAGCAGTCACAACTCTCTAGTACAGACCACCACTGCACCTCCGGATTCGCAGAGGGCCTGCTGAGCTACTCTCACCCATAGCAACATGGCAACTGCGGTGATGCTCTAGCTGAGCCTCATTCACTTTCATCTGTACATATCACTCCTAACGCTCCAATACTGACTCCCACATTACCTCCACAACAGAAGAAACGCTCCACCGAGCCTTTTGTCTCTCCATGTTTCCACTGCCACAGCAGCGACCCTTTGCCTGACCTCACACACAACTCCATTTAGCCACTCACTACCGCCCACTTACTAGCCCTCACTGACCTCACTACCATACCACTATTGACACACTCCCCAGCACTACTATAGCAGTTTTAACGCCTCTGTGGAAGCCTATTTACCTGTTATTATTTACTTCCATTGCTCCTCTGCAACTAGTGATGCTCCACTTAGCTAAAATCTCCTATGCTGCTGAAGAAGTGGAATGAAAGTCAAAGGTGCAGAGACGCTCCACTGAGCCTATCCTGACATTTCAGCACTGTCATTTCAAGGGTCTCTCTAGCAGAGCTCTTACTGCCTGCATTCAAAATATTACACTCTCCCTCCGCCCGGTCATGGCATTTAAACACTGCTACGGGAGCACACATACCCCCCCACCACCACCCACACACACACACACACGCATATTTAATCCCACTGCAGGAGTCCTCACTGCCCCATCCTTTTCCCGATTCTTGCAGAACACTAGCCCGCAACCTCACTCCCGCAGGACTGCATCGCAGCCTACTCCCGCAGGAGTCACCCTCCCCCATGTCATTCCACTGCAGGAGTCTCCACTGCCCCCATCCTTTCCCGACTCTTGCAGAACACTAGCCCCGCAGGAGTGCCCCGCAGCCTACTCCCGCAGGAGTAATCACTTCCCCCGCCCAGCCATTAGATAAATCTTTTATCTTTCAGCGTCGAGTGCTCCGCTTCCTTTAGCGTCGAAGTCTTCCGCTCCTTTTCTTCCTTCAGCGTCGAGTGCTCCGCTCCTTTTAGCGTTGAAGTCTTCCGCTCCTTTTCTTCCTTCAGCGTCTAGTGCTCCGCTTCCTCCAAGTGTCGAAGTCTTCCGCTCTATCTCTTTTTCAGTATCGGTTGCTCCGCTTCCCCCAAGCGTAGAGTCTTCCGCCCCCTCTCCCCTCTTACTCCAGCTCTTTCTTTTCCTTCCAGCATTTAATCTTTCCCTACTTTCTTTTTCTTAGTGACTAGTTCGCAGCTACTAAACTTTCTTCTGCATAGGCCTCATTCCCTAGCTCTGACTCCCGCAGGAGTTACCCCGAGCTCAGACTCCCGCAGGAGTCCTTGCCCCGCCCCCCTCTCGCAGGAGTCTCCACCGGCCCCTCCCTTTCCCGACTCCAGCGGGAGAATGGCCCCGCAGCTCTGACTCCCGCAGGAGTACCCTCCCCGAGCTTCGATTCCCGCAGGAATCAATCACCGCCCCCGCCCGGCCCTTAGAGAGAGAGAGAGAAAAAAAAACCTTTCTTCTTTCTAGCGTTGATGACTCCGTTCCTTCAGCGCCGTAGTACTCTGCTCTTTCTTGGCATCGATGCTTTACTTTAAGCATCCAAGTATTCCGCTTCTCTCCTCTCAACAAGAGGACTCTGATTTCCTTGCTCTCCTTTTAGGTACTAAAGCTCTTCGCTACTTCCTTCCTTCCAGCATCTT